>JAWNOE010000231.1:0-271102 GCA_035046095.1 Drosophila pseudotakahashii | reverse complement strand
GGCGAGAACGTAAGCAATTAGTATGTAATACGAAAGCTTTGTTTGAGCTTTATCTATAAATTAGGTGGCGGCTGCTGCTTGTCCCGACAAATACATAAATACATAAATACATAAATACATAAATACATAAATACATAAATACATAAATACATAAATACATAAATACATAAATACATAAATACATAAATACATAAATACATAAATACATAAATACATAAATACATAAATACATAAATACATAAATACATAAATACATAAATACATAAATACATAAATACATAAATACATAAATACATAAATACATAAATACATAAATACATAAATACATAAATACATAAATACATAAATACATAAATACATAAATACATAAATACATAAATACATAAATACATAAATACATAAATACATAAATACATAAATACATAAATACATAAATACATAAATACATAAATACATAAATACATAAATACATAAATACATAAATACATAAATACATAAATACATAAATACATAAATACATAAATACATAAATACATAAATACATAAATACATAAATACATAAATACATAAATACATAAATACATAAATACATAAATACATAAATACATAAATACATAAATACATAAATACATAAATACATAAATACATAAATACATAAATACATAAATACATAAATACATAAATACATAAATACATAAATACATAAATACATAAATACATAAATACATAAATACATAAATACATAAATACATAAATACATAAATACATAAATACATAAATACATAAATACATAAATACATAAATACATAAATACATAAATACATAAATACATAAATACATAAATACATAAATACATAAATACATAAATACATAAATACATAAATACATAAATACATAAATACATAAATACATAAATACATAAATACATAAATACATAAATACATAAATACATAAATACATAAATACATAAATACATAAATACATAAATACATAAATACATAAATACATAAATACATAAATACATAAATACATAAATACATAAATACATAAATACATAAATACATAAATACATAAATACATAAATACATAAATACATAAATACATAAATACATAAATACATAAATACATAAATACATAAATACATAAATACATAAATACATAAATACATAAATACATAAATACATAAATACATAAATACATAAATACATAAATACATAAATACATAAATACATAAATACATAAATACATAAATACATAAATACATAAATACATAAATACATAAATACATAAATACATAAATACATAAATACATAAATACATAAATACATAAATACATAAATACATAAATACATAAATACATAAATACATAAATACATAAATACATAAATACATAAATACATAAATACATAAATACATAAATACATAAATACATAAATACATAAATACATAAATACATAAATACATAAATACATAAATACATAAATACATAAATACATAAATACATAAATACATAAATACATAAATACATAAATACATAAATACATAAATACATAAATACATAAATACATAAATACATAAATACATAAATACATAAATACATAAATACATAAATACATAAATACATAAATACATAAATACATAAATACATACAAACATACATATTCTTCTGAAGAAGTTTTCGTTCAGATAACTTTAAATTCTTTAAATTTTTATCGATTTGGATAACCGCTTACACCTAATTAATCAAATTAAAACCACTTATAACAGTTATCAAGACTTACATACTAGAGTCTCTCGGTTTATGGTGTTAGAAAGTTCAAATGAAGCAGTTTTTGCCAGAACAAAGGAGGAGCTTGAATGCGAAAGGCATTTTGCCAACACGTTTGTGAGATTAACTACAGGTAAATACTCGGTTTATCTGCCATTTAGTTCCAAATCCATTAACTTAGGCGAGTCATACGCGTGACGCACCGTAGATTTTTTAATCTGGAGCACAAACTACATCGCATACATTCACGAGTATTTGGATCTTAATCATATGTCTCTAGTTGGCTCTGTGGATATACATATCGGTACTTTCTCCCACATCACTGCGTTATCAAGGAGGACAGTTTAACAACCAAACTATGTGTGCTTTTTGACGGATCGGCTGTAGTTCTTCTGGTCAATCTTTTAATGATGTGCTGTTGGCAGGCCCAGTTATTCAACCAAAACTGTTTGACATTTTGATTAGATTTCGTTCATATAAAGTTGCTCTTACTGGAGACATCTGCAAGATGTATCGGTGTGTCCGCATGGGTGCGCCTGATAACTTCTACCAATGTTTATTATGGAGAGACTCTCCTCATGAGGAATTGCGAGTTTTCAAGCTTGACACAGTAATCAATGGAACAAAACCGGCGTCATTTTTGGCTATAAGAAATATACACCAGCTGGCTCGGGATGAAGGCCCTAACTTTCCAATTGGATCCACTGCCTTGCTTGAAAACTTCTACGTAGATAATTAAATTTCTGGGGGCAACTCAATTTCGAAGGTTATAAACAAAATTCAACAGACTTCTAAGATTCTTTCTCGTGAGAACTTCAAACTTCGCAAATGGTGTTCTAGTCATGCAGCCGTTTTAAAAACTGTAGCTGAGGCTGCCAAGGAGCAGTTTTTACAAGTGATGACGGAGGTGATATAACCAAGACACTGGGATCCCTTGCATGGGATCCCTCTAGTGACAATTTATTATTTTCATTGATACCGCTACCCCAAAGTACAAAACACAGTAAGCGTTCCATTCTATCAACTGTGGCCCATTTCTACGATCCCCTTGGCCTTATCGGACCGGTAATTGCAAAGTGCAAGAATCTATGGAAGGGTTAGCTGACTTGGGATGAGAGTCTTCCTTTAAACTTGCAATCAATTTGGATGGTTATTAGCAGCAGTTTCGGTAATGTACGGAGGCTTACCTTTCCTAGACTAAAATTAGATCCAAAATGTACCATAGAAGTTCATGGATTTTATGATGCCAGCATTGAGGCCTATGGAGCTTGCGTGTACATTGTCTCCAAGTCTGTTGAGGGAATTCGTCACTTGCTGTGCTCGAAGTCAAGAGTAGACCCGTTCAAAACGGTTATCGTTCCAAAGCTGGAATTGTCTGGAGCGTTATTGTTGTCTCAACTAATGAGTTCAGTTAAGCAGATTGGATGCTTCGATGGAAGGTACTTTTGCTGGAGTGATTCAACAGTGGTTTTGTCTTGGATTAAAGAAGAACCTTTAATGTATTTGTCGCCAACAGGGTGGCATCTATTCAGGAACTAACAAGCAGCATGGAATGGCGGTATATTCCCACAGATTTCAATCCTGCTGACATCCTTCCTAGGGGAGCCGCTCCTGATCAGGTTCTGCAATCAAGACTTTGGTTTCAAGGTCCAGCCTTCCTTAGTCAACAAAAAAGATAATTAGCCTTCCTTAGTCAAAAATAAGATAATTGGCCTCCCTCTTGTTTCCACCAAAAACCATCCACTGAGCTTCGAACGTATTGTTGGTCAAATCTGCTTATTTGGATTACACGACGAACTGCAAGTATATAAATTCATTTCCTGCCATGCATCGTATCCAACAACTGGATACATCTCAAAATTTATTCGCCGTCGTCGTCATTATGGGCTTCGCGTTTCGATGTTTAGCATGGAACTGAAATTCTTATTCGACTTGTTCAGTGTGCCCATATGTGGGACATAAAGGAGCTGCAAGCTAAAGGAGTTGTAAAAAAGGCTAGCCCAATCGCGTCGCTATTACCGTTTTTGGATGATCATGGCACTTTGCGGGTTGGCGGAGGACTTCAAAATTCTATACTTTCATACGACGCTTAACATACAATAATTTTGCCTAAGCACCATCTTATCACAATGGCTGTCATTCGAAGTTTTCATGAACGGCAGCTGCACGACGTACCCCGTGCCTTGCTTTCCAATTGGCCTTTCAGTTTTGGCCCATTGGAGGGATAAAGAGCAGTAGCAAGAGTTGTCAGGAAATGCATTAAGTGCTTCCATGCTGGGCTGTGCATTTGGAGCTTGTTCAAGACCTAACAACTAGCTCGTTTCTCGGTGCGCTAAAGCGATTCATTGCTACGCGAGGCAAGCCTAATCAAATTTGGAGTGATAACGCCACTAACTTTGTAGGCGCAAAAAATGAATTGCAGGAGCTATTTCGATTAGTTTTGAGCGACTCTCATTCTGCTGCTGCTAGCGAATTTTGTCTGGCTGAAATATATAGTAGTCGCCTTCGCACACCCTCCTGGTGCGCTTCGTCACTACGTGGACTTCCGTCCACAGTGATATATTAATATAACTTTTTTTAAATAATCTAGAAATATGTACTTAGCCACATTAGTTCGCACGTTTTTCAAGTATTTCGTTGGTGTTTTCCATTAATATATTTTAATTTTTTCGATGACAATGATCCCAAAAGTTTTCTATATAGAATGGAAAATGGAATGGAACGCCTTGTATGCCTGTTATACAAGGCCAGAATTGACGGAAATTTACATAATATAGGACAACAAAGACGTTTGTCGTCAAATATGGGGACACATACTATATATACATTGAAATGAAACTACTTTTATTTATACAACTGAAAAGTTTTTATTAAATTCATTTTTAATACAGCTTTAAAATGATGCAAAGAGTCTGAAATTTGATTTAAAGATTTTCGCGATTTTTGGCGATGTTTTGCCTTTCTTTGGTTATCCAAAAAGATTTTCAAGTGCGCTGGGCTGCGCGCGTGGAAGCAAGAGAACACGCTTTTAGCGATGACAACTTTACTTAAATCTCCAAACATTTCTGAAAGGACACTATTTGGGGCATTTGACCAGTTTTGTTGGCCAATATTAATAACTCGCTCAATTCAAAAGATATTGACGTGAAACTTTACCAGTATCCATTTTTTATCCCTGCGCATATTATCTATGAGAATTTTACGAATCGGACAACTACATCGTATAGCTGCCATAGAAACGATCAAATTAACTTTGCTGTTTTTTGGGGATAAATGCACACAGCTTTAGAAATAGTGATTATTTACGTTTCTAATATAATATTAAAAGTTTCGTACAAATGGGACGACTATATCCTTAAGTTCACAAAAAGAGGGCAGAGGAATGAAATTACTATACATTTTGTACGACTTTTTGTTCAAGTTGTAGCGGAACTTTCGTTTTAAAGCCGCTAATGTGCACTTGAGTTAGTTAATGACAACGCAAAGTATTTCTACTTTATTTTGATAATAATTTAAAGCCAGAGATGTACTTACTTCCTTAGCCAGCAGTGCAAACGATAGAAGTGTGTTAAATTTGAGGTTATGGTCTAAAAAATCAAATCAAAAAGTGGCAACAAGTGGCGACTGTGACCATATACATTTTAACAACAATTAAGTAATCTACATATCCCAATAGGTTTCAGAAGTGGACTCCGCTGGACTCACTTTGTTGCTCCATTTAAAAAATAGTTTTCTAACAAAAATGTACGTTTAAGACTCGCTTTAACACTAATTTATAATAAAAAACCGTCTGATTTTAACCGTTTAAGCACACAAACACTTAGTAAATAGCATAATTCTTCTAATCCAATCCAAAAAAATTACTTAGATTGCTTAAAAACTCATTTTTCGGCTCATTCATTAGAGCATTCATTAGAGGCTTAGAAAGGGACAAATATATATGCATTTACTGGGATTTGTTTGGATAAGATGGCATGGTCACTCAGAATTTAAACGTTAAATGTAAACTTTAATTCAAATAACTTTAACTCGTTAAATCATTAAGGTTCAAAGCTGTAAAATTAATAGTGTGTATTGTCATGAATGCAGACATTTTTAACACGCTTTTAAAATGTTTTGGGCTGTACAAAGTACATACGTATTTATAATTAATTGTTTCAATTTTATAAAACTTTATAGACGCATGACGTTATTTTTAGTTAGAAACGGAGTAATTAGGCCGCTGAAATATTTTTTGTATTGTTCTTATTTGTTTATATATTTATTATTGATCCCATTTCACATTTGCTCTAGTGAATGAGCATAATTGTACTTTTTAGATTCAATTTTGCTCATTGCTCACTGCTCCAGGTAATACCGTAGGGATGTATTTAAAAATATCTCAAAAAAATACCGAAAATGCCCATCGGTTTTTACAATTTTTCTGATTGATTGCTCATTGCAGCCGACATATATCTGTCTTGCTCGCACCTACGTAAAATCGTGTAGGCTGAGAAAAATTTTGTCTAATGAATGAGCCGAACAATGTAGTGGAATACCCGCATAAGTAAGTACAATAATATTTACCTACTAATGGGATACGTTTAATATTTTCTACATCAGTGTTATTAGTTTTTTTTTTTTTTATTTTATAAATTTAAGGTCTACTCACTGCTTTGTTTTTTCTTATCTTTGGTTGGCAAATAAGTTAAGTATTTAAGAAGGGGTTTTAGCTAATTGGTAAACACCACTTGATTTCTGTGGCGCCCAGTGTAGATGTAAAATTACTCACGGTTTGAAGAACCTTGTAATGAAACACATTTTGAATTGTCCTTTAAAGTGGGACAATCTAGATTGGTCTCTGCGGTAGGACAGTCCTTGTTCGCGTCTGCGAAAGGACGCTTTTCTTCCATATTCATGGCGGACATTAATAGCTGAGAAGCAGGAACACGATTTCCACTGTCAATCTTTCGAGTTCTCCTACTCTGCGTCAATTAAAAATAAGCAAACTTATAAGTGTACTCTCCTTCAAAGATACCAATGCAGATTCTGAATTTTTTTTAATTCAACTCTTTTAAAGCTGTTTCTAAGACATTGTGCACAAATTCATACAATATCTTCTTGTGAGGGTAAAGTGGTTGCTGCTGTGGGTTTGACATAACACATTCAACGGAACACATGCAACAGAACGTATACCTGAGATTACTGTATCGTAATATTTTGGACATATGGCATCTTTTAACTCGCTAACTTAAGGGCGTAACTTTTTTTAATTCAATCAGAAGTCTACTTAAGTACCGCATATTTGCTCGGATCATGTCGTGCTGAACTTCTGTATGCTTCATTGCTAAATAAATAAATAATACTATTAAGTAATCATATTTTAATACCCTCGGTTACATTATCGTCATTTAAGTCAGGCATAATTTTTTTTCGTAAAATTTCATTTGCCGCAGAATGCGGCACCTTGCCCAGATTTTACTAAATCCCTATTACCCTTTATATGCTTGCTACGCTTACAGTTTTTAATGTGATTTCTAATAGTTTTGGTTACATTTAGTAGGAAAATCAGCCTTGCAACCGGAACAACAAACAAAATAAACTGACTTAATTCGCAACTGACGAGGTACCATTGTTATATTTTGCATTGGTATTGTATATAAAATCACCTTATTTTCTTATGGTATCTAGCAAGTGCAATCTGTTCTTGTTTCCCCTTGGTAAGCTGCATAAATCTTTAACTTCGGGTTTACTTTTGTGATTAAGTATAATTTGTAGTGCAATTTTGGTTTGCAAGGTCATACAAAATTAGCAAAAGTGTTGTTTCGATTTTCTTTCATTTTTGGCATATATGGCACAGTAATAATATAAACACAACAAAAAATTCTTCGTCATGCTGAAGTTTAAAGCAAGAGAGAACGCTATAGTCGGGTGCCCCGACTATCAGATACCCGTTACTCAGCTAGAGGGAGTGCGAGGGAGATGGAGATATAAAACTTTGATCGGGCTTAACTTTTTAACGAACGGCCCGATTTGATAGGTATAAAGAAACGCAACAAAATAGCATTTATACTTTTCCGAAATCATTAAAAATGTGGTCGCTAGACACATTTTAAAATCGTTTGTGGGCGATTGTTGGCGTTAGAGGGGGCGTGGCGCTCGGCTGAAATAAACTTGCGCTGCGTAGGAAGCCCAAGAATAAGTGTGGGTAATCCCAGCTTTTGTAGTTTCCGAGATCTCAGCGTTCATACAGACAGACAGACGGACAGACAGACATGGCTAGATCGACTCGGTTAGTGACTTTATAGGGTTGGAAACGCTTCCTTCAACCTGTTACATTCTTTTGCACGAATTTAATATACCCTTTTACTTTACGAGTAACGGGTATAAATACGTATTCATTTTACGATTAAAGTGTTTACTGTATTTTAAGCATTACATTTTTATACCCCTGCAGTAGTATTATAATTTTAGTCAGTAGTTTGCGACTTAGTAAAGGATCCCCAAAAAGTATATAAATTATTGATCAGCGTCGACAGCCGAGTCTATATCTCCACGTCTGTCAGTTTCTATTTCAGTTTAAAACTATCGCAAAGAAACTTTCCCAAAAGTACATATGTCGAAACGAGCTGAATCGGACCGCTCCCATAGGAATATATAGAATATATATATGTAAGGAGGTAAGGCAGAGCTGGGCGGCGAAAACACATTTGGCTCGTTGTGAATGACATTTTGCGATCCAAGAAAGCAGCGAGAGAATAAGCGGAGGAAGGAGAAGGAAGCCAGACAGAGTCAGAAGTCGTCGGAAGCGGTAGCATTATCAGTTGCTACAGTTGCTAACTAAAGTCGTCTTAACTTGTATTCGGTTGTTACTTATTCGAACACTGTAAACACCCATATTTTATTATCTCAGCATTATATTAATCCTAATAAACAATCCTATTGTAATACCAACTCTACATTTGGGGACTCGTCCGGTTCTGAGATAACTAAAGCTAAAAAGTAGTCCCGTTGTGAAATTTGTTCATCAAAAAAACAAACGGTGCATCAAAGTTCTTGCATAACGACAATATTTCATATATGGACACACAAATACATTCATAAATGACGCGTCGAACACCTGCAAAAAAGAATACCAATAAAATAGAGGAGGTGCAAAATAAAAGAGAGAAGGTGCAGAACGACACAATAGAAGACGAAGAAGACAGGAGAATGGAATTCGACGAAATGATGAAGCAAATGGACAACATATTTCAGTTGCTGTCTTTAAAAATCTAAATTGATAAGAAGTCCAGTAAAAGCGAGAAGGTGCAAATGGATAATTTCGAGAAAGTGGTGAATGATTTTGACAAGCTGTTAATCAGTGGTTTGAAACTTTCGATCAAAACGCAGAAGCGTATGAGCTTACACTCAAACGGATGTATGTCCAGGCGAGAGGCAAGATGGTAGGCACTTCCAAATTGTTTTTGCAGTCGGTGTGTGTGAACGACTACAACGAAATGAAAAATGTACTGCTTGAGGAATTTGCAAGCATTCTCAACAGTGCAGATGTTCATCGCCAGCTGCAAATCAGAAAGAAAAAGAAGAGCGAGACATTTCACGAATATATGCTATAACTAAGGCATATTGCAGCAGCAGGGAATGTGGAGGAAGCAGCCGTTCTTCGTTACATCGTAAACGGACTAGTTGATGTTAAGAACGAGTACAACGCTATTCCTTACTCGTGCAAGATGTTTAAGTCCTTAAGCAGTATGAAATCAAAGACCAACTGGACGATAAGCGTCGTAATTCGCGGAATAAAAGCAATGGATCACCAAAAGAAGAACAGAAAAGGAAGGAATTTTGTTTCAAGTGTGGTTCTGCTGAACATAAAATCAAAAATTGACAGTCTCCATATGGCTCGAGATTGTCCATTCGTGACCTCAAATGTTCGCAAGGTTCTTGATGAAAGCCGCAATAAAGTAATCTCTGTTAATGGCGTGGATATAGAGTGCTTAATTGATACTGGATCGGACGTGTCTCTTGAAACAATGAACGTTGCTGAAAAAATAAAGAGCATTGACATTTACAAAAGTGTATCTTCTTTGAGTGGTCTGGGACAGGAAAAAACAAAACCGATTGGATTTTTCACAGCTGATATTCTTGCCGACCAGTTGTTCACACAAAAAAAGTTTTTGGTTGTGCCTATCAACGTGATTGATTGTGGTGCTTTGCTAGGACACAATTTTACCAGAAAGTTGACATTTTGCTGCGACGACAATGGCTTCAAGCTGACGGGCTTAAGGGATGAACCAAAGGAACTTGATGTGCTAGGTGCCGATGTGTACAATATCGTAGAAGAGTTTACCCTTTTCACTGTTTCCCCCAGGTATGAAGAGTCAGTGATTAAATTAATTAAAGAAGTTCAGCAAACACTACCAGAGATTCCAAAACAATGTCCAGTCAAACTAAGCATCACTCCCGATGGCGTAATAAAACCATGTCCGTGAACGAAGCAGAGGCGGTCAAAAAGCAAGTTAATAGATGGTTGGCCCAAGGCATAATACGTAAGCCAGCATCAAACGTCGCCAGTAGAGTAGTAGTAGTCAAGAAGAAAGATGGTAGTCTACGAGTCTGTATTGACTACAGAAAACTGAACCACATGGTTTTAGTTGATCGTTTCCCGGTGCCGTTGATGGAAGAAGTATTGGAAAAATTACAAGCAGCCACATTTTTCTCAACGCTCGATCTGGAGAACGGGTTTTTTCACGTTCCAGTGGACGAGTCAAGCAAACCGTTAACCGCCTTTGTTACAAAAGAAGGGCTTTTTGGGTTTAATAAAACTCCTTTTGATTTCAAGAATTCACCAGCTGCATTTATTAGATTTGTCAATCAAATATTCCAAGACCTGATCAACAATGACGTTATGCAGTTATAAATGGATGATATTATTGTGTATGCATCCACAGCTGACGAATGCATGAACAAAACAAGGCGCGTACTGGAGACAGCAATGGAGTACGGTTTAAAGATCAAATGGAAAAAATGTAGCTTTATGCAATCCCGCATACATTTCTTGGGACACACCGTGGAAAACGGACGAATTTGGCCAGGGGACGACAAAACATCAGCTGTAAGCAGATTTAAAACTCCCAAAAATATTCTAGCGGTGCAGTCATTTCTTGGACTAACCGGTTTCTTTAGAAAATTCATTCCAGGCTATGGTGACAAATCTTCTAAGGAAGGATGTGAAGTTTGAAATAGGGTGTGCAGAGTTGCAGTCGCTTCAGGAGCTCAAAAAGATTTTAACCTGCGAACCAGTACTACACATATACTGCAGAACAGCACACACTGAGCTACACACGGATGCCTGCAAGGATGGTTTTGGGGCAGTTTTACAGACCAGGCAGAGGTTTGATGACCACTTACACCCTGTTTACTTCTGGAGTAAAAAGACATAAACTTCAGAGGCCGAACGACACAGCTACACTACCGTCACTATCTCATGAGCATTCATTTTAAACTTGTCACGGATTGCTCAGAGTTTAAGGACACCACTAGAAAAGACGATATTACGCGCGAAGTTGCAGCCTATGTAATGTATTTTCAGGATTTCACCTGCGATGTTGTGCACAAGCCAGGGGAAAAGATGAAGCACGTGGATCACTTGAGCCGACATCCACAGTCGGTTTGGATCGTCGCAACAGAAGTAGCAGCATGCATCAAGCAGCCCAGCAAAATGATGACTACATAAAAGCGATTGCAGGTATTCTCCAGGATCGTCCGTACCAAAACTTTCAGATGAGATATACTCCACAAAACCGTCGAGGGCAATGACCTTATAGTTGTGCCAAAGTCCATGGAGAAAGAAGTCATTTGAGAGTCACACGAATTCGGTCACCTTGCAGTACAGAAGACTGTTCATTGCGTAAAGCAGCAGTTTTGGATCCCTCATTTAGAGTGGAAGGTAATGCATTTTATCGCTAACTGTATTAAATTTATTATATACAGTAAGAAGTTGGCCAAACAAGAAGGGCTCTTACACTGCATAGCCAAAGGAGACACTGCGCTGCATACACTACACGTGGACCACTTGGGGCCGATGGACGCCACGTCGAAGCATTACAAATATATATTGGCATTTGTGGATGGCTTCCCCAAATTTGTTCGGCTTTACCCCACCAAAACTACAGGATGTGAAGAAGTCATCAAGAGATTCACCGAATGGTCCACTGTTTTTGGATTTCCAAAACGAGTTGTCAGCGATCGAGGAGCAGCCTTCACGTCAGGCGCATTTGAAGAGTGGCTAAACATCAACAACATCGATCACGTCTGCTCAACTACTGGAGTTGCTCGTGGAAATGGCCAAGTCGAGCGAGTTAACCGATCGATTCTTGCTGTCATCGCCTAAATCTCTTCAGAAGAACCAAGCTAGTGGTTTAAATATGTACCTCAGGTGCAAACTCACAAATGAACAGCTCAACAAAGCTTTCCCCCTTTGAGATGCTGTTTGGCACGAAAATGTTCACCCAGGCATAGGAACGTTTGCAGGAGATTTTAACCGAAGAGTTTGTTTCCCAGTTTAACGTTGAACGAAACCAAATGCGAGAAGAAGCTAGATAAAATATTGAAGCAGCTCAAGAAGTAGACAAGCGACGCAAGCACGCTCACATCTACAAGTTAGGTGATTTGGTTGCGATCAAAAGGGCACAATTTGTAGCAGGAAGAAAGGTAGCGAGTCCATATTTAGGACCATACGAGGTCGTCCAGATTAATCGAAACGGGCGGTACAACGTCCGCACTAGAGTACGGTCACGAAATTCCGTTGAACGCTCGTAGAAGAGCTACAGTTGTTAGCATTAAATATTACATTTAACTGCACGGGTTTATAAACTTCGGCTTGCCGAAGTTTACTTCTCACTTGTTTAATATAAAACAGTACAAAAAAATTCTTAAAATTTACTTACTTAGCAACTTATCTTCAAAAACTTGTTGTAAGAGTAAAATACAAATTATAGGGGAGAGGTCTGTAGGTTGGTACACCTTTTGTTTTTAGTCTCCCATTTGGACATTCGCTTTTGAAACTTCACGTGTTAGGTACCGATCGAAAGCTTAGTCTTTTAGCTGTAAAATAAAGCAAAAAAAAAAATTGTTTTTCCCTCGGGAAAACAAAAAAATAATTTTTGTTGAAAAGTGCCAAAAAATGACAATTTTAAAAAGAGGTCTGTAGTTGAGACACTTTTAAAAGTTTATAAAACCCACACCAAAAGTACTCCAAACTTTCAGAACCCATTTATTTATGTTAATTTAATCAATTTTAGTTTGTCTTAAATTATTTCCCGTCAATTTTTTAAGAACTTAGACCAAATAAAAATTAAATCCAAAAGGCTCTAAGAACATTCACATTTCCCCTAATATCAAAGAAATGTACTAGGGAGAAAGCGACCCTTGTCGGGCTGAGGCCTTTTTGTATGCAAAACGGGTGTCTCAACTAACACGCTCAAAGTGTCCCAACTTACACAAAATGGGTTGTTTCGGGAAAAAATTAATAACTTTTTTTCTGACTGTCAAATTAAGCTGATTCTTTTTTTAATTTGGTAACAGTTTAATTACTAATGTTAGATTTGCCGCAATCCTGGATGCGATCCTTGCTCCTGACGTGTAGTTATAAATTAGAAACTCAAACACGTTGTTTCCAAGTCGGCGTTTTTTTAATTTTTTTTTCCTTCATGTCTTTCTTTTTGAGATGATACAATGAGCTTATTGACTATCGATAAGAACATACGGATACATCGATACCAAGTAATTCAATTAATACTAAATGTCGTGATTAAATCCTAAAGTAGGTTTACAGCGCCAACATTCCCGACCTTGGAACTCTCTTCCAACCTACTGCTGCAATCGTTCTCCAACGGCAAAGGACACATTTTGTGAACATTTCGCTTGACGACTCCTTTTCTTGTCTTGAGAGTTACCACTCTAGTTACACCATCAGAACCAGGGTGTGTCTCCTCGACTCTGCCCAAAAGCCAATTTCCTGGGGGAAGATTATCTTCTGCGATTAGGGCAAGTGTCCCAACCTGGATGTTCTTGGAGCGAACAATCCACCTTGCACGCTGTTGTAATAGAGTGATGTATTCCTTTGACCAACGATTCCAAAATGAGTTTTGAACAGCTAGGATGCGTTTCCAATGATTGGTAATGGGCAGCTTCAATGTTTCTTCGTCACATGGCTCCAGCAATGAGTTTAGAGGACGGCCGACCAAAAAGTGTCCAGGTGTCAATGCCTCAAAATCGTTAGCATCACAGGATAGTGCGTACAATGGCCTTGAATTCATTATTGCCTCTACTTAAGTAACAGCCGTCGTTAGACCTTTGTAGTTCAGGGCAGTTCCATTGGTACATTTAACGATCAGTTGCTTCGCTATCTTTATAGAACTCTCCCACAACCCACCGAAGTGGGGAGAGCCTGGTGGAATAAAGTGAAAGCTTACGTTCCGCTGACTGCAAGCATCCTGAATGTGCTGTTGAAAGGTCCGTTCGAACTGCCGATTAAGCTCCCGCGACGCTCCTACAAAATTTGTCCCGTTGTCGCAATACAGATCCGTGCTTGCTAAAAATCTTTTCAGCGCCGCCAAGAACGCATTGGAGCTGAGATCTGACACAATCTCCAAGTGACATGCCTTCGTCACGAAGCAAATGAAGAGACAAAGGTACACCTTTACTGGGCGCTTTCCGCGCACATTGAAGTGCATCCACAAGGGTCCAGCGAAGTCCATTCCTGCCACTTGGAAAGGATGACATTGTCCCTTTATGCGACTTGCTGGTAAGTCTCCCATACCTTGTACGGCCCGTATAGGTCGCAGGCGGAAACAGGTAGTACAGCTCCTCACAGTTATGCGCGCTAAGTTCCTGCAATTAAGGATCCAATATTCTTGACGCGCGAAGGCACAAAGAGATTGAGCCCCGACATGAAAATTCTTTCGGTGAATGTAATCAAGGAGCGCGCTTACTACCCGATTGTCCTTTGGCAACAATAAAGGATGTTTTACCGAAAATGGCACGTCAGCCTTCGACTACCGCCCACCAACCCGAATTTAATCAATTCCTTCTTCGGTAGAAATAAATGGACTCAAGCATTGCACTTTGGCGGATTTAGTAGCCTTCCCTTCTTTGAGGCTCAGGACTTCATTGCTAAATGCTACTTGCTGCAAATTGTATGTAATGTAGCGAAGACCTCCCATCAATTCTGAAGCCGTTAATTCCCGTTTGTTAGTACTGCCTAAGCTGACTTGTCTCCAGCGGTATATATACCCAAAAGCTCGTTGCAATTTTAGGAAGTCATTCGAAAACTTACACTCGGATACCTCATCTTGCGGCAAACATTTTGTAACGCATGAAATTAATGTAAACGTATCGCGTTTTCGCTCAGTCATCTCCTTGGCTTCTCCCGACCATGAAAACTCTGACCAATTCTCTACCGGTTTACCTAAAAACTCTGGCCCGTGCCACCATAATTATGACGCCTTCAGATCCTTTGGGAGCATTCCCCTTGAAACTATATCAGCTGGATTCAACTTAGTAGGGATCTTAAGCCAATGCTCTATTTGGGTGATTTCCTGAATTTGTCCCACTCTATTTGCCACAAACGTATTTCACCGGCTTGCATGGGAGGCTAACCAGTTCAATACTATGGTCGAATCAGTAAAATAGCGGACTTTTGAAACCTTCAGATGAATGCAGGAGAGGACCTTGCTCATTAGCTTTGTCAAGAGTAAGGCTCCCTGCAGTTCCAGTCTCGGCAATGAAGTTACCTTGACTGGCGCTACCTTTGATTTGGCCGTCACTAAGTGCACTGCGATCGTTCCCGCCTTACTGATCACCCGAGCATAGACTGCTGCTCCATAGGCGCGGCATGAAGCGTCTGAAAATCCATACAGTTCTAAAACTTCTACGCCCTCTACTCCTGTCAATACAGATCTTGGCAATACACAACTCTTAATAAGTAGCAGCTCATCTCGATACCTGTTCCATTGCATCGCGAGGGTGGGTGGTAATTCTTCGTCCCACTCCAGTTTAAGGAGCCACAACTCTTGTATAAAAATTTTTGCCTAAGATAATGATCGGACTCAATACCCCTAAGAGGTCAAACAATTACGCTAGCTCTGATAACACGGCTGCCTTTGTAACTGTGGCATTTGATTCCTTTTTAAAAGAAAACTGAAAGGTGTCTTCCCTACACATCCAACTTATTCCTAACGCCTTGGAAGAGTCGTCACATCGAAGACTCCATCCTGCCATGGGTCCTTCGGTTTGATTTAGTTCTTGACAGTTGCTACGACACTTATGCAACTCAAACTGCCCTAGGCTAAGAAGTTCTTTTACCTCCGTTAGCAGCCTTAGAACCTCACGTGGGGAGTCTGCTCCGGCAAGCATATCGTCCATATAAAACGATTTCTTAATGGCTCGTGAAGCAGCCGGATACTTTTCCGCGTAGGTCTCTGCAAGGTGAACGAGACATCGTACTGCCAAGAATGGCGCAGCACTTGTACCATATGTAACCGTTCTTAGTTTTAATACCTGTATAGGAAGCTGTTGGTTACTTCTCCATAAAATACATTGATAATTGCAATGGTTGGTCTCTACTATTACCTGCCTATACATCTTAGCAATATCTGCTGTAAGAGCATATTTGTAAAATCTAAAGCCTACAAGGATATCGAACAACTCTGGTTGAAGTTTGGCTCCAGTAAGCATCAGGTCGTTCAATGAATTTCCATTGCCTGACTTACATGAAGCATCAAATACGACGCGAAGCTTTGTCGTTTCGCTTTCTGGCCTAAGAACCGGGTGATGAGGCATAAAATATTTTACCTCGCGTAATTCAGTAGGTTTGACGACCTCCAAGTGCCCCAATTCCTGATATTCATTGATTAATTGTTCATATTGTCGCCTTAATAATTTGTTTCGTGTTAACCTTCTTTCTAAATTCAAAAAACGTGAAAATGCCGTGTGGTAGGAGTCTCCTAGATCAGGGTGCGCATCAATGAATGGAATTTGTACCACATAGCGCCCGGTCTTATCCTGTTTAACGCTAGATAGAAATATGTTTTCACATTTCTGTTCCTCATCGGTAAGGTGGTACTCAGGATTCTGAACTTCTTCACATTCCCAAAACCGCTGTACTAGCTTCTTCAATTTATCCCCGGTTTCGCCCTCACACACCTGTCTGACCAAAAGTGAACTCTTGTTCGCAGAACTGCAGTTCCCGACAACTACCCAGCCTAATAAGGACTTCTGCAGCAGTGGCCAATTGGTTCCCAACTTGATTTGACCGGCCACCATTAGATCAAAGAATATAGATACCCCAATAAGCATATCAATATCCCGTGACGAATAGAATTCGGGGTCCGCTATCTGTACTCTTTTTGGTGGCTTCCAATGGGAGTCCAGACTCGAGCAACTAGGGTTATATTGAGTTATCTCCCGGAGCACAACAAAGTCAGCAGAGGTTTCAAAGTTTGTTACTCTTGACTTAAATGTTGCTTTAACTTCTCCCAGAATCTCTGAAGCGACGTTTCCTATTCCACTGACCTGAATCTCTGATGGTCTTGCTTGAAGCCTTAACCTTGTGTTCAATTTTTGGGTCAACAAGTTAAGTTGACTGCCAGTGTCTAGAACGCACCTACAATTTTGAAAGTTGCCCTTGGCATCTCGTATGAGTACTACTGCCGTAGCCAGAAGACTTGGAGAAGCTCTCGTTAGCAAAGTGCTATGAAAAGATCCCACTTCAGTTTCTCTGTATGTTTCCTTCAATTTTCCAGTGCAGCAATTCATTGTGAGGCTTATTACAGCGCCCACACCGCTGACCCTTGCAACTTTTTGTTGAGTGACGCTTACTGAAGCATACCAAGCATAGCGAGTTTCATTTGCACTCTTGGTATCTTTGCACAGGAGACATATCCTTGAATTTGGGACATACCTTTAGTGCATGATCTTCCGCACAGCAATAGCATTTAGACCTATAGCTCCCTACCGCCGCTAAACTAGTTCTTTTCGGATCCTTTTTATATGTATTTGGCACCACCCTTTTTTGCCTCAGCTCCCGGTTTGCCATATTTATTCCTCTTTGCACTAAGAACTGAGACAACGATTGCCATGAGGGTATTTTGTCACACTGCCATTCCTTTTCCCATCTATCTATGTTTTCTTCATCTAATTTTCCTCGAATTAATTGGAAAATAAACACATTAAGCAATTCAGACTCCTCACTCAATGATCTTAGAGCTACCAATTGGGAATTGACACTGTCGACTAGTGCTCTTAGCGAATCGGAATCAGCTTGTTTAATTCTTTTAACATTAAACAACTCTGTCATGTGCGCCTGCAAAATGATAGCCTTGTTATCATATCGTTCTTGTAAAAGCAGCAGAGCCTTCTTGTAGTTTATTTCCGATAGCTCAAGACAATCAATTGTGCTTAAAGGTGCAGGCGCTAGGAAGGCTCTCAAGTGTATCATTTTTGTCAAATCGTCTATCTCCGGGTCAGTCCCTACCAATGATTTAAAGGAGTTGAACCAACTGGTCCATTCGGTAAACCTTCCCGAGAATTCTGGTAACCTTATTATCGGAAGTTTAGATGAGCGAACCGCCATCGTGCTGTTTAAGGTATCGCTAATTGAATGCTTGCGACCTCTGTTCCCAACCGAACTCAATAACTTGGATTTTATTCACAATACAGCTCCTCTATCTCAAACCGAGTCTCCAACACCAATTCCTCATCGCTTTCCTGCTCTAATTTAGTTTGAATTATGCAAAATTGGCTAAAGTTAGATTCTATCAGACTCATCCGGGCTTCTATCTCGGCTGCAGACATCGACGCATGGTTCTTCCATACATATGACTTGTTTCTATGAAAGGAACTTATTAGCGCTGATCGTGCTGTGATTAATTCACAATCCTTTCCTTTTTTTGGTGCCATTTAGCAGTAAATTCTTTATTCACCAAGGCAATGCTTGAATAATTACAATTATCGTTTTCTTGTACTACGCGCGGCTAATTGTCGAAGCCCGCTGGTGACCTAGTTACCTTTAGGTTAATCAATTCTAACCTCAACCACCGCGTGGCCGAATGGGGAGATAAAGTGTACTTTGTTTTCACTTGATTATATTTCCCGAATTCTAAACATGTCTGTGCGACGAATATGGGAGCCCTCTTGCATTCACAAACCTGGCAATTCGGTTGCGGTGCCGCCTTTGACCCTTCTGTTTCCAGCGGTACCCGATGTGCAGCCGCGTACCGCAGTATGAACCGGTACTTTTCGCAAAACTCCAAGTTGCGCCGCTCCGCTGCTGACCTCCAATCCTTGATGTCGTCTCGCAACGATAAAACTCCAGACGTATTCCGCTCCAGTAATTTCGGACGCAATGAGTCGCCGATCCTAACCTCAATTCCAACTTGGCTGGCTGCGATTTCGTCGAATTTAGTTTGGAGCTATATTAGTTAGCTCCCTCCGGTTGTTGGACCTTTTCCAAGATGTCCCTGTTCGGGCGCCAATAGATTTGCCGCAATCCTGGATGCGATCCTTGCTCCTGACGTGTAGTTATAAATTAGAAACTGAAACACGTTGTTTCCAAGTCGGCGTTTTTTTTATTTTTTTTTTCCTTCATGTCTTTCTTCTTGAGATGATACAATGAGCTTATTGACTATCGATAAGAACATACGGATACATCGATACCAAGTTATTCAATTAATACCAAATGTCGTGATTAAATCCTAACGTAGGTTTACAGCGCCAACAAATGTTTTAAACCTCTTACCAAGTTAGTTTGAGCACGTTATTAATTTTTAATAGATTTTTAAAAAAAGGTGGACAAAAACTTTTTTGGTGCAAAATGGTACACGACTCTCACAGCTTAAATCTGGCTAGAGCCTGGCTTATAATGTTCTCCCCAAAAGTTTTGTCACTGAAAAACACTACAAAAAAAAAAATAAAAAAAATTTTTTTGTGGAAAAGTTTTGAGAAAATTGAGTGTCTCAACTTACAGACTGTCTCAACCTACAGACCTCTCCCCTACTACGTTTTGCATTTACGTATTTTAATTGTATTACCATTAACGCTGATAGCTATAGGCTTCCTCGAAACGTCAGACAACTTATGCAAATGTCCTTCATGGGAAGTAGATTGTTTTGTGACTGCAAAAAAAAAAAACAAAATGAGTGTTTAATTATGGATTACAAGAAAAAACACCATTTTAAAAATAATTAGAATTATACTTCGGTTTCTTACCTTCAAAGCAGTCAGCCCTGACCTTGTGTGATTCCTGCGAAGCTTCTGTGGATACAGCTGTGAATGATTTTGGTGACTTGTGCGAGTGGCAATCGGCTAAAAATAAAAGAATATGGAACCATATTTCAATAAAAATCAATTAGATTATTTATTTTTCCCAAATTGTGTGGGTTTTTTTTTAACGAACAACGAACTGATTTACCTTCAGTATTGCAGTCGAAGGATTAGGCACAATCTTCCGATGTAACTTTGCAGTCCAAAAACATAGCAGAGTTTGTAGAACCTGTGTCCGAGGCAGGCAGTTTTCCATAAACAGCTAAAACATAAAATTAATTTACATTAGAATATAGAAAGATATAGAAAGCATATTAAAAGTGAAAAAAAGTTAATTTTGTCAAAACGAAATCATAATACCCTCTGCAAGGGTATAACAAGAAAGGAAGCTAGCTTCGGCCAGCCGAAGCTTATATACCCTTGCATGTCCAGGGATTCCACATTCTGCGTGCCTATTTAATATGTTGTTATACCCTTGCAGAGTGTATTATAATTTCAGTCAGAAGTTTGTAACGCAGTGAAGAACCACATAAAGTATATATATTCTTGATCAGTACCAATAGTCGAGTCCATCTAGCCATGTCCGTCTGCCCGTTTCTATGCGAACTTGTCTCTCAGTTTTAAAGCTATCGCGATGAAACTTTCCCAAAAGTCTTGTTTCTATTGCAGGTAGTACATACATTCATCGGAGCGAGCCGGATCAGACCACTATTTCTTAAGGCTCCCATAGGAATAATCAAACAAATATAAGAAAATTCATTGTAACTTTGATGGCGTTTTGATTTTTGATAACTTAAAAACAAAATTTGAAATAGGCTCGCCGAATCTGGAACCCCTAGAACTGCACCGATAGAGTAACCATTAAAATAGAGGTAATTACTTTATCTGCAAGGGTATATAAGCTTCGGCTGCCCGAAGCTAGCTTCCTTTCTTGTTTTAAATATTACCTTCTAATACTATTTTTTAAATATTTCTGAATTTCGAATAAAATTTAAAAAAAATCGGATGACTTTATTATATAGCTGCCATAGGAACGGTCGGAAAATTAAATTGTAATTAATAGGAAAAAAATTATATCTTTGTTGATTTTTATTACATTCTTTTCTTCTCTGGGATATGGCTTTTCCTTAACATTTCAAAATTTCGAATAAAATTTAACAAAAATCGGGCGGCTATATTATATAGCTGCCATAGGAAGGATCAAAAAATTAATGCCAAAGTAATACGAAAGCAGCTAACATTTGGATTGTTGTAACATATACGCAAATAATTTTTTTTATTTTTTCTTTTGACGTTGATGCACTATGGTCAGTACAAACAAGTGGCCCTTACGACACCATGCAATGCTTGTTAACCTACGGAGTTAGCCCTACACAGTTTTGGGCGAGTAAACGTAATCGCGGTCAAATAAAAGGACAATTTCACAATATACAAAATACGAACAGTCAGATACATAAAGTAAAACTAATTAGTTGCTAAGTACTCAGTATTATAGATTTACAGATAGGCAGTGAGTCGGTAGTAGATATTAGGTGATATAGTCTATTATAGTCATTGCAAAGTACTCTAAAAGGTTCATGCATTGCATAATTAGATATACAATGATTTAAAACTAAAGGAATATAGTGTCTAGTGAATCTTTTAAACACATTAAAATCCAGGCGACCCAATAACTCGGGACTCTCCACATCACCATGAATAAGATTCCTAATAAACGTAATACCAAGCATAGTTCTACGGTTAACTAATGATGGTAAGTTAATTAGAAGTAGTCTACTAGAGTAGGATGGCAGTATTAGGCTTGTATCCCAGTTAAGTCCCCGTAAGGCAAATATTAAAAAGTTATTTTTTTTTTTTTTTTTTTTTTTTTTTTGCACAGACTCAATCCGGTCTATATGCCCCCCCTTATTGGGGACTCCAAACAGGAGCGCAGTACTCAAGAATTGGTCGGACTAATGAAATAAACATGGTCTTTGTGACATAGGGATCATCGAATTCCTTCGACCACCTTTTGATAAATGCAAGCACACCTCTGGCTTTATTTACCATGGTAGTAATGTGATCAGAAAATTTTAGTTAAGGATCCATGTAGACTCCAAGGTCGTCAGCATGCGTTATTCTATCTAACACACAACCGCTCAAAGTATAAGTTGAATAGTGAGGGCTGACACGAAAAAAGGTCATTAGTTTACACTTTGAACCATTTAAATTTAATTTATTAGTCATGCACCAAGTTTGAAATGCATTGAGATCAGATTGCAAAGCTGAACTTTGCGCAGGATCATTAAATTGCAGGCACAACTTAACGCCATCTGCGTACATAAGTACACGTGACTTCGTTAGGACTAGAGGAAGGTCATTTATGAATAATGTAAGCAGGAGCGGACCAAGATGACTTCCTTGTGGTACACCGGACGTGACTCGGATTAGGGATGAAAAAGAGTTTTTAAAAATGACCCTTTGGGTCCTGCCATTTAAATAACTTATGATCCACCTAAGAAGATCATCTGGATACCCTAAAAGGTTCAATTTCCGAACTAGAATGGGGTGGTTTACAGAATCAAACGCCTTACTGAACTCAGTGTAAACCACATCCGTCTGACGATTTTTTCTAAAACCATTTATCACAAATGAAGTAAACTCCAAAAGGTTGGTTGTCGTTGACCTACGTTTTATAAATCCGTGTTGACAAGAGGAAATAAGAGACCTACAACTGTGTTGCAAATGGGGCGTAACAATGTTCTCAAATAGCTTTGGAATAGCTGACAGTTTTGAAATACCTCTGTATTTACATGCGTTCAATTTGCTCCCCTTTTTATGAAGCGGGATAACAAACGATTCCTTCCATCTATGCGGGAAATCTGACGTTTCTAAGGACAAAGTAAAAAGTTTGTGCAATGGTCTACACAAAGTCTCAGCGCAATACCTGAGCACACATCCAGGGACTCCATCAGGACCTGTAGAACTGTAGACCTGTAGAGAGTAGACCGGTTTGACCCTATGCCAATCTAAAAGAAGTGAGCTTTCACTTAAAACCGGACAAAAAATATAGTTTGATTTAGGCATATCATATGGGTAACCCTGATCTGACGGACTTGATGTTGAATAGGTGGTTTGGAAAAACTGTGCAAAAAGATCGGCTATGGCTTGATCAGTGTTTGCAGCAGAATTTTCAAATTTTGTTGATGGGTAACATTTGTTTATTTATTTGTTTGTTTAAAGCAATGTACTGCTCAATGAACTTAAAATTATATACATAGTAATTAAAATGTAAACATCATATATTTTTAAAATGACAATATTAAAAGTAGGAGAAGTTATTAAGTTGATGATGAAAGGAACGCAATGACTTTTAGGGAATTAGCCTTGGCAGAGCACTCATAGGATATTAGATGGTAAAGTTCATTATAGTTATCACATAGGATTCGGAAGGGGTCGAAACGGGAGTAGTTTGACCTGCACATAGGAAGTGCTAATGGACGGAATCGTCGAGTAGCTCTGCAAGGAACGTTCCAATTGAGGGTAGCTAACAGATCAACTGAGTCGACGGCGCCAGTGATGAGTTTGTGAAGTAATATCACACCATAACAGGTCCGACGATCCTTTAAGGTAGGTATATCCAAGAGGCGCAACCTGTCTCTATAAGAAGGCAAACGGCGTCCCTCCTTCCAGTTTAAGCCTTGTAGTGCAAATAGGAGAAATTGCTTTTGGACGGATTCTAACATATTTTGATAGTGCTCATATTGTGGTTTGATGAAAGCTAATAAGCACTTAGCTTTATTGGAGATTGTACTGACGTGGCGATTAAAACAAATCTTATGGTCAAATAGGACACCAAGATCAACGACAGTATCAATACGTTCAAGTGCAAAGTGATCTATTGAGTATGTACAAATATATGGATTGGATCGATAAAATTACATGGATTTACATTTATCTGGATTAAGCAGTGGCTAATTGACTAGGCACCAGGATTGAAGGTTATTTAAGTCAAGCTGGAGCTGCATGTAGGAACTAGGTGAAGTCAAATGCATACACAACTTGACATCATCCGCAAACATAAGCACTTTGGATAACTCAATTACTTGAGGAAGATCATTGATAAATAAGCCAAGGTGACTGCCTTGTGGTACTCCCGAATTTACAGAAACAGATTTTGAATAAATGCTGTTGTACTGGACCTTTTGGGTACGATTTGTTAGATAAGAACGAAGCCATGTCAGTAGAGTTGGAGGAAATCCGAGGAGGAGGAGCTTGTGGATCAGCAGCTCATGGTTGACTAAATCAAAGGCTTTACTAAAGTCAGTAAAGATTACATCAGTCTGCTTTGTGGATTTAAAGCCTAGACTTATAAAGGTCGTAAACTCAAGCAGGTTAGTTGTTGTAGACCGGCACTTTGTGAAACCATGCTGTTTAGAGGATATTATGGAGCGACACTGGTGCTGCAGTTGATCGCAAATAATTTTTTCAAAGAGCTTAGGAATAGCACTAAGTTTGGCTATACCGCGATAGTTGCTGATATCAGATTTACTACCTTTTTTATGTAGCGGAATAAGATAGGATTCTTTCCAAATAGCTGGAAATGTGCCGATAGCAATTGACTTTTGAAAAAGCATAGTCAGTGGAACTGCAAGTGGTATGGCGCAATGTTTGAGGACACAGCTTGGAACCATATCGGGACCCGCAGAGAATGATAATTTAATCGAGGATAGGCTACGCAGAACTTCATCTTCATCAATTAGAGGGCTGAAAATGGCATCAGTGTGGGGTAGCTGGTAGGAGTAGCTACAATTGATCCTGGGAGTATTTGTGGAATAGGTGGATTGGAAAAAATCCGCAAACAGGTTGCCAATATCTTGATCATTAGATGCAGATACATTATTTAATTGAAGTGATGGAGGAAATCTGTTGGCTTTGCGCTTTGAGTTGACGAAGGAGTAAAATAATTTTGGATTGCTGCGAAATTCGTTTTTACAGCGTAGGAGATAGCTGTTATAACATTCAGAATTATGCAGAAAGTAACTGGATTTAACAACGCTGTATTTGGAAAAATCAGAATGAAGTCCTGTTTTGGCATACTTCTTATAAAGATTAGTTTTTATATTTTTTAAGTGAGCCAAGTGTTTGGAAGACCATGGAGGGCTGTTAGAGTTTCTAACAACTGTGAAAGGGACTAATTTATCAAATATGGAATAAAGGACTTTATAAAAAGTTGAAATAGCCTCATCAAGAGGATAATACGTAGGAACGCATGTGTCAAAAATTGCGTTTAATACATTATAAAATATATTAACAGCTTCAGTCATATTAGTACATAAGTACAGATAAGACCAATCTGAGCAAGCTATTAGGCTATTAATGTGTGCAAATTTTGCTCTACGAAAGCAGGGGATGCGTTTAGCTGACTTTTCAGATATTTCATTTGATTTCGTACCCGTGTCGATAGTCAGCTCCAGCTATGCAAACACCTTCTGGACTTGAAACAAAGCATAGATCCAGTAATCGTGCTAACAAATTTTGAACATGGTTTACTTGAGACAATGAAATATCAAGAAAACCATCAAGGAAATCATGCTGCGTTAAAGGTAACAATATATTCGATGTTTCAACGGTGGACCATGTCGCCCTAGGTATATTAAAGTCACCTAAAACTATTAACTGATCCCTATCTGATAGTTTACTTGAAATAAACTGGATAGCGGACAGATGATTAGCATGATTAGCATCGGGAGGGACGATCAAGCCTGTAAGTTGTGTACTTACTTGGAAAGACTTCGGAACTAAGAATTTCCGGTTTTAACCAAGTTTCCGTGAACACAATAACATGGGAAGGAAAAACTATCAATATACAATTTGGTCAGCTTACTTTGTAAACCTCTTGTATTCTGATAGGAAAGCAGAAGGAAAGAATCTAGTTTTTTGAGATAGGTAAAGATGAAGATGTGGATGGCTCTTTGAAGAGATTTCCAACTTCCTTTGAACGAATTTTCTTTTTTCTAGCTTCGTACTCTTTAACAAAAATGCCTGCAGGCCAAAAATTGGCTGAGCACATAGTTGCAAAATGAGCACAGGGAACACCGATCTTAAATGATGATAATTTCCTAGCATATGGAAAATTAAATTGTTCAACCTTTAAATCATCAATGTTACGGATATAGGCCGTAATGTCCAGGGATGAAAGGTCAGGATTCAGCCGAGAAACAAAAATTTGTTTCCTTTGCGGTACACATGTGACTGTTTTAGTTACCACGCATGTGACAGTTTTTGGTAGTGCAGCATTTATGGCTGCACTAACAGTTGAAGTCGGAACTCCAGACGTTAAGTCAACATGCGGCGTTGGAATCCTTTCTGTATTTTGTTCAACAGATTTTTCGGGTGTCTTTAAATTTGACTAGAAATGACAATTCCTGATATCCAGACTTCAAATTAATTACCATTTTGCAATACAAGGGTATGTTGAAAATTTTCCAAGTCGGAAAAGGAAAATATTAAAAACAAGAAAGGAAGCTAGCTTCGGCCAGCCGAAGCTTATATACCCTTGCAGATAAAGTAAATACCAATAGTTTAATGCTCACTCTATCGGTGCAGTTCCAGGGATTCCAGGTTATGCGTGCTTATTTAAAATTTTGTTTTTAAGTTGTCAGAAATGAAAACGCCTACTTCCTACAAAGTTACAATGAATTTTCTTATATTTGCTTGATTATTCCTATAGGAGCCTTAAGATATGGTGGTCCGATCCGGCTCGCTCCGACAAATGTATTACCTGCAATAGAAACAAGACTTTTGGGAAAGTTTCATCGCGATAGCTTTAAAACTGAGAGACTAGTTCGCATAGAAACGAACAGACGGACATGGCTAGATGGACTCGGCTATTGGTGCTGATCAAGAATATATATACTTTATGTTGTCGGAAACGCTTCTTCTTCAAAAACACCAAAGGTAGAATTTTTTTACGGATTTTTTTCGATTCTTCCTATGGGAGCTATAAGATATAGTTGTCCGATACGGTCGGTTCCGACATATATACTACCTGCATTACAAAAGAAGACTGGGAAAGTTTCATCGCGATAGCTTTAAAACTGAGAGACTAGGTTGCATAGAAACGGACAGACAACAGACGGACAGACATACGGACGGACAGACGGACATGGCTAGATGCTGATCAAGAATATATATACTTTATGTGGTCGGAAACGCCTCCTTCACTGCGTTACAAACTTCTGACTTAAAATGTAATACCCTCTGCAAGGGTATAACAAGAAAGGAAGTTCACTTCGGCGTGCCGAAGTTTGCATACCCTTGCAGTTCAAATACATACTTACCATTTAATTAGCAATATTTGCGAGCTTTAAATGCTCCATCTCGATGGGTCCCGTTTCAGGTATATCAGATTTATAAGTGTCCATTTTTAGATCTTGTTATCAAATTGTCAAAAATCAAAATGCCTACTTCAAAACGAAAAACGTATTATATTCGAATATTCCTATGAAAGCCATAAGATTTAATGGTGTACTACCTGCAGTAGGAAAAAGACTTTTGGGGAAGTTTCATCGCGAAAGCTTTAAAACTGAGAGACTAGTTCGCATAGAAATGGACAGACGGACATGGCTAAATGGACTCGGCTATTGGTGCTGATGAAGAATATATATACTTTATTTGGTCGGAAACGTACCCTTCACTGCATTGCAACATCTGACTGAAATTATAATACCCTCCGCAAGGGTATAAAAGGAACAGCTAAAACTTACGCTCCCCTCGCTTACTCACTTCCACTTACTCTCTCCCGCTCTCTTACTATCGTAGCTTTATTTTCTTTGCACTGTGGTTCGAAATGTCGTGATAATGGCTGTTTTTTGTTCAAAGAAATGCAAGTCGTTAATTTTGGCTGGACAACAGAGCATTGCGTGCCATTCGTGCGACAATATTTTTCATGCCAAATGCCTTGGCTATTCGGGCCTGGTTCGGGATGCAATCAACATGGGATGTTGCTTGTGCTACTATTGTGAAGAATGTATTGCTTATCTCTTTAAGGCGGCTCGCAAAAAGCACTGATACGAAATTAATTAGAAACAGGCGTAAAAATACGGATATGCTTGTGGCGCTTGAGTCGCAGCTCACTAGCCGTATGTTATCTGAGCCCGATTCTCCTAAGCGAAAAAAGATCGCGGTCGGTAGACAACCCACGTGTAACGAACACACTCAATGAGCGTTGTTCACCCTAACACCTGTGTCTACGTTTTGACCGGCCTACTCAGGGAGCTGGGAGTGGGTTTGTGTTAAGAGAGAACAGTAGTAGACAGAGAGACGATAACGATAAGAATTTTAGCCCAACGGCTAGGACTCGGACGAGAGAGTGTACCTATCGAAGATGGATGCCCAGATGGTAATGGCCTCCTTCTATACCCACCCTACCTGTGAAGTCTCATTAGACTCCACCCTTAACAACCGCTGCGCTACATACTCTTAGCGGCCCTCAAAAGACAACAGCTTTAAATCATCTTAAACTTAATCTTTAATACACGAAATTCGATAATATGGTTCATTCTTAATACTAATACGCTATTACTAAGTCCTTAAGACTAAACGTTATTCACGTTCATCGACTCTCTATATGATCGTGTTTGTATGTACGATTATCAAAAGAAAATGAAGACATAAATTGTTTTTACGTTAAATTGTTGGTTGCTTACATTACGTTATCGATATACGATATCTTATTTAATCCTACGTCCTAAGGCTGATTACTTTACGCGCAAACGATTCTTATTTAATTCTCCAATATAAATATTATATGATTATAGATATGTAAATTATGGAAATTATATTGCTAATGTTTATATAAACTCCAGAAATACACCAGCCCGATTTGCCAAATAGTAAAAACACTTTAGTTATCGTTTTAGTTAAGTTTTATTTTCTACAACCGCACTCTCTCGTTGTCTGAAATCAAGTAGCTAGGGTACGCATGTGCGTACAAAAAGGAAACCAAAAACGTTCTTAGGCAGAGAGGGAGAGAACAATGAGAGGAGAGAGCTTTGCCTCTCTCTGAGATCTTCATGGCTCATCCCCTTCCCACACACACACAATGTATATGTGTACAAGTGTGACTTTTGGTATTTTCAACACGCCACCTCAAAAGTTACACTGATACAAATTAAGGAATAACAAAAGATAATATTCAGACGAGTGTGTGCATATTCAAATGGTTGTAATATTTTTCAACTCTGGGGACTCTTTCTTTTCTGATCCAACATTTGCTGCAAAGAATTGGGGAAACCCAGCAAAACCCAATCAGATCAATCAAAAACATAAATTAACAAGATTCGTTTATATAAACAGTAATGGTTAGACTAGAAATTATTTTGGTTTGATTATTGTTAAATATATATATATATGCCAAGAGATCCAGCTTGTCTTGGTTTTAAGGTGGATTATCAATTAAAATGGTTCAGGCTAAAGGTCCAGTTAGCCCCAGTTGGTCTCGCAGTGCAGTGAATCTGGCTGTTGGTAGTGGCTTCGTTAAAATATCAGCCAATTGGAAATCTGTGGAAATATACTTGACGCAGATTAGTTTGTTTTCAATTTGTTCCCTGGTAAAATGATATTTAATATCTATGTGTTTAGTTCTCTTGTGGCAAGTAGGATTATTGGCTATACTAATACAACCTTGGTTGTCTTCAAAAATATCTATTGGTCCATTTAATTTTAATTTAATTTCATTTATTAATGACTTTAGCCATAATGCTTTTCTAACACCTTCAAATAAGGCCATATATTCGGCTTCGGTAGATGAAGCAGCAACTGATTTTTGTTTCATAGTACTCCAGGAAATGGAACAATTTCCAAACATTTTAAATATATATCCTTTAGTACTTCTCCTATCAGTCTCATTTCCAGCCCAATCAGAATCGACATACCCTATAAGAATATTATCCACTTTAGGATTCCTTTTGAACGATAACTTTAGGTCAACAGTTCCTTTTAGGTATCTTAAAACTCGTTTAAGACATTGCCATAATTCTTTGTTATTATTATTAGTATACCGGCTTAAGATACTTATTGATGTACTCAAGTCCGGGCGTGTACACAACATTATGTACATTAAACAGCCAATTAAATTCCTACATGGTGCTTCACATGATTCTTCAGCTTGCAAGTCCTCATAATTTAGTTTGTTTGGAAGAGGGGTACTAACTGGATTACAATCTTCCATATTGAATTTCTTTAAAACATTTTTAATATATGCAGATTGACTGAGACAAATTTGATCATCTTTTCGATCAATTTTTATACCAAGGAAATGTCGTATTTCACATAAGTCAGTCATTTGAAACGTACTTGAAAGGTAAGTTTTAAATTTAGACATACTTTCAGAACTACTGGTGGCAATTACCACATCATCAACATATAATAGTATATATATATTTTTACTTATATCTCCCTTATTTAAAATATATATACATCGGTCTACTTCTAGATTCTGAAATCCAAAATTTGTGCACTTTCAAAAACCTCAAACCAGCATCGTGCAGCTTGCTTAAGGCCATAAATAGCTTTATTTAGTTTACATACTTTATTTCCTTCGTACTGGTTTAAACCTTTTGGAACCTTCATATAAATTTCATCCTTTAAAGTTCCATTTAAAAAAGCTGTCTTTACATCCATATGATGGATCAGTAAATTATATTGATTAGAAAATGCCAAAAGAAATCTGAAACTAGAAATTCGTGCAACAGGTGCAAAGGTCTCATCATAATCCATCATATATTCTTGGGTGAATCCCCTTGCTACCAGTCTTGCCTTATATTTTAGTAAATTACCATTTTCATCTTGCTTTAAACTAAAAACCCACTTGCAATCTACTATGTTTTTATCCATAGGCCTTTGCACTAAGCACCATGTATTATTTTCAAAATGAGAATTTAGTTCATCTTTAATGGCTTCCTCCCACAAGGTTCGGTCATCTCGAAATTTAATTTCCTCATATGTATTGGGAATATCACTTAAACACAATTGGGTATTCATAAGACATTTTTCTAAAAATCTATATGATAATTTTGGTTTATCTTTATTTCTCTCACTGCGTCTGACTTGTTGATTTTCATTTTCTTCTATATTATCACCAGTTTCAACTGGATCGGTATTCTCGAGACAAGTGGAATTTTCATTTGAGTTTTCACCAAACTTTGAATCCATTGATTCATTCATTTCCTGTGATGGAAAATCAAACTCTTCATTCTCTTCAATTGGAGAATCATGACTTCTGCTAACATCATTATGTTTTACCACAGAGTCATTTTCATTTAAAGTCATAGATTCTATGCTTTTTTCGTCCACCACTACATCTCTAGCTATCATAAATTTTCTCAATTCCTCATTCCACAATTTATAGCCATTTGGCTCATACCCAACGAGTATAGTCTTGATCGATTTCTCGTCAAATTTTCGCTTACGAACTTTATTTAGTGCGTATACAGTCGATCCAAATATTTTCAAATATTTTAATATTGGCTTCTTTTTATGCCACATCTCATATGGTGTTTTTCTTATATTTTCCAAAGCTCTACTTGGGGACCTATTAACTAAATAAGTTGCTGTTAAAACAGCTTCACCCCAAAAACTTTTATTAAGTTTAGTACAGTTAATCATAGATCGAGCTTTTTCGGTGATTGTCCTAATCATCCGCTCCGCAACACCATTCAATTGTGGGGTATGAGGAACCGTTAAATGATAACTGATACCTTTTTCGACACAAAATTCACGCATTTCATTAGAGAGATATTCCCTGCCATTATCAATATATAGATTTACCATTTTTAAGTTAAAATGAGCCTCACTTTTCGCCACAAAGTCTTTGAATACAAAAAACACGTCTGATTTATAAGTTATTAAATATGTCACACAGTAATGTGTAAACTGATCAATAAATACTACATAGTAGTTTTTATTATCAATAGTTGAGGGCGTAATCGGACCACATACATCAGAATGAACTACGAACAATGGGCGGTCAATATTTTCTTTGTTTTTAGATTTTTCAAATTTTAGCCTAGATTGTTTTCCGTTAATACATGCCTCACATAATTCATTTCTATTTAGTTGTACGTTTTTTATAAGTTCAACATCTTCAAACAAGCTGTTTCGTTTAATTTCTAAGAATTTTCCTACACTAATATGGCCTAACCTTTCATGCCACAAGCGATACTCTGCCTCATTTGAAATTTTGGATGTATATACTTTACTATTTAAATAAAATTTCACAATCGGTACATTATACTTACATATCCCTTCAAATGCCAAGTTACCATCTTTGATTATTTTTATTCCATCCGGATTAAATTCGACGGACATTCCAGCATCCAGCATCTTCTTCACGGATAGTAAATTGTGCGGTATTTCCTTGCAATACAGCACGTTTTGTAATGAAATGTTTTTCCCAGAACTGTTAAGACTAACTAGTCCTTTTGCAGTAGCATATACGAATTCTCCACGCTTTGCAATCTCAATCGCCACACTTGGATTTATATTCTCATACTCGGAAAATAAAGTTATGTCGTTTACCATGTGATCTGAAGCCCCTGAATCTAATATAAAATCTACGCCATCTGTCTTTTCCCTGGAATTAGCTAATTTCATCATAAATGCAAAAGCGTCCGGCTGCGTTGCTGCCATCTGAGTCTGTCCTTCTCTAACCGCTACGTTCATCATGAAAGCAAACGAGCGTTCTGGCTGCGTTGCTGTTGCCATCTGAGCCTGTCTCTCTCTAACATTACTCTGGACATGAACATTCTGGTTGCCACCTGCCTGCCTTTTTAAGGAGAAACAGTCTTTCTTCATATGGCCTAATTTGCCGCAATGAAAACACTTTAACTTAGGCTTTGACTTATTCGGAAATTGTTTCTTCACAAATTTTGTTATTTTGTTTTTGTATGTGCTATCCCTAGGCTCTCGATTACCTATAGCTTGCAACACTTTAGCACTTGTGTCCTTGCCAACTCTTTTTAGTTTAATTTCATGATCGAGAAGCCGTGTCTTTACAAAGGCTAATGTTAAATTGCTCTCAGAGAGAGTTTCTATCGCTGTTATTACTCCATCATAGCTAGTTGGAAGTGTTAGAAGCAAATGGGACACTTTGTCCATTTCATCTATCTTGGCACCTGCAGCAACTAACTCAGTAACCAAATCATCAAACAAACGAAAGTGGTTCACTAGCGGAGTATCACCCTTCAATTTTAGAGACAATAATTGTTTGCGTAATGAAAGTTGAGATGCCAGGCTTTTACGCTCGTAAATAGTATCCAAATTTTTAAAAATCTCCTTAGCCGAGCTCCCATTGTTGGCAAACACTAAAAACGAGTCACTCAAGTATTCGATTACAAGACTCTTTGCACTTCTTTCTGCTCGCTTCACTTCCTCACTTTCCTCATCAGTTGGTTCCTCATCAATAACTTTTAATAACTCGTTTTCCTCTAACAAAGCCCTGACTCTAAATTTCCATATGGAATATTTTTCCCCGTTAAACGGTGTTATGTTTCTCTTTCCTTTTTCCATCTTCCGAGAATAACTGTTCTTCTGTTCGATTGTTATGCGCTTCTCAGAATTGTTGTTGCTAGTCTGCTCTAACACTCGCACTGAAAATGAAAAACGTGCGCCAATTTGGTGCGTCGTTATACATATATGTATATGTCTGTTGTTTACTTATAAGCACGAATTTTTATAAAATTTATTTTGTTTTGGACTTGATTTAAGTTTTAATTGTTTCACTTTTTTTTTTTTTTTTATTTCACTTTTATTTTCCGTTAACAATCAAAGCATTTTTACTATAGCACTCAGCTGCAAATTGTGTCTGGGCCCATAACCTATGGAAATTATATTGCTAATGTTTATATAAACTCCAGAAATACACCAGCCCGATTTGCCAAATAGTAAAAACACTTTAGTTATCGTTTTAGTTAAGTTTTATTTTCTACAACCGCACTCTCTCGTTGTCTGAAATCAAGTAGCTAGGGTACGCATGTGCGTACAAAAAGGAAACCAAAAACGTTCTTAGGCAGAGAGGGAGAGAACAATGAGAGGAGAGAGCTTTGCCTCTCTCTGAGATCTTCAATGCTCATCCCCTTCCCACACACACACAATGTATATGTGTACAAGTGTGACTTTTGGTATTTTCAACATAAATATATATCAAAAATGTGTGGGCTTAGACAAGAATAAATATATAAATTAATCTGGTCCTCGACGGCCGCACTGTCTAGGGTGGTCTTCTTAGGGATGCCCACTTGTAGGCGCGGGGGAAGTGGTCGCTTCTGGGAGCGCCCGTTATGGTTGATTCGCGGCCAGCAGCTAATGGTTGCCTCCCGTAGGTGCGGGGGGATGCGTTAGCACCCACGCGTGATGGTAGGCCCCTGGAAGCTGCTGCTTGTAATTGTCTCCCGTAAACGCGGGAGGAATTTGTTTACCGCCGGTCGCACTTGCTGATGCCCGCTCGGTAGTGCGGGGGAGAGGGGAACTTAACTTGGTTCCCGTATGTGGAGATCGGGAATCCCTCGCTGCAGTCAGAGATAGATGGCTACACCTTCACAGTTGGTGATTAGGTTGACTTATGTTGGGAGGTAACTGCCCCCTTCGCCTGCTGGCCTAAGGACTCAGTCAGTGCAAAATAATAAGAGATATTTAACGGCGGTTGCCGGAGTTTATCAATGCTATAGAACTTGTGTTCTTTATTCGTACAAGGCTTGAAGCGAACTAAAACTTAAGTTGACAGAAAATGAAATCCATAGCGGCCACGCAAATATGCTGTGTTTGACGGCTATGCACGAGCATCCTGCCAAATGCCGCGTCAGCCGCTGGGCTTCAGACATTCGATCATCGCCTCCGTCCAGTTGGCTACTTAGTTAACTTATATGTAAAGGAAGTTAAATGTTTTACGGCTATTCCGTACCTACGAACTCTCCAACGAAGTCAGCAGGCCTGATGACGATCAATGTGTACTGTAGAACTTTGAAGTCTTTATATAATGGTTATATATGTCAATCTATATGATAAATTAGAAATTTATCTTAAATGTGTTGGAAATAGAGAAAACTAAACTACTTTTACTTAATGCGATATAAAAACGAGTTGGCAGTCCTGGCCAACGTTGAACTGGAACAACCGAGAACCAGAATTAGAACTAAAATTCCAATTGGGATGCGCGTCGTGTTTGCGCGTGCTTGCGCGGATTCCAACGAATCGGTGCCGGTGAGAGATTCGTCCGGATTCCGGCCGACTTGATACGATATTGGGGCTTGTAAGGTAGAATCGGCGATCCTTGATGCCGCTTGCGGTCGGATGCTAAAATGAGTCCGGTATGATGTAAAGTATTGGCATCCAGGCTTACTGGCAGATTTGTCGTCGATATGGGAATCCTTTATCCCGATCGGCGTGACGCGGATGTGGACTGGCGTGACGCTGTTGCGGATTGGCGTGCCGCTGTTGCGGACTGGCGCAGCCGACGCGGATTGGCGTTGCGCTGATGCGGGTTATGGGCGACGCACTGATCCAACGTGGCACTGATGCACAAATGTAACCGCTGCAGCGGCCCTGCCCCTTGCTGTGCACAGAGGGCGGACTCGCAAACTGGTGCAATTCTTAGAAATCGCACGTGGTCGGTGGTTTCTGTGTTCTGGAGAATTCCAGTCAGAAAACGACTATATTTCGGAGAAATTAACTCACCACCAAAACTGGGAACAATAATATAATGAAATATACACAGATTAGCAGGAAATTCACTCGCGGATGGTTGGATGCAATCGAATTAAACAATTTTTCTGGAGCGAACGAACTGGTCACGAGAGACGCTAATATAAAAGAGGCGGAAATCATGGCTTCTAGAGTGGACGTAGTATGCATGAAATCCCAAAATCCCTAAGTATGGTATTATCGTGTATTTCGTGTGAGGATCGGATCCTTGATAATAGCTGAGTTGCATTTGGGGCGAATGACTTATAAATAAACGCAACAAAATTGCACTTATACTTCTCCGATACCTTTAAAATTGTGGGCGCTAGACACATTTTAAAATCGTTTGTGGGCGATTGTGGGCGTTAGAGGGGGCGTGGCGCTCGTCTGAAATAAACTTGCGCTGCGTAGGACGCCCAAGAATATGTGTTGGCGTCCATCATATATTCTTGGGTGAATCCCCTTGCTACCAGTCTTGCCTTATATTTTAGTAAATTACCATTTTCATCTTGCTTTAAACTAAAAACCCACTTGCAATCTACTATGTTTTTATCCATAGGCCTTTGCACTAAGCACCATGTATTATTTTCAAAATGAGAATTTAGTTCATCTTTAATGGCTTCCTCCCACAAGGTTCGGTCATCTCGAAATTTAATTTCCTCATATGTATTGGGAATATCACTTAAACACAATTGGGTATTCATAAGACATTTTTCTAAAAATCTATATGATAATTTTGGTTTATCTTTATTTCTCTCACTGCGTCTGACTTGTTGATTTTCATTTTCTTCTATATTATCACCAGTTTCAACTACTGGATCGGTATTCTCGAGACAAGTGGAATTTTCATTTGAGTTTTCACCAAACTTTGAATCCATTGATTCATTCATTTCCTGTGATGGAAAATCAAACTCTTCATTCTCTTCAATTGGAGAATCATGACTTCTGCTAACATCATTATGTTTTACCACAGAGTCATTTTCATTTAAAGTCATAGATTCTATGCTTTTTTCGTCCACCACTACATCTCTAGCTATCATAAATTTTCTCAATTCCTCATTCCACAATTTATAGCCATTTGGCTCATACCCAACGAGTATAGTCTTGATCGATTTCTCGTCAAATTTTCGCTTACGAACTTTATTTAGTGCGTATACAGTCGATCCAAATATTTTCAAATATTTTAATATTGGCTTCTTTTTATGCCACATCTCATATGGTGTTTTTCTTATATTTTCCAAAGCTCTACTTGGGGACCTATTAACTAAATAAGTTGCTGTTAAAACAGCTTCACCCCAAAAACTTTTATTAAGTTTAGTACAGTTAATCATAGATCGAGCTTTTTCGGTGATTGTCCTAATCATCCGCTCCGCAACACCATTCAATTGTGGGGTATGAGGAACCGTTAAATGATAACTGATACCTTTTTCGACACAAAATTCACGCATTTCATTAGAGAGATATTCCCTGCCATTATCAATATATAGATTTACCATTTTTAAGTTAAAATGAGCCTCACTTTTCGCCACAAAGTCTTTGAATACAAAAAACACGTCTGATTTATAAGTTATTAAATATGTCACACAGTAATGTGTAAACTGATCAATAAATACTACATAGTAGTTTTTATTATCAATAGTTGAGGGCGTAATCGGACCACATACATCAGAATGAACTACGAACAATGGGCGGTCAATATTTTCTTTGTTTTTAGATTTTTCAAATTTTAGCCTAGATTGTTTTCCGTTAATACATGCCTCACATAATTCATTTCTATTTAGTTGTACGTTTTTTATAAGTTCAACATCTTCAAACAAGCTGTTTCGTTTAATTTCTAAGAATTTTCCTACACTAATATGGCCTAACCTTTCATGCCACAAGCGATACTCTGCCTCATTTGAAATTTTGGATGTATATACTTTACTATTTAAATAAAATTTCACAATCGGTACATTATACTTACATATCCCTTCAAATGCCAAGTTACCATCTTTGATTATTTTTGTTCCATCCGGATTAAATTCGACGGACATTCCAGCATCCAGCATCTTCTTCACGGATAGTAAATTGTGCGGTATTTCCTTGCAATACAGCACGTTTTGTAATGAAATGTTTTTCCCAGAACTGTTAAGACTAACTAGTCCTTTCGCAGTAGCATATACGAATTCTCCACGCTTTGCAATCTCAATCGCCACACTTGGATTTATATTCTCATACTCGGAAAATAAAGTTATGTCGTTTACCATGTGATCTGAAGCCCCTGAATCTAATATAAAATCTACGCCATCTGTCTTTTCCCTGGAATTATCTAATTTCATCATAAATGCAAAAGCGTCCGGCTGCGTTGCTGCCATCTGAGTCTGTCCTTCTCTAACCGCTACGTTCATCATGAAAGCAAACGAGCGTTCTGGCTGCGTTGCTGTTGCCATCTGAGCCTGTCTCTCTCTAACATTACTCTGGACATGAACATTCTGGTTGCCACCTGCCTGCCTTTTTAAGGAGAAACAGTCTTTCTTCATATGGCCTAATTTGCCGCAATGAAAACACTTTAACTTAGGCTTTGACTTATTCGGAAATTGTTTCTTCACAAATTTTGTTATTTTGTTTTTGTATGTGCTATCCCTAGGCTCTCGATTACCTATAGCTTGCAACACTTTAGCACTTGTGTCCTTGCCAACTCTTTTTAGTTTAATTTCATGATCGAGAAGCCGTGTCTTTACAAAGGCTAATGTTAAATTGCTCTCAGAGAGAGTTTCTATCGCTGTTATTACTCCATCATAGCTAGTTGGAAGTGTTAGAAGCAAATGGGACACTTTGTCCATTTCATCTATCTTGGCACCTGCAGCAACTAACTCAGTAACCAAATCATCAAACAAACGAAAGTGGTTCACTAGCGGAGTATCACCCTTCAATTTTAGAGACAATAATTGTTTGCGTAATGAAAGTTGAGATGCCAGGCTTTTACGCTCGTAAATAGTATCCAAATTTTTAAAAATCTCCTTAGCCGAGCTCCCATTGTTGGCAAACACTAAAAACGAGTCACTCAAGTATTCGATTACAAGACTCTTTGCACTTCTTTCTGCTCGCTTCACTTCCTCACTTTCCTCATCAGTTGGTTCCTCATCAATAACTTTTAATAACTCGTTTTCCTCTAACAAAGCCCTGACTCTAAATTTCCATATGGAATATTTTTCCCCGTTAAACGGTGTTATGTTTCTCTTTCCTTTTTCCATCTTCCGAGAATAACTGTTCTTCTGTTCGATTGTTATCCACTTCTCAGAATTGTTGTTGCTAGTCTGCTCTAACACTCGCACTGAAAATGAAAAACGTGCGCCAATTTGGTGCGTCGTTATACATATATGTATATGTCTGTTGTTTACTTATAAGCACGAATTTTTATAAAATTTATTTTGTTTTGGACTTGATTTAAGTTTTAATTGTTTCACTTTTTTTTTTTTTTTTTATTTCACTTTTATTTTCCGTTAACAATCAAAGCATTTTTACTATAGCACTCAGCTGCAAATTGTGTCTGGGCCCATAACCTATGGAAATTATATTGCTAATGTTTATATAAACTCCAGAAATACACCAGCCCGATTTGCCAAATAGTAAAAACACTTTAGTTATCGTTTTAGTTAAGTTTTATTTTCTACAACCGCACTCTCTCGTTGTCTGAAATCAAGTAGCTAGGGTACGCATGTGCGTACAAAAAGGAAACCAAAAACGTTCTTAGGCAGAGAGGGAGAGAACAATGAGAGGAGAGAGCTTTGCCTCTCTCTGAGATCTTCATGGCTCATCCCCTTCCCACACACACACAATGTATATGTGTACAAGTGTGACTTTTGGTATTTTCAACATAAATATATATCAAAAATGTGTGGGCTTAGACAAGAATAAATATATAAATTAATCTGGTCCTCGACGGCCGCACTGTCTAGGGTGGTCTTCTTAGGGATGCCCACATGTAGGCGCGGGGGAAGTGGTCGCTTCTGGGAGCGCCCGTTATGGTTGATTCGCGGCCAGCAGCTAATGGTTGCCTCCCGTAGGTGCGGGGGGATGCGTTAGCACCCACGCGTGATGGTAGGCCCCTGGAAGCTGCTGCTTGTAATTGTCTCCCGTAAACGCGGGAGGAATTTGTTTACCGCCGGTCGCACTTGCTGATGCCCGCTCGGTAGTGCGGGGGAGAGGGGAACTTAACTTGGTTCCCGTATGTGGAGATCGGGAATCCCTCGCTGCAGTCAGAGATAGATGGCTACACCTTCACAGTTGGTGATTAGGTTGACTTATGTTGGGAGGTAACTGCCCCCTTCGCCTGCTGGCCTAAGGACTCAGTCAGTGCAAAATAATAAGAGATATTTAACGGCGGTTGCCGGAGTTTATCAATGCTATAGAACTTGTGTTCTTTATTCGTACAAGGCTTGAAGCGAAGTAAAACTTAAGTTGACAGAAAATGAAATCCATAGCGGCCACGCAAATATGCTGTGTTTGACGGCTATGCACGAGCATCCTGCCAAATGCCGCGTCAGCCGCTGGGCTTCAGACATTCGGTCATCGCCTCCGTCCAGTTGGCTACTTAGTTAACTTATATGTAAAGGAAGTTAAATGTTTTACGGCTATTCCGTACTTACGAACTCTCCAACGAAGTCAGCAGGCCTGATGACGATCAATGTGTACTGTAGAACTTTGAAGTCTTTATATAATGGTTATATATGTCAATCTATATGATAAATTAGAAATTTATCTTAAATGTGTTGGAAATAGAGAAAACTAAACTACTTTTACTTAATGCGATATAAAAACGAGTTGGCAGTCCTGGCCAACGTTGAACTGGAACAACCGAGAACCAGAATTAGAACTAAAATTCCAATTGGGATGCGCGTCGTGTTTGCGCGTGCTTGCGCGGATTCCAACGAATCGGTGCCGGTGAGAGATTCGTCCGGATTCCGGCCGACTTGATACGATATTGGGGCTTGTAAGGTAGAATCGGCGATCCTTGATGCCGCTTGCGGTCGGATGCTAAAATGAGTCCGGTATGATGTAAAGTATTGGCATCCAGGCTTACTGGCAGATTTGTCGTCGATATGGGAATCCTTTATCCCGATCGGCGTGACGCGGATGTGGACTGGCGTGACGCTGTTGCGGATTGGCGTGCCGCTGTTGCGGACTGGCGCAGCCGACGCGGATTGGCGTCGCGCTGATGCGGGTTATGGGCGACGCACTGATCCAACGTGGCACTGATGCACAAATGTAACCGCTGCAGCGGCCCTGCCCCTTGCTGTGCACAGAGGGCGGACTCGCAAACTGGTGCAATTCTTAGAAATCGCACGTGGTCGGTGGTTTCTGTGTTCTGGAGAATTCCAGTCAGAAAACGACTATATTTCGGAGAAATTAACTCACCACCAAAACTGGGAACAATAATATAATGAAATATACACAGATTAGCAGGAAATTCACTCGCGGATGGTTGGATGCAATCGAATTAAACAATTTTTCTGGAGCGAACGAACTGGTCACGAGAGACGCTAATATAAAAGAGGCGGAAATCATGGCTTCTAGAGTGGACGTAGTATGCATGAAATCCCAAAATCCCTAAGTATGGTATTATCGTGTATTTCGTGTGAGGATCGGATCCTTGATAATAGCTGAGTTGCATTTGGGGCGAATGACTTATAAATAAACGCAACAAAATTGCACTTATACTTCTCCGATACCTTTAAAATTGTGGGCGCTAGACACATTTTAAAATCGTTTGTGGGCGATTGTGGGCGTTAGAGGGGGCGTGGCGCTCGTCTGAAATAAACTTGCGCTGCGTAGGACGCCCAAGAATATGTGTTGGTAATCCCAACATTCTAGCTTTTGTAGTTTCCGAGATCTCAGCGTTCATACGGACGGACAGACAGACAGACAGACGGACATGGCTAGATCGACTCGGCTAGTGATCCTGATCAAGTATATATATACTTTATAGGTTCGGAAACGCTTCCTGCTCCCTGTTACATACTTTTGCACGAATACATTATACTCTTTTACTTTACGAGTAACGGGTATAAATATCTTTTCAGATAAGATCATCTGCCCCAACCCATAAAAAAAATCCTAAAAAAAAATAGTAGATTACCTAAAAAATAGGTAGTGGCCTACAAATACAATTTTACTCGAAAAAATAGTTCATATACAATTTAGATTTGTATTTATACCCGTAACTCGTAAAGTAAAAGGATATATTGTATTCGTGCAAAAGTATGTAACAGGTAGAAGGAAGCGTTTCAGACCCTATAAAGTATATATATTCTTGATCAGGGTCACTAATCGAGTCGATTATAGTGCGGCCGTCTATCATTATTTACAATATCCTTAAAACTAAATCGATTAATATTAGATTGCACTGAATATACAAAATAATATTATATACTGTAGTTACACAGCTTCAAGAATGCCCTTGTAAGGAAGCTGTGTGAGCTGACAATCTTCTATGTCGGTGACATCAGATCAATCATTGGGGAACGCACGGTTAATTTTATAAGGACCACGGTATTTCGGCGAGAATTTCTTACAAGATCCTGGAGTAACATCAACATTTCCGATAGCTACAAAATCGTCAACCCTGTAACGGAGGGGTGCCTTATGTTTCAAACCATATCGAAACTCATTTTGCTCTTGTGACCGTTTAATATTCTCACTAGCTTTTATCCTTTCGGAGGTAATATCACACGGGTTAAAAAGGCTAAACTTCTCCTCAAGATACTCGGATAATTCGTCTACAACGGGTCCTCGCTGTTTGCTACCAAATGCAAAATACTTGGAGTTTTTCCGGTACTCTTCTGAACGGAATTATTAATTGCAAATTCAACTCGGTTGACCAACTTGTACCAATCAGATTGGTTCAATGGCTCCGATAGTTTACCTAACACCAGGGTTAACACTCGGTTTATGCGTTCCACCCGACCATTCGCTTGAGAGGCAGCGGTGGCAACTTTAACGTGCTCTATATTTTGCTCACTTAGGAAACTAGAAATTTCAAATGATGTAAAATAGGTACCATGATCCGCAATAATTCGTCGCTGTCGGCTATAATACTCAAAGTATTTCGAAAGACTGGAATTAACTTTTTTGGTACTAGTAGAATTAACCGGGTACAATTTCACGAACTTGGTAAAAGCATCAATAGTAACTAACAGGTGTTTTCTTTTCGAATTGATGCAAGGCAGGGGACCCAAATGGTCAATGTGAATGGTAACAAACGGAATTGGGGCTTTCGGAATACTATGAAGGGTACGGTCATGCCCTGAATGAAAGATGTACGGCAAACAATTGCGGATAAAGGATTCAACTTTGGTTCTCAGCAAAGGAAAACAATACTTATCTTTCAGGTCATTAACACACCTATCAACACCAAGATTACCCAACTTTTCATAACTTTATCTGATCAACTGTTCTTCCATTTAAGTTGGGACATACAAACATAATCTTCCAGCATCATTCTTTCTATAAATTATTCCATCAACAAGTTCAAAAGAACTAACGGCTTCTCTTTCTAATTTATCACGGAGTTTGAAAACTTCCAGATCCCTAATCTGCTCGGTTTGTAAAAGTAAATCTACATCACCAGGGGTGGCTCCAACTACATTTACTACGGCATCAATATTTACACCACACGGGAAAAAGGGTCTATACGATTCACAAGGGTCTATCGGGGGATCACTAACGTGAATCACACAGAGCTAACGGTTTTTCATTATAGTACGGACTCAAGGATCTAACGGTCTTACGCGGGTCTACCGGATTCATATGGCTAACGGATTTACACGGGTTTACCGGATTCATATGGCTAACGGATTCACACGGCTGTATCGGTTCTTGAACACTATCATGAAGGGATTTCGGCTTAGTCAAAAGCACACACGGATCGAAAATTTCATCTAACACGGGATCTAACAATTCGGTTTGTCGACTCAAGGCATCGACGTGCGTCTTACTAGAACCAGGTCTATGTACAATAAAGTAGTTATAATTTTCCAATTCTAAAGACCATCGCGCAATACCGGGATTTATTGATTTCTTACTTATCGTCTGAACAAGGGAATTACAATCGGTAACTATACGAAACAGTTTGTGCTCTAAATACACATAGAAGTGGCGGAGAGAATATATTATCGCAAGGGTCTCAGCTCACCGTGAGAGCTCTCATCGGTATGCAGTTCGGTTTCGCTATGAGGGTTGAATAAGGAAAAAACGGGCGGACTTGACAATGCTTTCTTTAAATTAGTAAAAACTTCCTCTTCAAGTTTTCACATCGGGAACGGACCTCCGTTTTTAAGCAGATCGGACAGTGGCTTAGCAATACGTGAAAATGACAGAACAAACTTACGGAAGTATGAGAACTGGCCTAAACAAGAATGTAGAGATTTACTATTCAGAGGTTCAGGGTATTCACGAATGGCTTTTAGGTGTGTCTCTTTTGGAAGAATACCATTCATACAGACATTGTATTCTAAGTAATCAATGCGGTTTTTTAGAAAGACACTTTTCTTGGAATTAATTTTAAGGTAGTTTTCATTTAGGCGGTCTAGTAATTTGGAGAGTAAAACAAGGTGTTCTTGTACCGTACAAGTCGCTAGGATGATGTCATCCATATAGACATAAACCTGAAGATTACGTATCATTTCATGGAGTACGTTGGAAATAAATCGCTGAAACACGGCTGTGCCATTTTTTAGGCCAAATGGCATTCGCAAGAACTTATAGTGCCCGTCGAGCGTCATAAATGCAGTGTATTTCACGAACTCGGAACTCACCTTCGAGATATTCTAAGCAATCTTCGATCAAAGGGGACGGAAAGTTATGTATAACTGTTAATTTATTTAACGCTCGGTAACCGATGCACATGCGGATTTCTCTACTCTTTTTCCTGACAAGGACGATGGGAGATGCATAAGGGGATTGACTATGTCTAATGATATTACTAGCTAACAACTCGGCAACTGTTTTATAAACAACGTCCCTCTCCAAGTATGATAATCTTATCGGTGCACTGTGAAACGGTGTAGAATCTGTTATCGTATGCTCATTAAACATTTAGGCGACCCGTACATATAAGGTAATTATCCAAGTAATGCTTTATGATACCACTACATGTCTCGGCCGAAGAAACACCAAAATCAAGGCCTATATTTACGTTATCAAGGTCATTCGACATAGCTCCACAAATGCTTTTCATATAATAAAGCTAATACGCGAGAGAATCATCACGAACCAAGGATTACTTATTTATTTGTTTAGCAAGGATGCACAAAAAAATTCTTTAACGAAAGCAATACGATTATTTATTGAAATTAAATTTGATTCATTTCTTTCATGATTTCTTTTCACAAAAAGTTTAATATTAAGTAACTTAAGGGCGTCTCTGCCAAGAAGGAGCGCAGTAGGTAATGTAAGGATGTTTTCTCGGCCGGGGAGAACAGATCTCAGTCGGATCCAAGAGTCCTTTACAAGATATTTGTAAATCACCGAAACATCGGACTAGAAGGGTCCCGTTCCACAAGCGAACGGGTATTGTTGAAGAAGGTCTCCACCGAAGAACCTTCTTAGTGTCGAGGAAAACGCAGATGACCTTGGTTGTGCAGACCCCTATTCCTTGGCCTTTGGGCGAGGCCGAGCCGGGAAGGATGCTTTGCGCGCGTTAGAGTCTTGCGTTTCGCGTCGGAGGCGAGAAATCCACCGGGCTGGACCTTCGGGCGAGGCCGAGCCGGGAAGGATACTTTACGGGCGTTGGGTAGTAAGAAGACGTGAAGATTGAACTCATTCGACTAGCTGGGACGGGTGTCCGCGCGCCGAATGCAGAAGGTCTGGACAACATTAGCCCCAAATTCGTAAAAATATTGGTACCAAAGTTAATTTATCACATCTCCCACATCTTTAATACCATATTCACCACTTCTACGTTCCCCGAAGTGTGGAAAAGGGCTAAGATACTCTCGATTCCTAAAACTAAAAATGAATTTCGACCCATCTCAATACTCCCATTTCTGTCCAAGTCATTTGAACGCCTGGTTGCCCAGCAAATTCAGTTACACCTGGAGAATAACTGTATCCTCAGCAACAAGCAATCTGGGTTCAAAAAGCATAGAAGCTGTACTACTGCCATCTTGAAAATTTCTGAAGACATACGCCAGCAGATTGACGAAAGTAAATTGACACTATTAACCCTTCTTGACTTTAGCAAAGCTTTTGACTCTATTGACCATGTGATTCTGTGTACTAAACTGCGAACGCTGTATAATTTTACTCCATGTCAATAAAACTTCTCCAAACCTACCTTACAAACAGATTGCGGACAGTTGTCTCGGGAAATCTCAGATCTGATCTCTTGCCCCTCGCACAGGGGGTCCCACAAGGGTCAGTCTTAGGCCCATTGCTCTTCTCCTTATACATAAATGACCTTCCCAAATGTTTGTCTGACTGTGATGTACACCTGTATGCAGATGATGTCCAGCTTTATGTAAGTCGTCCCTTAGTCCAAATTAATGAATGTATTAGAATAAGCAACAATGAAATCCAAAAAATAAGTAATTGGGCGGAGGCGAACGGACTGCATCTAAATCCCAGTAAAACAAAATGCTTATTCATATACAAAAGACCTATAAACCCAATTTTGCTTCCAAAAGTCAATGTTAACAACGTAGCTATTAATTATGTTGAAAGGGCCACAAATCTTGGCATAGAATTTAACTCAAAGCTGACATGGGGTGACCATATTACTAAGGCCACTGGGAAAACCTATGCTATACTAAGGCAGCTTTCTATAACCCGGAATCTTATACCTCAGAACATCAGAATGTTAGTAGCTAAAGCTTGCGTAATACCAACTCTATTTTACGGACTTGAAATTTTTGCATCCTCTGACGCAGCAAGTTTGCGAAAGCTGAAAGTTGCGTTTAACTCAATAGCGCGATATATTTGTAACTTGGATCGCACAGCGCATGTAACAGCTTACTCCTCAAAGATTTTCGAGCTAAGTTTTGAGTCCTGGATTAAGTTTAGAACTCTTTTATTCTTACATAAGCTGATTTCTAGGAAGGAACCAAGGTACCTAACTGAACTCTTGCAAATGTCAGTCTCTGCTAGAACCAATAATATTATCTCCAAACGTTTAAAACTAGGATCGGCAGAAAAACACTTCTTTATTCAAACTGTTCACTACTGGAATGATCTTCCAAATAATCTAAAAAACATTAAAAATGAAACCCAATTCAAAACTAAATTATTTTCTCACCTTCTTGGCACACTCTAATTTTAACTGTTAACTTTAATTTTACCTTTAATTTCTTATGTTTTTTCACTTTTAAGATTTTTAATGTTAGTTTGTAAGACAAAATGATTAATGTTAAATGTTATACCTATAGTGACTGGTGCCATAATTAAAAGGCTTCACCTTGCCTGTAGCACCAGGATAAAACTAAAATAAATTAAATTAAATTAAATTAAATTAAAAGTTACGGGAAAGGCGGGAGAACTAGGGTAACGGATAAGGTCCCGTGTGTGTCCCAAAACTACGGAGGAGGTGACGAGACTACGGGAACGAATAGGAAGGGCTCCACATTCGGGTCCGGTGACAATACGGAAATATTTTCCTACGAACGGAAATACGACTACTGTGGCAAACGGGAAGGATGTCCGCGTTCAAGTGTAAAGGAACGGTAAGAATTAGGTTGGGCGAGGTTAGATTTTGTCCTAGTCTAGAACAGGACCAAGAAAGGAAAAACACGGGGTCGAGATATTCGGTAATATATTCTTTACCATTTATTCAAATCATCCTCGCTCGAGTCCGCTACACCCTTTTGAACACATGTGAACCTAGTCGTACCAACCTCGACTGGTCCGTCTCCTATATCTTTAATCTTCCTTACGATCACCCGCGAAACAATGCGCAGAACCTCGCTACCTTGAACTGTCGCAACACACGCGGTTAGAAACACGAGAACAGTCGCATCAGGCGTGAAAGCTGGCCTGTCCCGCGATCCTCTGCCTGCCAAAGGAAAAGCCCAGAGCACACGTCTTGCCCGTTCCGCGATCCCGAAAGAAGAGACGAGAGAGAAGAGAAGAAGAAACCGTGCCGGTTACTCGGCCCGGCGATGCTATCGTCGATCGTGTTGGGGGTGTCCACCGCAAAGTAGGGTTTAAGCTGTGATATATTGGCGATCCGACGTCGTTGATCTCCCGGGCGCTGCAGTCGTACCAGGTTCGGAGAGGTGAACTTCGCGACGGTATAGGGGCCGTCATACTTAGGAGCAAGTTTGGCGGCGAATCCCTCAACCGCTTTTGATAAGGGATGTTGTCGCAGCCATACCTGACTCCCGAGCGTTGGTCTCCATTCGCGCCTCCGAAGGTTATAGTGCCTCGCCTGCTCTAGAGATGCACGTTAAAGATTCGATCGTGCGATGTCGTAGCTCCCGTCCCTGAGTAAGAAATGCGGGAGTATACCCTGTCGAGTCCGATACGCTACTATTAATAGCAAGGGAAATCTCCGGCAGCATATTATCCCAAGAACTTTGGTCGCTTTCCGACAGCTGAGATATCAGCATCTTCACAGTACGATTAGTCCTCTCGGTGGGATTCTCCTGGGGACAATACGGAGCTCTGTACTGGATCTCCACGCCGAGCTTAATGAAGTAATCTTTTAGGGCCCGACTTGTAAACTGGGTCCCATTGTCGCACACAAACTTCCGGGGAATGCCCACTCGCCCGAGTATGCGTTTCCAAACGCTTTCTGTACTACAGCCGCGGTGGCCTTCCGGAGCGGGATCAACTCTACCCATTTGGAGAACACGTCGTGGAAAACCAGAAGCATAGAAATCCCTTGTCTCGATCGGGGCAGTGGGCCTAAAAAGTCAGCGCAGAGAATGTCGAAAGGTTCGCTTACGACCCGGGTTAACATTTTTCCGGCGGCTTTGATCTGAATGGTCTTAAATTTATGGAAAGACTCGCAGTGCCGCACGTGGTGTTTGGCGTCGCGGTACATGCCGGGACAGAAATATCTCTGGGACAGGCGGGTGATCGTCTTTCGGACCCCCAAGTGTCCTGCGGTCGGGGAATCATGACAATCGTATAAGACACGGGCTCTATGGGGAGACGGCACACAGAGTTTCCACGGGAAATAGTCCTCGTCGTCAGCTCTGTAACCCATGTTCCTATAGGGTTGTCCGTTCTCGAGCGTATAGTCAGCGAACTTCTCGGGCTCGTCGCGTACCTTCTCTGTCATCTTCCTTATCCATTCGCAGGTGTCCTCGAGCGCGAAAGAGTATCGGCCACGACATTCAGCTCCCCTCGTCGGTAGCGCACGTCGAATTGGAACTGTTGCAATTCCATGGCCCAACGCGCTATTCGGCCGGAAGGACTCTTAATAGAATTTAACCATTTGAGAGCCAAGTGGTCGGTAACGACCTCGAATCGGTAGCCTTCTAGGTAACAGCGCATCTTCCTGGTGGCCCAGATGATGGCCAGGCACTCCTTCTCGGTCGACGTGTAGTTATGTTCCTCGGAAGTTAGTCGGCGGCTGGCGTACGCGATGACCTTTTCATGGCTCCCAAGCCAACGTCACTCGCGTCTGTCTGCAGGACGAACTTCTGGTCGAAATCCGGACAACCCAACACGGGGCGGTGGTCAGGCACCTTCTAATTTATTCCAAGGCGGTTTGCTGCTCCGGTCCCCATGTCCACTTCCGTCCATTCTTCAGTAGCATGGTTACCGGTTGTACGATGGTCGTGAAGTTAGGGACGAACCTCCGGTACCAGAATGCCATCCCGATTCATTGACGGAGTTTCTTTAGATTGGTGGGTGTCTTCAACCCATTAATCGCAGACACCTTCTCAGGATCCGTGTGAACTCCTTCGCCGCTTTTCACGTGCCCGAGGAAAACCAGTTTCTGCTTGAGAAAAGTGCACTTCTTTGGATTTATCCTCAAATTGGCCGCCCGGAGTCTGCGAAAGACTTCCGCGAGGTAAGTTGTGTTGCTCCTCCGTAGCGCTAATGGCGATAATATCATCTAAGTAAGCGGGGCTCCAACTCCGCCCCGATGACGCTATCAGCACGTTGGAACGTGGCATCATCTTCCATTGGGACAATCCCCGACCTAGGACAGTAAAGGCCGTGTATTGACGACTATCTCTGGCCATGGGATCCAATATCCGTTTTTCAATTCCAACGTGGAGATGTACCGGGCGTGACGCAACTTCTCCAGGATATGATTGATCCTTGGGACCGGGTTGGCGTCGGGCACTGAATGTGGGTTCAACTGTCGGTAGTCAACGCAAATGCGCCAATCGCCAGCCTTCTTCTTCACCAATACGATTGGTGCGCTATGTGGGCTCCTAGACGGCTCGATGGATCCCGCGCGGAGCAGTTCCTCTACCTGGGTATCGATGATATGTTGCATCGCGGGGTTCCTAGGATAATACCTTTGCTTCAGAGGTTTATCATCGCGCATTACGATACGGTATTCAGCGACGTGGGATACCCCCTGGAGACTCTCGAACAAAGCAAACTCCCGGTTGATAAAGCCTTGTTGTCCCACACTCAAAGGCGCAATCTGTCGCTCTTCGTCGTGTTCTTCCGCCTTCGTTCTAGCAGGTGTCCTAGTGTCGTTTGGCGTGGTCGTGGCCCGTCCCGGCGTAGGGTCGGGGAACCTCCGCTTCCCCTTGTCTAGCAGTCCCCAATTGGACTCCAGACTCCACAGGGTGTACCGCTTCTCCTCGTTGTCTGGCAGTCCCCAATTGGACTCCAGACTCGACAGGGTGTACCGCTCCCCCTCGTTCGTCCCTCCGTGTCAGGAGTGCCGGGAGTAACAACGGGTCTCCTACTACTCGGGGTTCAGGCTGCAAGTCGAGTGTAGATTGCCCGCATCGCACGCGTGTTCCTGGCGCTCTGAGGAAATCCATCCAAAGTATCACTCGATCCAACATGGTGGGCATCATTAGCATGGATAAGAGCACCGTGGTTCCCGCCAGGTTGCAAGCCTTTCACTGACGAAGCTCCTCGATGCCCCTGTATCGACGGTGGCGTCCACACATATTCCTCCGACTTCTACTGCTGCCGTGATGAGCCCACCGTGTATCCTTAACGGGGGTTTGGTTGGGGTCGGGTCGCCGCTTCGCCCGTATCCGCCGCACCCGAGTTCCGGCGGAGACGTCCTCCGTTTCCCGAAGCATTCCGGCGGCAGCACTCTATGGTTAGCACTCCTACCCGGCCACAATCCCAACAGAAGTCGCGACGTGTGTTGGGGCAGTCTCGACGGAAGTGTCCGATTTCAACGCAGCGGTGAGGTGAGGTTCCTTGCCCGATCATCCGGTGAGTCGCGTGTCCTGTCGGTGCAATAGGCTCCGAGTTCCGAAAGGGGTTCGGCGATCGTCGAACTCGGGATCCCTCGCCGTTCCCGTTCGTTCCTCCCGGGGTTCCACCTCGGGTCGACTCCAGTTGCTTGACGCTCTCGTACTCAGTCGCCATGTGGGTCAGCTGCTTCATCGTCGGGAATTCGCTGCGCTTAATGTACAGTCGATACTCTGGGGCCCTGTTTTCGTATGCTCGGTATAACTCTTCCTCCTCTCGTTATCCTGCCTGCTGCATCTTCGTCCTGAGCTCGATCAAGTATGTCTTGAAAGGCTCTCCATTCCTCTGCACGTGCGTCCGAATCTCGTCCACTAACCTTTTGAAGAATCGAGGAGGAAGAAAAAGAAATCCAGGAATTCCTTCCGTGAAGTTCCCCAAGAGGCGGACTGCAAATGGCTAGTGCGGAACCACCGCGCCGCCGGGCGTCCAGGATTTCGTACATGGCTCGGAGGATCTCTTTATCCTATACGTCGTCATCTTTTCCTCGAGTGCTGCGATGAGCCTAAACGGGTCTGAGCTACCATCGAACCGCAGGTTCCACTTACACAACTTCTCCGGGAGCAAGCGCTGAGTGGGAATTGTATCACTCCGTACCTCCTGTCCATGGAGTCTCTTGGGCGAGCGAGCATCTACTAGCGGCACCTGGGCACCTTGTGTCGTCCCCGGATGTACCCCTCGATGACGGGCTGCGATCTCGATCAGCGTAACGTCGGAACCGGTGGGGACTCCGTAAATTGCCCCATCTCGTCGCTCTTCCCTGCCGGTCCAGGGCTCGGGGCCCGACTGCTAAACTGCTCTTGCAGCAGAGCTAGTCGGTTCCACACCTGTTGTGGGAAGGATCCTAAGCTGACCAGGTTGGCAAACGCCTTCCTGGCCTCTTCGACGGTATACTCGGCATCGTAGAATCGTATGAGTAGCATAGTAGCTGCTCCTCCTCGACTAGCATGCCAGTTAGTTTGCGATCCCCACCCGCTGGCCTCCGTATAGTGCCTTGGTTGCCTGACTCCGATGGTCTTTCTGTGGCGGTTTGCACTGATTATTCCCTCGGAGTTCCTGGTCGCCGGTGTCCTCGCACCTTCTGCACATAGCTTGGCAGGAGTTTGTCGACTTTGTTTTGCGAATTTGTTCTCTTGAGCAAAGGCTTCCCGCTCCTTTACCTTTCTGTTGTTTTCCAATCTGCCGATCAGTGCAATGTTTAACCCCTGTGAGACATAGGCAAAGTCCTCTTTCTTGAGACGGTAAGTCCAACTCTTCCCCATTCTACTTTTTGTAGCTTTCACTGCTGAAACAATCACGTTGGGCGGCAGATGTAACGAACCGAATATATTAATTCTGCTCGCTACGAGATTCGTCGGGCTAGCTCAGTATAGTTGTGTGCTCGTCCCACAAAATTTATATAAACATGATCGCCCAATAGATTAGTGGGAAAGCACAGAATTCGCGGGATCTAAGTGGGATTTATTACGCGTGTGATATTACAGCGGGGTAATGGCTCTGCTTGTCTAGACGTCGCCACGCTTTGGCTGCTGTGGCTCGTACTGCACGCCGAATGGTCGTCTCGTTAACTCCCTACGGCGGTCCTGTAGACCCCTGAAATGCTCGTCAGCTCGTCTCCGATGCGTTAAACCGACGACTACTTGTAGCGCCTTGGAATCGCCAGGAGATCAGCTGCGCGGGCTTAGGGAAGCGTCACCGTTCTCAGACTAGGGTGAACAGACGCCGCGATTTCCAGGAATCTCTCCTGTCTCTTGATCTGTCCCGAATGGTCCCAATAGGGTTTCACTCAGTTCGCGCTTGCAATCCAAGTTACGCAAGGAGGCTGGCTTCGCTTCTACGCCTAGTGTAAACGAACGTTCGGCCCTAGCCTCGCCCTTTGGCTTTCGTCCGTGAAGTTTCCTCGTAGCTCGATCTGACGATGTCCTTCGCTCTGCTTCTGGATATGCTGAAGGCGCTGTAGCATATAACGGTTGTATTGAGAAAAATGAGTTGTCCTCGGCTTCCATTTTTGTCTGGTCGGCTGGGGTGGGTTTCTAAAGAAAGGGTAATCGGATGCTATTAAAGGTAAATTAATTTTCGCGTACTTAGATTAGGAAAAACAGAAGGAGAAAGTAAGAGAAAAAAAATGGTCAAAAGAAAAAAAACACCAAAATACAAGAGATGACCCTGCCTACGTCACTTCCCTTTCCTCGCAGGATAATTGCGAAGGCCCACCCAACCACGACTCAGTATGTCTTTGGCTTCGTCCCTGGGATCCTCTGACCTTCATAATCCCCGGATGAGGAGGCTTTTGGTTATGTAGTATGCACATATATTGAATACCCACTGTACCGAAAGTACTTAAAGGGTACGCAGTGCATGAATCTATTCAAATTGAATTATACATACTGTACAGTATTAACTGTACTCAACATTTACTGTAAAGTCTACTAAGTGTGTAGTGCACAGTGTCAGGCAAACTGAAATGAGTACACCTTTTTTGAGTACACCTTAAAAATGAATGCTACGATCATTCATCGATTTTCATGCTGTACACCTCATAAAAAAGGTGTTCAGTAAAAATTCCATATGAACAGTAGTGTGCTTACTGTCATTCACAACAATAATATTGAAACTGTATGAAAATAATTTCGTAAGCATGGAAATGGAAACCGTAAGAATATTTGTCAAATTTTGTAAGATTGATGGTTAATTTTTGTATTTGTGGTACATTTAGCTGGAATTGTCTAAGACCGAGATGGCAAATATAAAATGTAAAATAATTAGTGGAGAATACACCGTGACCAATAAACGAGGAAGCAGCAAGGTATGGAACACCTTTGGGAAAATTGATGACCATAACGGACAAGAGTTAAAAAGTGTTCTGTGCTGCAGAACTTGCAAAAATGTTTATCGATTTAAAAAAAGAACTTCAAACCTTGTAAAACATAAGTGCTACATAATAGATAATACAAAGAGGACAGCTGGGCCAGAAGAAGTGGAAGTGGATTTGGCAACAAAACATTACGGAGTAAAAATTATAACGGAATGGACTTTAAAAAACGGACGATCTTTTAATATAATTGACGACTCCGGACTAAAAAAGTTAGCGCAGTTTCTCATTAAAGTCTGTGCCACCTTTGGGGAAAATGTAAATATTAATAAGTTATTGCCTCATCCAACCACTATCTCAAGAAACATATCGAAAATTTATTTCGACTACTTCACGGAGATAAAAAATGAAATTCTGAAAAATAAAACTCACGGCTATAGCATAACGACAGATATTTGGACTGACGAACATTTAAAAACGTCCTATTTATCGCTTACCATTAATTTTATCAAAGAAGGGAGTTTACTTAATCGATTATTGGCAATAAAATCAATGAAGGGTGAATCTTGTACCGGTAAGTAAAAACACAGCAACAAATTTGCATAAGAATAAAACGAAAAATTTCCAAAATTTTGAACGAATTTCAATGTGACCTGGAACTAGACGAACCTATCATAGTTACAGATCGAGGTTTAAACATGATATCGGCATTTCGTGGACTACCACATATATTTTGCATCAACCATTTGTTGCATAATATAATTGAAAAAACAATAAAGGAAGTTCCAGAACAAGAAGAATTGGTTAAACGATGCAGTAAGCTCGTAAAATACTTTAAAAAATCTGGAATGAATTCAAGCTTGGACATTTCCCTTAAAAGTTTTTGCCCAACACGGTGGAACACCGTATATTACCTGATTAAATCGATAGAAACAAACTGGATTCAAATTCGAAATATTTTAAATGACAAAAACCAAATGGAAAAGGTAGCGGAAATAAGTTTGAGCAACTTAAGGGAACTTAAAAATTACTGTCTCATTTTGAAATGGCATCCAAAAAATTAGAAGCTACGAAGGAACCAACATTGCATTTGGCCATTCTACATATTAATCATTTACGAAAAATTTGCAGTTTAGACACAGATGATCCGGAAATTATTCAAAATACCAAATTTAAGTTACTTACTCTTATTCAAAGTGTAGTTTTCCAAAATTTAACAAAGTTCCATAGAATGGCTTTATTTCTAAACCCGCAAACCAACAAGTTGTCCCAGTTTTCCGAAGAAACCATTATGAATTTGTATGCTTCTGATTCTTTAGAAAACCATATCCCTTCACCCGACCATGAGATCGATGCCATATTTTCGGACTATTTCTCAACCAACGAGGACCGCAATACTTCGGAAAAAATTAATAATGAAATATACTTATACGGAAATGTACGCGTTGGATTCAACTCCACATTTGACATCCTTCAATGGTGGGCCACTTCAAAGGATCAGTTCCCACTGCTTTTTAAAACAAGCTGCAAAATCTTTGCGGCTTCTGCAAGCAGTGCAGCGTCGGAAAGAGCGTTTTCCATTGCAAAAAATTTAATTTCGGACAAACGTTGCAAAATTGGTACAAATGAAGATATGGTTAATCAAATTATGTTCTTAAACTACAATATTGACACACTAAACATAAATGTAGACACCGACACAGACAATAAAGATGAATGAAAAATAAATTAATCAATTAACCAATTTCAAGCACCATGGCCAATACTTATTTTTAAATTTTCATATCTTTATCAATTATAATCGAAAAATGGAACACCGAATTTATCAGCTTATATGTGAAAACATGGTTGTCCCATATGGTCTTTTGTTTCTGATAAAAGTGTGGCTTAGAGGTAAAGAAAGTTAAAGAATTCAGGATTGTAGAATAAAAATCAATTTATAACTTTTTGAATCCAAATTATCAAAAAAAATTTTAATATCATTCAGTGTACACTTGGAATACTGTACAGCAATAATACTGTACTCACAAAAAGGTGTACAGTAAAATTGTGAATGAGTACACCATTCACACAAATATAAAAATCATAGCATTCTACAACATTCACAAAAAAGGTGTACAACAAAACATGTACACCTTTTTGGGGAAAATGATTCAAAAGGCCTTATGAATGTATTCATGCAGTAGTGTAGTACGCACTGTAACACTTTGTTGCAGTGTTTACATATTTCAAAGTCCCAATCATAAACCCTAAGTGTCCGAAATATGAACCGATCGCTATGGCTTAGCCCGCACACAGAAAGTGCTAACGTCGGCATAATTGCAACAAACGGACAGCATATGCATACCCCTCGCGCCTCCACTTGAGAGCGCATAGCAACGTATATAAGTACATTCCTTTATACATAAGTTTATAGGTACATAGCCGTCTCTCTGCCGCCACCTGCGAGTAGCGCAGCTACGAGACTTAGCCTTAATCAAACTTAAAGAATATTGTAAAAAGACAGAGATACTTCGATCGTCGGAGCGGCACCATTGCTGCTCCGACTAAAACAAAATAAAACTGAAATGAACTACAAAATAATTACATTTCATTTGAACAACAAAATAATCATATTTCATAGCGACCGTGACTAGAGTCACAAGGAGCAGAGGATCGGGTGGATTGTAATTCAGTAATACAAGGAGGATAATTTCAAGGAGGATATGCAAAAATATAAACACGTCTGAGTGAGTAGAGTGTGCGTGATGGTACGTGGAGGTCAGAAGAATAAAATCAACAAAAGAATAGCCCGCATAAAGTGGCTGCTATTTGCTCAATCAACACCGCCCGCATGGACAACGGTGCAAAAACTGTATAATGAGCTGGAATTTTTAAAAGAAACCCACCAAAATAGAGTACCACAAGTCACAACTCACTCAGCAAATCAAATAAAAGTTATAAATCAAAAATTAACAACAAACCCAAATATTCCCAAGCCACTGCCGAAACGACCACCAGTCTGCCCGACCGACTGCCCCGGACGTCTCAACTCTGCGGCATGCAATTCCGCATGCATGAAGCCGAAGACCAGTGCGAAGACCAGCGCCGGTACCGCCTGAGCCAATAGGCCCAGGACAGCAGCAGCAGTAATTAAGCGTGGGAGGCACGACCGCCACCTACGCCTTCGATGGAGCGTCAGCATAGCCATCCCGGCGACGACCAGCTACGTAGAAGAAGAAAAGATAAACCAACCAAGATTGAAACAATATTTTTTTTTACCCATGCACTGCGTTGCATAATTTTTTTGATTGCACTACGATGCATATTTTTTTTATATAATATAATATTTTGTAAAATTGAGCGGAACTTTTTCTGCCCGATTAGACGTGTAGCCCGTAAAGCTATGCAAAAAACTAGGTAGGAAGTTTGTTAATTTAAATGCGCAGTAATGCGATAAGTAAATTTTCAAGAGAAGATCATAACAATTTTAATAGAACACTTTTTACACATAAGATAAAAATATATGAAAAACCCACCAAAATGACTTTGGACATAAAAACAGTGGATTCCACTGCCAATGTCATCAACAAGGTAGAATCTAGCAACATCAATCTATATTGGGTACATATACTTCTGATAATCATTGTTGTTATCATGTGCGCCAATTTATTTTCCAAAATTTACAAGCTGCATAGTAATTGTCTGAAAAAGAAGTATATGAGCCGGGGAAATGACCTGGATAAAATATAAAAAGCAAAAATAAATAAAAAAAAAAAAGGGAAATAAGAATGAAAAAAAAAACAGCACAAACAACAGTGAATACACATAAAAGTTAACACCTAAAATCTAAGAAAATGAAATAACAAAAAAAAATAATAAATATAAAAATATTTCAATATATTCCTTTTACAAAGTATGGCTAAACTAAAGGCATGGAATGGAACAAATTGTACGGGGAATTATCAAACATTAAAACTAATTTTGACAGATCATACAAGTCATTAACCCAGAATAGACCTATCCAAAAGAACACAGTTAGGAAGCATGTTGAAATATTAGTAGAGTGATTTAATGAAGCGCGAATGCTAATACATAATCACAGGGAAAGATTAAATCAAGATCATTGGTCACAGGTATCGAAACTTTTGATACGACTACGATCTAATTTAATATCTGTTAAACAAAAGTTGAGTTTAGAAATATCGGTACCAACCGTTCTAAACACTCCAATAACAGTTTACACTGCACCTGCCCCGAAATCAACAGAAACAAACAAATCAGAGTCAGAAGAGCTTCCCGAAATAAACCTCAAAATAGAAGATGAAGATTTAAATAATCTTACTATTCCGGCGGTATACACTGAGCTTGACAATTCAACAGATTCAGATACTTCGAGTGTAATAGAAAACAAAATAAGTAAGTCTATCACAATGGCACAAACAAATATTGATTTTATTAATACAGTATCCAAGCTTATACCAGTTTTTGATGGTAAGGCTGAAAATTTAACAAGTTTTATTGATGCTTTGCAAATAATAGAATCAATAAAAGGCGAGCACGAAGAACTGTTTCCATAATTAAAACAAAGCTAAAAGGTGTCGCCAGGAATCTAATCGGTAATGAAACAACAATTACTGAAGTGATTTCCAGACTAAGAGGCAATGTCAAAGGCGAAACTGTAGAAGTTTTATCAGCGAAGCTGATGAACCTACAGCAGCGCAATAAAACTGCTAACCAATATACACAAGAAATTGAGCAGATGACTAAAGCCTTAGAAGGTGCATATATAACAGATGGTTTACCCTTAGAGCTAGCCAGAAGTTATTCCACGCAGCATGCAGTCAAGGCAATGACTAAAAATTGCACAATCGATAAGGTAAAACTTATTATGCAAGCTGGCACCTTTAGTACCATGAACGATGCTGTTTCCAAATTTGTCAATAGTTGCACTGAAGCAACTGGACAATCAAACACCGTCCTATATTTTAAGAACTATCCACAGCGCGGCTCAAATCGCGGACATGGAAATTATAGAGGTAATTCTCGTGGTAATCACAATAATTACAACAATAATAACTATATCAACAATTACCAAAATAACAATGGTGGACGAGGCCAATATAGAGGAAACTATAGAGGCGGTGGTAACTCGATCCGAGGCCAAAATGGCAATTACCAAAGCAACGTCAGAATTACCCAAAATACTAACCAAAACACATCGGAAAACTCCCAAAGCCCCTTAAATACTCAACAATAAAAGAAGTCAGAGTTCACACCATTTATCTCAGCCAAAATATATTCGTTTCATTTTTTAATGTAGCTACTGGAAAAGAACTTATCTTTTTAATAGACACAGGTGCAGAAATTTCCATTTTAAAAGAAAATTCGGATAACTTCCAAAACATCCAAGATGATTACATCATAGACATAAAAGGCATAAGTCAAGAAATAACCAAATCTCAAGGTTTAGTTTCTATGGAGATACAGACAACTAAATACATAATTCCACACGATTTTCATATCGTAAATTCACATTTCCCTATTCCATGCGATGGAATATTAGGCATCGACTTTATTAAAAAATACAACTGTCAACTAGACTTCAAGCCATCTGAAGATTGGCTTATAATTAGACCCAATAATTTAAAGTTTCCAATTAATGTACCAATAGCTCATAGTTCTGGCAATAATTCAATACTTCTGCCAGCAAGATCCAAAGTTATTCGGAAAATTGAACTTAATTCAAAAGAAGACAGTGTGTTAATTCCAAATCAGGAAATTCAGCATGGTATTTACGTTGCAAATACCATAGCAAGATCCAATAATGCCTTCATAAGACTAATAAATACAACAAATACCGACCAAGTAGTCAGTGCAGATAACCTAACATATGAATCACTTTCGAACTACGATGTAGTCAACACAAATCCAGACAATAGAAAAAAATCTGTACTATCACAACTTTCAAAAAACTTCCCTCCACAGTTCAAGTCACAGCTTTCTAGCTTATGCACCCAGTATAGCGATATATTCGGATTGGAAACCGAATCAATAACCACAAATAATTTTTATAAACAGAAACTGAGATTAAAAGATGATGAACCAGTCTATATAAAGAACTATCGAAGCCCACATAGTCAGGTGAACGAAATACAAAAGCAAGTAGGACAATTAATCTCTGACGGGATTGTCGAACCGTCAGTATCCGAATATAATAGCCCATTGTTACTTGTTCCTAAGAAATCATCCCCAGGGTCAAATGTAAAGAAATGTAGATTAGTAATTGACTACCGTCAGATTAATAAAAAATTACTATCTGATAAATTTCCATTACCTAGAATTGATGATATTTTAGATCAACTAGGTCGAGCAAAATACTTTTCATGTCTTGACTTAATGTCAGGATTCCACCAAATTGAACTAAAAAAAGGTTTAAGAGATATAACGTCTTTTTCAACGAGCAACGGCTCATATCGCTTCACGCGATTACCATTCGGATTAAAAATAGCTCCTAATTCGTTTCAGAGAATGATTACTATTGCGTTCTCTGGTCTAGAACCTTCTCAAGCATTCCTTTATATGGATGACTTAATAGTAATTGGTTGTTCGGAAAAACATATGCTTAAGAACTTAACAGATGTTTTTGAGAAATGTAGGAAATACAACCTAAAGTTACATCCAGAAAAATGTTCATTTTTTATGCATGAAGTGACTTTTCTAGGTCATAAATGCACTGATAAAGGAATACTTCCAGATGACAAGAAATACGATGTCATTATGAACTACCCAGTTCCGCACGACATGGACAGTGCTAGGCGTTTCGTAGCATTCTGTAACTATTATAGTTGTTTTATACAAAATTTCGCCGAATATTCACGGCACATAACGAGATTATGTAAAAAGAATGTTCCTTTTAAATGGACGGATGAGTGTGAAAATGCATTAAAAACAAAACTTATGGAACCTACCTTGCTACAATATCCAGATTTCACTAAAGAATTCTGTATAATAACAGATGCAAGTAAGCAAGCATGTGGAGCGGTTTTAACTCAAAACCATAATGGTCTCCAACTTCCCATTGCATACGCATCAAGAGCATTTACAAAAGGTGAAAGTAACAAATGTACTACTGAGCAGGAATTAGCTGCAATTCATTGGGCGATATTACATTTCAGACCATATATATATGGAAAACATTTCTTAATAAAAACAGACCATAGACCTTTAACATACCTTTTCTTAATGATCAATCCCAGTTCTAAACTGACACGTATGAGGCTCGAACTAGAAGAATACGACTTTACAGTCGAATATTTAAAGGGAAAAGATAATTATGTAGCTGATGCGTTATCAAGGATAACCATCAAAGATCTACAAAATATAACTGGAAATATATTGAAAGTCACTACTAGATATCAAAGTAGACAAAAATTCCGCGCGGAAAATCAAGAACAAGAATTGCCTATGCAATCTTTAAATAAAGCTTCTAAGCCCAACGTATACGACGTCATAAACAATGATGAAGTACGTAAAGTAGTGACCTTGCAGATAAAAAATACGTTATGTTTATTTAAACAAGGCAGAAAAATTACTGCAAGACATGATGTTAGCGATTTATATACTAATGGAGTTATTGACTTAGATCAATTTTTCCAAAGGCTTGAAATGCAAGCCGGTATACATAAAATCAGCCAACTCAAAGTGGCACCGTGGGAAAATATCTTTGAACATACTTCAATAGATAACTTAAAATTAATGGGCAATAAAATCTTTAAAACATTAAGAGTAGCGCTACTCAACCCGGTGCCCCAAATTACAAATTTAAAAGAAAAAGAAGCAATTTTGTCTACATTTCATGATGATCCAATTCAAGGAGGTCATACTGGCATATCAAAAAATTTGGCCAAAGTAAAAAGACACTATTACTGGAAAAGTATGTCTAAAGATATAACTGAGTACGTAAGAAAATGTCAAAAATGCCAGAAAGCTAAAATAACTAAACACACAAAGACCCCTTTAACAATTACAGACACACCAATAAATGCTTTCGACAGAGTGATAGTGGACACTATTGGTCCATTACCAAAATCAGAAAATGGCAATGAGTATGCAATCACTTTAATATGTGATTCAACTAAGTATTTAGTTGCCATACCTGTTCCGAATAAAAATGCTAATACTGTCGCTAAAGCAATATTTGAATCTTTTATCCTGAAGTACGGTCCAATAAAGACGTTCATTACGGACATGGGAACAGAATATAAGAATTCAATTATAGACGATTTGTGCAAATATTTAAATATTAAAAACATTACATCCACAGCACACCACCACCAGACAGTTGGAACAATAGAAAGAAGTCATAGAACTTTCAATGAGTACATACGATCTTACATATCAGCTGATAAAACTGATTGGGACGTATGGCTTCAATATTTTGTCTTTTGTTTCAACACGACCCCCTCTATGGCACATACTTATTGTCCATATGAGCTAGTATTCGGTAAAACAAGTAATTTACCGAAACATTTTAATAGCATAGATACTGTAGAAGCACTATATAATATAGATGACTATGCTAAGGAGAGTAAGTATAGATTAGAAGTAGCCTATCAAAGAGCTAGAGTTATGTTAGAAGCAAATAAGAATAGAAATAAACTACTATACGAACATAAAGTAAGGGATATAGATATATCAGTGGGAGACCAAGTTTTATTAAAAAACGAGACAGATCATAAGTTAGATCCTAAATATACAGGTCCGTATATAGTAACGGAAATAGGAGATAGAGATAACATAGTAACATACATAGATAAATAAATACACAAATTCTTTTAATAATTTCATTTTCTTTGATTCTAATAACATAAAACAAAAAAAAAATATAATTCGTTTTATTAATTATAACTTGTGCATAAATGATAATAATAATCTAGCTATTAAGTTAATTTTTAGTTCATGTTTGCTATTCATTTGATTTCAATCCTAGATTTAAAAGTATATTCAATTCAGGTTTATTTACTTAAAAAATTGTTTTCTTCAGGTTTGACAGGGATGAAATATTGCTAAAATAAAATTAGATTAGGCAATTGGGGTTTGTTTTGTTCAGTGTAGATATATTACTATATATATATACTAGCAGGGTCGGTAGCCCGCAGCTTCGCCTGCGGAAACTAAAATTTAAAATAAAAATTAAATTTAATTTAAAAAATGACTAATTTTTAGCCTATAAACCGAGAAAAGATTTTATCAGAACTTTTTTCCTTAATTTCGGTAAAAAAAAACAGTATTTTTTCCTATGCAAACAACTTAAGGAAAATATAAAAACTGGAAAAAAACCATTGTGTGTTTTTGTTAAATCTTTCTTAAGGAATAAATAAACTTAATTTTAAAAAAAAAATGAAAACGAATTGCTTAAAGATTTACATAGCTCTCAAACAACAAATATGATAATTTTGGTTAAGATTTACGAAATTTGAAACGTAGAAACCCATCTAAAATGTGATGCGATGTTCATATTTTCGCAGTTGAAAAGATTATTGTCTCTAATTCTAATTTTAATAAATTGAAGCAATACTATTGCCCTTAAGTGGACGGACACTCATATTATAAATCTAAGAACATTTTTGAAAGGAATGAAAATTTAAGGCTGGATTTTATTTTATCGGTCCTTCAAAACAAATCCTGTTGATCTTGGCCTTGATACCTCATTTTACCTTTTCGACTTTGTCAATTGTCCCTGTATTTTTTGTTCATCAAAGACGAAATTTTAAGAATATTTAAACCGAGCTACGTTTACTTCTTTTGAAGATGTAACTTCTTGATAATTAATTAATTACCTTAAAATGAAGCCAAATTGGAATCAAATGTTTAAACATTTTCATTTGTTTAAACAATTTGAGGCACGTCTAAGGAAGAGCAAGAGAATCAATTGATTTGAATATTTAGGTTTCTTTATTTTCAATGCGATTTGAATTTTAAAACACAAAAATCTGTAAGAAAATGTTTTAAATCTGTTGGGGAAATGTAAATGAAATATTCTTTTAGCAAAAGGATATCAGTGTTATCATGATTCATGAATCAAGAATCTAAGCGAATCTCACTTCCTTAGTCAGCTGCAATGCGCACACACACGTACACACGCTCATACCTAGTGGTTGTGTGTGGAGCAGCATGATTTTGCATACATGAAAATCTTTTTTAAAATTATCGTTTTTTTAACAGCGCATTTTAAATCTGCTGTGACTGTGGTATTTTAATTTTTTTTTCCCTTGCGCGGTCACACTTCAATTCCCCTTGCGCGGTCACACTTAAAGTGCGACAGCTTGACATACATACATACATGTACGACTTTGTGCAAAGTGCGCCACCAGAACATATCCACATACATATGTGGAGGCCGTGACGTCAGAAGGCAAAACAAAATTTGAAAATATTGGGGACATGGTAAAGGAGGCTGAATTTCCAAAAAATTTAAATGCAGTTATTTGCGGGTATGCCATAAGATTATGAACATCACATTTTTAACCCATTTTAACAACATTTATTACCGAGAAATGGCAAAAGAAAAAAATTTAATAAAAAACGAATCGAATTTTGAGGCACTTTGGGGTCGTTAATTGATCTAATTTATACCTCACACGCGGCTTCTAATTATTCTCCGAAAAAATGTGATTTTTTTAGATTTTTATGTCAATCCGTTCTGGGTGGAATTTGCTACTGGACATTTTTTATGCCTTCCCTTATATTGATATAAAGACGACAGGAAGGCAGGTGGAAGGGGATGCCGTGAATCAAATTGTTTAAGCATTTCCATTTGAGCAAGAGAATCAATTGATTTGATTATTTAGTTGTTTTTGAATATTTTCAATGCGATTTGAATTTTAAAACACAAAAATCTGTAAGAAAATGTTTTAAATCTGTTGGGGAAATGTAAATGAAATATTCTTTTAGCAAAAGGATATCAGTGTTATCATGAATTTGAATCTAAGCGAATCTCACTTCCTTAGTCAGCTGAAATGCGCACACACTCGTACACACGCTCATGCCTAGTGGTTGTGTGTGGAGCAGCATGTTTTTGCATACAGGAAAATCTTTTTTAAAATTTAACGTTTGGTTAAAAAAAAAATGGTGCAAAAGAATCGATTTTCGATATAATCGATTTTTTAACCGCTCATTTTAAATCTGCTGTGACTGTGGTATTTTCATTTTTTTCCCCTTGCGCGGTCACACTTCAATTCCCCTTGCGCGGTCACACTTAAAGTGCGCCAGCAGAACATACATACATACATATGTGGAGGCCGTGACGTCAGAAGGCAAAACAAAATTTGAAAATATTGGAGACTTGGTAAAGGAGGCTGAATTTCCAAAAAATTTAAGTGCAGTTATTTGCGGGTATGCCATAAGATTATGAACATCACATTTTTAACCCATTTTAACAACATTTATAACAGAGAAATGGCAAAAGAAAAAATTAAAAAAAAACGAATCGAATTTTGGAGCACTTTGGGGTCGTTAATTGATCTAATTTATACCTCACACGCGGCTCCTAATTATTCTCCGAGTTAATGTGATTTTTTTAGATTTTTATGTAAATCCGTTCTGGATGGAATTTGCTACTGGACATTTTTTATGCCTTCCCTTATATTGATATAGAGATGTATATATTTAATAGTAAAAAAAGGGAAGAACAGGAATATGTTTAGTCCATTAGGGGGTCGATGTGGTTGTAAAAGTAATTTAATTAAAATTTTTCAGTTGGTTTTTTTTTAATTTTTGTGTTCATTGTTCTTTATTTTATTTTCTTTTCTTTTTTTTATTTGCAAAGCTGATTTTACGTAATGAACACGCTATTAAATGCAATGGGAGTTAGCTAGGTATGTGTGAGTTCCAGCTTTTTTCCATAGGCACGCAGATTTTGGAATTCCTGGAACTTTCTTTTCTTTTTTATTGGTTTCAGAGGGGGATTTTTTCCTTTAATTTCACTAATTTTTGTATTTGGTTTTCTTTTACACTCTCACATTTTTTCTCTTCCCTTTTTCTTTCCTTTTTTTCATTTTGGGGGTATTTCTTTTTTTCTTTGTACTTATTTTCACTTAACACGTGTTTTCGTTTTTCCGTTCTTTTATTCCGCAATACTTCACTCCTCTCTCACATTTCTACCTTTGGTTCGCCACTTCTTTTTTCATTTCTTAACCAAAAAAATATTTAACAAAAAAAATAAGTACCTAATTACTTAAACTACTTGTAGAGCTGGAATCTGGGTTGTTTCTTCACATTATTTTCACGATTTAGGGGAAATCTAAAACTGTGGGATTTTTTTAAGGCAACTGGTGTGCTGAGCGCGGCGCCAACTTCTATTTCTCAGCGTGGTCGGCGCAAGTGGCTTTCCCGGATGACTCCGAGAGAGAGGCGGGAAACCTAATCGCTCTGGGAAGCTAAACTAATTTCGGGAATCGGCCGGCAAAGTTTTCCAATTGGAAATGTGCTGAGTGGCTGGAAATCCTACGTCTGGGCGAATTTATTTTCGGTCTCCGGCGAATTGGCTTTTGGCATTTGGTCTGGGCAAAAATCTTCCTAGCCGTTTTGCCAATTGGAGGATGCTGGGATGTTTTTGCTGCTGCGTGCCAAGGTGGACACGTAATGAGGAAAAGAGATAAAAAAAAAATCGGATTAGGCACTTTCTTGAATTTCCTATTTATAGGGCTGGGTTATATTAATCTCTATATCAATATAAGGGAAGGCATACAAAATGTTCAGTATCAAATTCCACCCAGAACGGATTGACATAAAAATCTAACAAAAATCACATTAATTCGGAAAATAATTAGGAGCCGCGTGTGAGGTATAAATTAGATCAATTAACGACCCCAAAGTGCGGCAAAATTTGGTTTACTTTTTTTTTTTTTAATTTTTTTTTTTGCCATTTCTCTGTTATAAATGTTGTTAAAATGGGTTAAAAATGTATTGTTCATAATCTTATGGCATACCCGCAAATAACTGCATTTAAATTTTTTGAAAATTAAGCCTCCTTTACCAAGTCCCCAATTTTTAAATTTTGTTTTGCCTTCTGACGTCACGGCCTCCACATATGTATGTATGTATGTTCTGCTGGAGCATTTTGCATAAAGTCGTACATGTATGTGTGCATGTCATGCTGTCGCACTTTAAGTGTGACCGCGCAAGGGGAATTGAAGTGTGACCGCGCAAGGGGAAAAAAATAAAAATACCACAGTCACAGCAGATTTAAAATGCGCGGTTAAAAAATCGATTATATCGAAAATCGATTCTTTTGCACCATTTTTTTTAGCAAAACGATAAATTTAAAAAAAGATTTTCCTGTATGCAAAATCAGGCTGCTCCACACACAACCACTAGGCATGAGCGTGTGTACGAGTGTGTGCGCATTGCAGCTGACTAAGGAAGTGAGATTCGCTTAGATTCAAATTCATGATAACACTGATATCCTTTTGCTAAAAGAATATTTCATTTACATTTCCCCAACAGATTTAAAACATTTTCTTACAGATTTTTGTGTTTTAAAATTCAAATCGCATTGAAAACAAAGAAACCTAAATATTCAAATCAATTGATTCTCTTGCTCTTCCTTAGACGTGCTTCAAATTGTTTAAACAAATGAAAATGTTTAAACAATTTGATTCCAAGGCATAAAAAATGTCCAGTAGCAAATTCCATCCAGAACGGATTTACATAAAAATCTAAAAAAATCACATTAACTCGGAGAATAATTAGGAGCCGCGTGTGAGGTATAAATTAGATCAATTAACGACCCCAAAGTGCTCCAAAATTCGATTCGTTTTTTTTTAATTTTTTCTTTTGCCATTTCTCTGTTATAAATGTTGTTAAAATGGGTTAAAAATGTGATGTTCATAATCTTATGGCATACCCGCAAATAACTGCACTTAAATTTTTTGGAAATTCAGCCTCCTTTACCAAGTCTCCAATATTTTCAAATTTTGTTTTGCCTTCTGACGTCACGGCCTCCACATATGTATGTATGTATGTCAAGCTGTCGCATTTTAAGTGTGACCGCGCAAGGGGAATTGAAGTGTGACCACGCAAGGGAAAAAAAATTAAAATACCACAGTCACAGCAGATTTAAAATGCGCGGTTAAAAAATCGATTATATCAAATATCGATTCTTTTGCACCTTTTTTTTTAACCAAACGTTAAATTTTAAAAAAGATTTTCCTGTATGCAAAAACATGCTGCTCCACACACAACCACTAGGCATGAGCGTGTGTACGAGTGTGTGCGCATTGCAGCTGACTAAGGAAGTGAGATTCGCTTAGATTCAAATTCATGATAACACTGATATCCTTTTGCTAAAAGAATATTTCATTTACATTTCCCCAACAGATTTAAAACATTTTCTTACAGATTTTTGTGTTTTAAAATTCAAATCGCATTGAAAATAAAGAAACCTAAATATTCAAATCAATTGATTCTCTTGCTCTTCCTTAGACGTGCTTCAAATTGTTTAAACAAATGAAAATGTTTAAACAATTTGATTCCAATTTGGCTTCATTTTAAGGTAATTAATTAATTATCAAGAAGTTACATCTTCAAAAGAAGTAAACGTAGCTCGGTTTAAATATTCTTAAAATTTCGTCTTTGATGAACAAAAAATACAGGGACAATTGACAAAGTCGAAAAGGTAAAATGAGGTATCAAGGCCAAGATCAACAGGATTAAAAAAATAAATAAAATCAAGCCTAAAATTTTCATTCCTTTCAAAAATGTTCTTAGATTTATAATATGAGTGTCCGTCCACTTAAGGGCAATAGTATTGCTTCAATTTATTAAAATTTGAATTAGAGACAATAATCTTTTCAACTGCGAAAATATGAACATCGCATCACATTTTAGATGGGTTTGTACGTTTCAAATTTCGTAAATCTTAACCAAAATTATCATATTTGTTGTTTGAGAGCTATGTAAATCTTTAAGCAATTCGTTTTCATTTTTTTTTTAAATTAAGTTTTTTTAATCCTTAAGAAAGATTTAACAAAAACACATAATGGTTTTTTTCCAGTTTTTATATTTTCCTTAAGTTGTTTGCATAGGAAAAAATACTGTTTTTTTTTTTACCGAAATTAAGGAAAAAAGTTCTGATAAAATCTTTTCTCGGTTTATAGGCTTAAAATTAGTCATTTTTTAAATTAAATTTAATTTTTATTTTCAATTTTAGTTTCCGCAGGCGAAGCTGTGGGCTACCGACCCTGCTAGTATGTTAAATAGCTGCCATTATACGAAAACAGCTAAAACTTAGATTGCAAATAAATCTAAATTTAGTGTTTTTGCAAGTTTTGAATGATCTGCAAGGGTATAAAAGCTTCGGCTGGCCAAAGCTAGCTTCCTTTCTTGTTTTTTGATTATTCCTATGGGAGCCTTAAGATATAGTATGCCGATCCGGCTCGCTTCGACATATGTACTACCTGCAACAGAAAGAAGACTTTTGGGAAAGTTTCATCGCGATAGCATTAATATTTAAACGAACAAAATTTGGTCTATTTGAATGCTTAACTTCTAAAGTGGTTGGAATTTTGAAATTTGGATTTTGCCGACTTTAGGTTTGAAAAGGCCTAATTATAAACTTAAATAAAATTTCGATATCCCCCATAATTTGGGCGCTACATTTAATGTTCGTTGTTTAACTTTTCGATTTAAAAAATCTAAACCGCTGCTCCGATCAAGATGATTTTTGGATCATTAGTTATTCTATGGCGCAAATGCTTAAGTTTAATTTTCCAAGTTTTATACATTTTTTGTAGTATTTTTAAAGAATTTGTTTAGATTTTCTTAGTTATTGCGTCGCCTTTTGCGGGAGCCTGCCGAAAGAGCGAAATCCAGAGAGCGGATGTCAAGAGAGCGATATTGATATTGCTTAAGTCAAATAATCCGCAAATTTTTAAGTTCAAGAGAATCCTCGAATTCTTCAGGTCAGAATCATTTGATGTGGCGTTTTGGGGAAAAATTTAAGTCGCGAATTCTTCAACTAAAAAGAGTTTACACATCCGAATTCTTCAGGTAAATCAATCCGCGAATTCTTTAAGTCAAATGAATGGCGAATGGTGAGAATAGTCACATAACTGAAACATTGCTTCGTTCTAAATTATATCTCAGTTATGGCCATGATATTTTGCTGTCATAATTTTATGGATAAAATTAAATCCGCAAATTTTTCCGGCTTTACTTTGTATTGCAAACGACTTCAAAGATCTTGCAACTTAATCAAAAGTTATCAGATCCATAAAAACCAAATTTTGTCCTGCTCACACAAAAAAGTTGTACAAAAAGTGCAATTTTCCACCTTAAATCAATTTTAAAAATAGCTTAATGTTAAAATATACTGTTTTTTATTTTATGTATTGAAACTAAATGGCCAAACGAACTAGATCCGATTTAAATCATATTAAAACTTCTAATACAATGGCCGCAAACGCGAATTGAGTTTTATTTTAAGTTTTATAAAATAAAACTCACAAATAATCGATATTGATGTTTTTTATTTTTTACTCATCAATGCCTCTTGAGTTTTATAATAAAGCTCAAAATGTAACTATTATTTTTGAGCAAAAAAAATAAAAATCAGAAATGCGTTTTTTAGTGAGAGTTTTATAAATAAAACTTATAACTGTTACGGTCCCTGGAGCTCCTTGTAGGCGCTGCTTCCGGCGACTCGACTTGTTGTTTTTCACTTGTTGATATCTTGACTGATCTTGATAGATTGACTCCACGTGATCGACTAATACAGCTACCAGCGCCCGGCGGCTTTATATAGGGACTCCGGGACCCGTTATTGCCCTTCTGCGCTCTGCCCGCTGAATCTCTCCACTCCGGGTCAAAAATCCGTGGTTCCTGTTCGACCCACATGTCCTTCACGCACGGCCTTAAATTATAGTTCTGCGTGTTAAGGCCGTCCCGCTGATTCTTATGATGCATGTGGCACTTGTTCTCCTGGTCCAAAGTTCACGGCAGAATCCATATAGTTTCACCATTCTCAGGCTCTGCCTGCAAAGTCTCCACCACAACTCTCCAAACTCTCTTTGTCAGAGCCCAACCTCGAAGTCTCCTAACTCTCACTCTACACTTTTTTGTCTTCAAACTCTCTGTCTGTCCGTATGAACGCTGAGATCTCGGAAACTACAAAACCTAGAAGGTTGGAATTAATCATACATATTCTTGGGCTTTCTATGCAGCGCAAGCTTGCTTCATCCAAGCTCCACGCCCGCTCGTACGCCCACAGTCGCATTCAAGGGCTTTTAAAAAAGCCTGGCCCCCATATCTTTACAGATATTGTAAAAGTTTAAATGCATTTTTGTTGTGTTTATTAATACTCATCGAAATGTAGAAATAAATCGGACAATCCAAAAAAAGTTGACAACTGAATATCCCCATCTCCCTCGCCCTTCCTTTAGCTGAGTAATGGGTAGAAGTGCTCGACTATAGCGATTTTTCTTGTTGATAACACCAACATCAAAACAAAATTCTTGGTAAAACAGATTTTTAGTGCAACAACAAACTTAAAAAAACTGTTAATATAAATATTGGACTTGTGCGATTGTAGGTTTCTCTAGCAACTACAACTTTGCCCGCTTTAGGTAATCCTTGTAGGTAACGTCACGCCACCAACGCGGGCGCTCGTAGACACCCGGAGTGGAAACAATCGTTCGCTGAAGATGCTGGTAGACCTAAAAAAACGTATATTTGTTGGTTTATGTTTGGGATTTTTAAAAAATCACTTACATTTCCATCGCTCATGCCCAGGGGTGAGTTCAAAATAAAGTCTGTGGGAGCAATGGCATCCACCAAGGCAATAGCTTCATCCTTTAGCACGGGAAGCAGCCCCAAGATTCCTTGCTCGTACAACTCGAGTTGGAGCGAGTTTTCGCGGAAGTAGCCACCGCGGTAAAAAGCAGAGGAGTACTTAATGATTAAGTGGGCGCCATAAAAGGAAAGTACCTGCTGCAACACCTTTTTTTCATCAGAATTGGGTAGGCTGTCCACAAACTTATAAAAAACGTAGTAGATGGTGCGCTTAAAAGGGGCCATTTCTGTTAATTTTAATCAAGATTTGAAAGATAAGAATCTCACCTCTCCATATATTACAGAAAGCTTCTGGGCAGCAAAAACCTGTATATTATTTCGTGTTTCAAACGCATCCTTTCCATTACGCTGTTGTTCCTCTACCCGCTTCACAGTCGCGTCCAGCTGCCAGGCCGTGAGCCAATTGAGCGCCTTTAGCAAATCTAAAAAAATGTGTATGTTGTAATATTTGTAGCACCATGATAATAATAAATTAGTTAAAAGTTAAATTTAAGTTTAAATGTAACATTCAGATCAGTGGTTGACTTTATTAGCTGTTTACAACCCATTTTTAGGTAACAATAACTTGAAACAGAATTTATTTGGAGTAAATACAACTCAACTGCAACTCAACTACATATATCTTAAGTAGTTTGATAACTAATGAAATACTAACTGTGCACATCCATGGCTTCGATAGGCGTACTCTCCTGACCCTTGCTTTGCAACAGTTCATCCATATCCTTTAAGAAGGACACCGTCTCCAACGGAGAGACGGCTACGAAGTCAGCGTTGTTGCGTCGTAGACTGATCAACCAGTTGGATGCTTGTTGGATGAGAGTGTTGTTTTCGCCCTCATACGTGCAGTTTGCATCATTGTCGTTTCTCAGGTCCCCTAAGCCAGAAGACTTTAGGTAGCCATGGCCGCCGCAAGCCTCTCGACACTCCTAAGCGCAACAATATTAAAAATACATAAATAAAGAAGAAAGGAAGCTAGCTTCGGCCAGCCGAAGCTTATATACCCTTGCAGATAAAGTAAATATCAATAGTTTAATGCTTACTCTATCGGTGCAGTTCCAGGGATTCCAGATTATGCGTGCCTATTTAAAATTTTGTTTTTAAGTTGTCAAAAATCAAAACGCCTACTTCCTACAAATTTTCTTAATTTTGAATTTTCTTATATTTGATTGATTATTCCTATGGCAGCCCTAAGATATGGTGGTCCGATCCGACATATGTACTACCTGCAATAGAAAGAAGACTTTTGGGAAAGTTTCATAGCGATAGCTTTAAAACTGAGAGACTAGTTCGCATAGAAACGGACAGACGGACGGACAGACATGGCTAGATGGACTCGGCTATTGGTGCTGATCAAGAATATATATACTTTATGTGGTCGGAAACGCCTTCTTCACTGCGTTACAAACTTCTGACTGAAATTATAATACCCTCTGCAAGGGTATAAAAAGTACAAATAAACAAATGTGATTTCTTAACCATTTTTAAGGTGAATGTTTAATTTTTAGACCGGGAGTACAGTGATGAAAAATTTAGATTTGGGTGCACTTATACAACATATGGGTAAGCCAAAAAGCTTGAAACTTGATTAAAACATATTTCTATATGATTTTGCCCCGTGTTTTGTTTATAGTTAGATACATCCTGAACTAAGCTAATCAATATGAGTATAGCCTAGTACTCAAATCGATTAAGAGTTTCACTAGTCGAAAAAAATTATTCTTTGTAGTGTGACCGAAGTTTATAGAGTTAGTGGAGCCGCAACTCCTGCAGGCGTTTTTTCAGTGTATTTTGGATTTTTCTTCCATTTTTAATTTGTTATTGCCACGCCGCTTCTGCACAAACACAGCCAATGCACCCTCGGCCAGAAAGTTCATTTTTATACCCGTTACTCGTAGAGTAAAAGGGTATATTGTATTCGTGCAAAAGTATGTAACAGGTAGAAGAAGCGTTTCCGACCCTATAAAGTATATATATGCTTGATCAGGATCACTAGCCGAGTCGATCTAGCCATGTCCGCTTGTCCGTCTGTCTGGATGAACGCTGAGATCTCGGAAACTACAAAAGCTAGAAAGTTGAGATTACCCACACATATTCTTGGGCTTCGTACGCAGCGCAAGTTTGTTTTAGACCAGGGCCACGCCCCCTCCAACGCCCACCACCGCTATAAACGATTTTAAAAAATTTAAATATTTCGGAAAAGTAAAAATGCAGTTCTATTGTGTTTATCAATGCCTATCGAAATGTAGAATTTTTCAAATCGGACCATTCGTTAAAAAGATATGCGTGATTAATTTTTATATCTCCATCTCCCTTGCACTCCCCTTAGCTGAGTAACGGGTATCTGATGGTCGGGGCACCCGACTATAGCGTTCTCTCTTGTTTGTCCTTAAATCTATCATTTCTTAAAAGATTTAACTTTCCAACGAACAAGAAGTAAAATTTGTTGGAATTAACTAAAAGACACACTCAATCCATTTTGATAGACGACAAAGTATGAGATAAAACAAACTAACAAACTATTTTGGCATGCGTCTGCAAAAGCAAATGAAAAGTGTTGCATACTTCTACATGATACATATGAATTTGGAAAATGCATTGAAAGGGAAATACCTTTTTAAAAAAAACGATAACCGAAAACTAAGGCAAAACCGCATCAAGTCGGCGATATGTGATTTTAGTAACTTGATCAAAAAAATTTTTTTGAAGGAATGACTCGAAAAGCAAAGTACTCATTTCCTAAAAAAAAGCCGTACAAATCAACAAAAAAATTCTCTTAAAAAACCAGTGTGGTAAGACAACCACACACACACCCACACTCTCGCTTAGACTCACTGTACTTTAAATTAAACGATAAAGTTAACTGATTTTATAACTGTAAAATGAAAATCAAAGGGATTTTCTGGTACTCCTATTTCATCGCCTAAAGCACCTAAATCTGAACCACGTCCGCCCGCCTTTGTGATAAAGGGTGTTACTGATGTCAAGCAACTTATGAATCTGATCAAGGCTGCCACAACCAATATAAGATTTAAGATTACTGGACCTGCTACAGTGAGGGTATCTCCTTTCGATGGTGATACATACAAAATAGTTCAACATCTCTTGTGGAGTAATAATATTCCGTTTAATTCTTGGCAATTGAAAAGTGATCGATCTTTCAGGATTGTCGTCAAAGGCCTACATTCCTCTACGGACCCTGAAGATATTAAAGCTGATTTAGGCGCCGCTGGGCACGTTGTCTGGAATGTTTTTAACCCCCCGGGGAAGAAAAATGATTACAGGCCCAATATTTTCTTCGTTGAGCTAGAGTCATCGACAAATAATGTCAAAGTCTATGACATTAAAACTTTGGCTTATCAGTCAATGGTTATTGTCCCTCCTGAACGCCGAGATGAAGTTGTTAGGTGTTATAACTGCCAGGAATTTGGACACACAAAAACATACTGTTTCGTGCCTCCCAAATGTGCAAAATGTGGTGGTGATCATGAGTCTCGAAGTCCTGTTTGCCCCGCTACGTCTCAGAATCAATTTAAGTGCATTAATTGCGGTTCAAACCACAGTGCGGGATACCGCAAATGTCCATCTTTTCTAGAAGCAATTGCTCGTCGCAAATCGGGAACAATCAAAAAACAACCATCAATTAAATTTGTACCTGCCCCTCTTCCTTCCCAAAGTGCTTGGGGCCCAGCTTTACCTCCCCCGTCTTCTGGATCTAGCACTTCCAAGCCCATCCAACGCGTTCCTGAGCCTCCTCCGCCTAGTGCTGGCTTTGAAATACTTATCTCCCGTATTGACCAGATGATGTCAATGATGATGAAAATGATGGAGCTTCTTTTGAACCAGTCTACCGGCAGTTCGCCTTCTGATGCGTCTTCTAAGATCAGGAGACATGTCAAGTTTAGGCATTCGTTTATCATTTTGGAACGCCAATGGTGTCACTGGCAAAAATCTCGAGTTAGAGCACTATCTTACGGCTAATTCAATTGATGTGATGCTAATTAACGAAACGCACTTCAACAGCCGCTCACATTTCAGAATTTTTGGATATGATTTATTGACGGCTAATCATCCCTCTGACCGTCTTCGAGGAGGTGCTGCTATTTTAATTCGCTCTCACTTGCAGTACTCCCCTTACAGTACAAACTCTACTGTAAAATGTCAAACTGCTGCAATTACCTTAAGCACGGATTTGGGAGACATCGTGATTGCTTCTATTTACTGCCCCCCTCCTTTTTATGGACTGCTCAAGATTTTAGACAACTTTTTAGTGCATTTTCAAACCGTTTTATCATAGCTGGCGACTGGAATGCTCACAATCAATTTTGGGGTTGTATCCGCTCTTCACCAAGAGGTGTTAAGCTTTTAGATCTTATAACGTCATCAAGTCTGCAAGTCTTAGCTACAGGAGGACCAACTCACTTTCCTTCTGATGCAAGGCGAAATCCAACGGCAATCGATTTTGCTATTTATAAGGGTATCTCGTCCAACTTTCTGACTATTCATGAATCTCATGAACTTAGTTCTGATCACATTCCGCTTGAAATACTTTTATGCGCTTCTACTTCACCCAGACTTACAACACCAAGGCTGCTGTCGCGTCGGGCTAACATTGGACGTTTTAAGGATTGCCTTACAATCCTTATTGAGAATGATGAATCTGCTGATCTGAACTGTCCTCTGGATATTGATACAGCTGTTAGTGACCTGACTCTAAAGATTCAATCTGCCGCTGCCGCATCCACTGCTATCGGTAATCGCTCTGCTGTTCCACAGCCAAATAATGCCCTTTTAAACACCAGAGTAACGACGCTGGTTAGGCAGAAGAGATCACTCCGGCGACGCTGGATGCAAACGCGTCATCCACAAGACTTAGCAATATTTAAAAGAGCTGATACTTTATTAAGAAAAGTACTTTATGATGCTAAGTCCGAATTTTTCGTCCGGAAGCTTAGTGCTATCGATCCGGATGCTGATCGAGGCTTCGAACTGTGGAAATGCACTCGCGGGCTTAAACGGCAGCCTCTCCAGAAGTTTCCCTTGCTTCGATCGGACGGTACCTGGGCAAATAAAGACGATGATGAAATAGCTAAGGAATTCGCTGATTCTTTGGAAGAAAGATTTAAGCCTTTTGATTTTGTCACAGATGAAGAGACTGCTATTACAGAAAACTTTGATGATCTTCCCTCTGGTCCAGCTTCTCAAATTTCACCTATTGATGCAGAAGAAGTTAAAGATCAAATAAATCGTCTGAAGACGAACAAAGCCCCTGGCCATGACAGCATTGACGGAAAAGTAGCTAAAGCTTTGCCAGTAGCAGCTATTTCGTTCCTTACACGTATCTTTAATGCTATGATTGTTCTTTCATATTATCCGGAGAAGTGGAAGCATGCGAATGTTGTTATGATCCCCAAGAAAGGCGTCTCTCCCCGCTGTGCAGATTCCTTTCGGCCTATAAGCCTATTGCCAACTTTCTCTAAGATTTTTGAGCGAATCTTACTAAAAAGGCTTTTTAGTGTTCATATGTTCCAGGATGCAATTCCAAATCATCAGTTTGGTTTCAGGAGTCTGCATAGCGCTGCTGAGCAAATGCATCGGGTGGTCAACCATATCCTTAAAGCATTCGAGGCGAAAAAGTATTGTTGCACAGTATTTCTAGATGTCAAGCAAGCCTTTGATCGAGTCTGGCACTGTGGCTTGCTCTATAAGCTGAAACCCATTCTTCCCCCGACATACTTTGATCTCCTTCGCTCATTTCTAATTGGTAGAACCTTCCAGGTGGATGTTCGAGGATCAAAGTCTGCCTCAAGGCCTATTCTTGCTGGAGTCCCCCAAGGAAGTGTGCTGGGTCCTGTCTTGTATACAATATTCACCTCGGACCTTCCATCGCCCAGAGGCAGGAATGTTTTAACAGCTACCTATGCAGATGACACAGCATTTCTGGCGACAAGTGCTCTGCGAAGAGAGGCGACAGATATGGTGCAGGACATGCTAAATGAGTTTGAGGCCTGGGCGTCGAGGTGGAACATCGCAGTGAATCCTGCCAAATCTCAGCATGCAACCTTTTCATTAAACAGGCTGAACACCTACCGCCTAACCTTAGACGGGACTCCAATAAAGCACTCGGACACGGTTAAGTACCTTGGGCTTACTCTGGACAGGCGGCTTACCTGGAAGCAGCACATTGTGGCAACCTGTGCTTCAGTAAGGCAAAAAGCGGGGAAAATGAGATGGCTTCTTCGTCCGGGCAGTGGACTGTCGATCACGGCGAAAACCCGGCTCTTCAAAGCAACCTTGATGCCTAGTCTTCATTGGGGTATACACTTCTGGGGCACTGCCTGTAACACTTCTATAAAAAGAGTTGAATCCTGCCAATCCAAAATTTTAAGACATATGATAAACGCCCCATACTATACAAGAAACACTACTATTTTTCGAGATCTCAAAATTAATCCTGTTTGTAAATCTATCACCAATTCTGCCATTCGCTACAGATCAAGACTCATCTCCCACACAAACAGACTTGCCCTCACACTTTCCAGACCTATGAACAGAAGAAGACTAAAAAGATTGCACCCATCAGACAATTGGATACTTGGACGGCACGATAGTGGGAAACTGATTCCAGACTTAGACTCATAGACTGCCACACTGCTCAATTTTTGTAATTATTCTTTTTTTAATCACTACGTCTTGTTAATTTTTTACCATGGGTGAAAGTGAATTAAGTTTCACATAACACTCTCCAATAAACATATTGTTATGCATATCGAAAAAAAAAAAAAATAAATAAATAAAATGAAAATATAATACAGACATCCCTCTCTAGCTTTTACTTTAGCTTAAGAGATAAAATGTATACATATATCCGTCCCGCTCTCACGAAGGAGCGGGCAGAAGAGAGAACGTGGTCTGTGCGTTTTACTTTGCGTTTAGCTGTGCAAGAAGCCGGTCCGGTAAAATAAACATTATAAACTAAAACTTCGAACTATTCGGAGTACAACTTATTCTATCACAATATCAGAAGTGGTTTTTACCCACAATGCCTGACACCGATTTAAATCAGTTCACGGTCGTTCAATTAAAGACCTGGTTGAGTGCGCTTGGGCTACAAACCTCGGGCCCAAAAGCGGAATTGATGGCGCGTCTGCAAACCCTCTCACCGGAGACACATGGTGATCCACCAAATAAACCAGCAATTCAGGGTGAGCAGCCGCCAGAAGCCGAGACAGACGGAGCCGCATCTTTGCCGATGGAGCAGCAATTGGGAAGCGCACACGCATTGAAGGCTTTAATCGGCCCTGATCCTGTGATGTCACCAGTTGACGACATCCGCATGGAGCAGCTTTCTCTTGTGGACGTCGAAAGGGCCATGTTGCAGAAAATACGAGACGAGATCGAGGCAAATAAAACCGTGTTACAACGAATTCAACCGGAGATCGCTGACGTCACCAGGAACAAAACCAATCTTGCACAACAGATATACCATGACGTCATCGACAACAGCTTTGAGGAGTCCGGCAACCCTATCAATTGTGCTTACAGCACCACCACTGTTAACAGCAACGAGGCTTACATCAACAGGGGCACCGATATCGATAAAGCCAGTGCTGGAAAGGACATTGGAAATAGTGATGAACAACGCCAAGTCCCAAATGTAAACAAACTGCTGGAATCTCCAACAACTTCGATCGCACTGGCAAAAGAAGTCACAATGGACTACGACGGCAATTTGTGCGCCCGTAACTGGGTAACACAACTACAAAACATAGCGCAAGTGGATACCTTTGGTGTGCGAATGCTCCTAATTGCCAAACCCAAAGGAAAGGCTCAAATCTGGCTGCACGCAAACGCCACCCGGATTCTGGAGCCGACCGATCGCCTTTGTGAACAGCCCATCTTGACCTTTGGAGCCAAAATGACAAAAGGTGAGCTAAGGAACGCGTTCTAAAGTCGTCAGTGGCGTGCCGGAGAAAAGATCGCTTCATACTTCGATGAAAAAATCATGATGGCGAACGACATAAACATCGACAAAGAAGAGCTTCTGGAGAACATCATCGAAGGGATTCCAGCTGCAAGACTGCGCGGTCAAGCTCGCATTCAGTGTTTCTCCGAGCCAATGCAAATGCTTAAAGCTTTTGCAGGAATTCGTTTGCCTGAACGTAGGTGGGAAGCTAATTCTTCGCAGCGCTCATCGGAAAAGATTGCAGCCACCAAGGATTTCCGCTGCGCCAATTGTAATTCTAAGGGACACTACGCCATAGACTGCCGCAAACCGAAAAGGGAGCCTGGTTCCTGCTACGCATGTGGGAAATTTGGACATTTCGTGGGACAATGCCCAGAGCGCAAGAGCGCAAATACAAATAATTACGTAAGATGCATACAAATATTTTTTCACAACATTTCGGAAACCCCATTAATTTCAGCATGCTTCATAGACACGGGTAGCCCTATATCATTCGCAAAAACCAATATTATATCCTCTAAAATTAAAATGGAGATCGTTTCTGAAAACTACTTCGGGCTAAACAAAAGCCAACTGAAAATTTATGGAAGAATTTTATGTTACATAATAAAAGAAAAATCAAAATGTTATTTTTACCTTTACATTGTGCCTACCGACCGAGTCTATGAGACATGAGATTGTTCTTGGGAGGAATTTTGTGGATGCTTGCAAGTTAGAATTAAATTTAAGTGTTCTAAAGATGGTCACAATAGAGTCTGCGAATACTGAACATATTGTGAATGTGAATAATACCCTCAATCCTAATACCTGCAATTTAACACAAAATTTAAGTATCAATTACGAACCGAAAAGTGCTATCGAAATTCCGAAAAATGCTATTGCAGTTAGTGAAGCAGTTAGTGAAACCGTTAGTTCTACAGTTAGTGAAACAGTTAGGGAAACAGTTAGTCTTACAATTAGTGAAGCAGTTAGTCCTCCAGTTAGTAAAACAGTTAGCAACACATTTAATGAAACTGTTAGGGACACAGTTAGATTTACAGCTGAAACAGTCGGTAAAACAGTCACAAAAGCAGCGAGCCAAGCAGTTAGTGATATAGTTAGTAAGACAGTCAGTTATAAAGGAAATGGAACAATTAACAAGGTAGTTGGTAAGATAGTTGGTGATACAGGCAATAAATCAGGCAGCCATATAGTTAGTGAATCAATTGGTCCAATGGTTTCCAACCCTGGTGGTAATGGCGTTTTACCAAACAATAAGAGCGAAAATGATATGACAATTGCAATACGGGAAATTATGAACATTAACTATATTGACGACGAGAGAGCCGATTACTTATGCGGTACAAATGATAATCCAGCCTTGATACGACAATTGAAAGAGATAATTGAACACCATTACGTGAAGGTAGATAAACCAAAAGAACCGTTGATTAAAAGTGAAATAAAACTCAATTTAGAGAATTCAAAACCCTTTAGCTGTGCTAAAAATTAAAATTAAAAAAATTATTGGAAGATTAATTAGAAAACGAAATTATACAGCCAAGCCAATCGGAATACGCTTCGCCTATAGTATTAGTAAAGAAAAAGACTGGTGACATAAGCCTTTGTATAGATTTTAGAAAGCTTAATACGGTTTTAATTAAAGACAATTATCCAATACCCCTAATCGATGACCTACTAGACAAATTAGTAAATAAGAAAGTATTTTCTAAACTTGATTTAAAAAACGGTTATTTTCACTTTTTTGTCAATAAGGAGTCAGTTAAGTACACTTCATTTGTGACACCATTAGGTCAATTTGAATTTCTTAGAATGCCAATGGGTCTTAAAACGACGATTTTATTAGAAACAATCAAGTGATTGTATACATGGACGACATAATAATAGCTAGCAAGGATATTGATGAACATTTCCGGATTTTTTTAGACTTGCTAAAAATAAATTGGAACTACGAATGGATAAATGCGAGTTTCTCCAATCTAGTATTAAATATTTGGGTTTTATTATAAACGGCGAGGGCATTAGAGCAGACGACAAGGGAATAGAAGCAATCCAACATTTTCCGATACCAGACAAAACGCAATCTGTTCAAAGTTTTCTTGGTCTATGCTCATATTTTCGCAGATTCGTTAAAGATTTTTCGACTTTAGCTAAACCGTTATATGATCTGTTAAGAAAAGACGAGAAATTCCATTTTGGAGAAAAAGAAATGAGCTGTTTTGTGATGCTCAAAAATAAGTTAGTAGAAGCACCTGTGTTAGCCATATACAACTACAAGGACGAGGTAGAACTACACTGCGACGCCAGCTCTCTGGGCTTTGCAGCCGTAATACTTCAGAAAAAAGAAGACGGTAAACTGCACCCAATTTTTAACTTTTCCAAGCGCACAACGGTTGCCGAATCGAAATATCATAGCTTTGAGCTTGAAACAATGGCAATTATTCACGCATTGCGTAGATTTAGAATATATCTATTTGGTAGGCATTTCAAAATCATTACCGATTGTAACTCTCTCACATTAACGCTTAACAAGATTGCACTCAACCCGCGTATAGCTAGGTGGTCATTAGAGCTACAAAATTACGACTACGATTTGATACATCGGGAAGGCAACAAAATGCAACACGTGGACGCTCTTAGCAGGTGTACAAACATCTTAGTGGTAGAAACAAATTCATTCGAAGACAATCTGGTTATTTGTCAAGCCAAAAATCCAAAAATACAAGTGATAAAAAATCAGTTAGAGGAAAATTAACACAAATTATTCGAAATGAGAAACGGAATAATTTATAGAAAAAGCAAAGATGGCAGGTTATTATTCTACGTACCTACAGACATGGAAGAGCATATTCTTTTTAAGTGCCACAATGAGATCGGTTACATAGGAAGAGACAAAATGTTAGATATAATTGGTAAAAGTTATTGGTTTCCAAATGCCAAAGATAAATGTCTAAGCCATATCAACAACTGCTTAAAATGTATAGCATTTTCCCCCAAAATAGGTAAAGAAGGATTCCTACATTCAATTCCAAAAAGCAGCAAACCCTTTGAACTTATCCACATTGATCATTATGGTCCAGTCGATTCGGGCAGGTCAAAGAAACACATATTTGTCGTCGTTGACGGGTTCACAAAGTTTGTACGTTTATATACAACAAAGACAACAAATACCCGGGAAGTTATCTTAGCCCTTAAGGATTATTTTAGAGCGTATAGCAAGCCCAAATGCATAATTTCAGATAGAGGAAGCTGTTTCACGTCTAAAAGTTTGACGATTTTATGGCAGAGGTCGAGGTTAAGCATATGAAGATAGCGATGGGGTCGCCCCAAGCAACCGGCCAGGTCAAAAGAATCAACAGAAGCCTAGGACCAATGATAGCAAAACTGATAGAACCAGAGAAAGGTATATACTGGGACTTGGTAATAGATAAAGTAGAACATGTACTAAACAACACACAGCACCGCAGTATTAGACAATGTCCAAGCAAAATGTTATTTGGTTTAGAACAAAGAGGAAATATAGTAGACGAGTTGAAAGATAAATTGGAAGAATTGTACAGTGAACCGATAGACAGAGATTTGGCAACCATTAGGATCGAAGCAGAAAAATGTCAAGAAAAAGCACAAGCCTACAACAAATTGCAGTATGATAAGACAGCCAGAAAACCGTCGGAATATAAAAATGGAGATTATGTAATGGTCAAGTATTTCGATAGCACAGCAGGTGTATCTAGAAAACTAATTTCGAAGAACAAAGGACCCTATCTAATTTCAAAAGTATTAATTACAGATTCTTGTTAAAGGATGTAGAAGGATTCCAGGTATCACGCAACCCTTACCAAGGAGTTTGGAGCATTAAAAACATTAAGCATTGGATAGGAAAAAATAAAAAATTATAACAATACGCATTTGAATAAGAAAAAATATACCTATTGTAAAGTACATTTAAGCTAAACATTCTAATACTTCTTGCATAAAAAAAAAAAAAAGACAGGTTATAACCAATAATTGTGCAACCATAAAACTATTGTAAATTTTCACGGTGATCAGGAGATCATTCGGTCAGGATGACCGAGTTGTGGTAGGACAACCACACACAGCACCCGGGACACATGTCACAAAGGGCGTCTAGGCCTGGCTACGCTAGGGCGAAAATCCTGGGGGTAACCTTATATAGTTGCTACATAGCCCCGAGCGTACATGTAGACGACTTCAGGAACATAGTGCACGAAATCGCCCAGGGCGCGCGCGGAAGATCTCCTGTCCTAATTGCAGGCGACTTTAACGCGTGGTCAACTGCATGGGGCAGCGTTAAAACGACGCCACGAGGAACCATACTGCTCGACGCCATGGCTCCGCTGGATGTCTGCCTACTTAACGATGGGAACAGGTGCACCTTTAGCAAGGCTGGTCGGGAGTCAATCATAGACCTGACCTTCGCTAGCCCCGAGCTGGCCAGAAACTGCGCCTGGAGAGTCACGGACCTGTACATAGTGACCATGCAGCGATCATCACGGAGACGGCGAATAGCTCCCCCGCTCCAACTAGCCGGCAAACACTCTACAGAGTTAACACCCTAAACGTCGATGTGCTCCTATCACGCATGGACGACACCAGCTCAGATGGCGACGCAAATACCTGCGCCGAGACGGTAGCGGCCAGGGTCAAAGCTGCGTGCGTTGCAGCGATGGAAACGGCCTCGAGAGGTGGAAATGCAAGGCGACCGGTCCCATGGTGGAATGAGGAGATAGCCAAAGCCAGGAGAGAGTGCTTGTCTGCAAGGCGCAAATGCCAGAGATGCAGAGGTCGCCCTACACATGAAGCAAGCGAAGTACACTATAGAGCGATGAAGAAGGCACTGAAGGATACCATAAAAGCTAGCAAAGCCAGGTGCTTCCAGGAACTGTGCGATGCGGCAGACTCTGAACCTTTTGGATCTGCTTACAGGATGGTCATGGGAAAGCTAAACAGGAGGCCGACCCCAACTTGTCCGGCGCAGCTAGCCACAATCGTGTCTACCCTGTTTCCCGCTCAGACTCCACTCGTACCACCCCACGTGTACACAGGAAGAACGGTGCTAACTAGCGAAGCGGAAGTCCTGGGCGCCCTGGCCACCATGAAGAAAAACAAAGCCCCTGGTCCAGATGGAATCCCCAACGCCGCACTGCATGCCATTGTCGCATCCCACACGAATCTCTTCGTACAGATGTACAATAAGTGCCTCTGCGAACGCGTTTTCCCCACGAGCTGGAAGCGGCAAAGACTCGTGCTTATCCCGAAACCGGGGAAGCAGAACGAGGACCCATCTTCATACAGACCCCTATGTATGCTTAATACAATAGGCAAAATCTTCGAACGCATCATATGCAACAAACTGGAGAAGGAGCTCGAAGAACGCAACGCTCTGTCCGACCACCAGCACGGCTTCCGGAAGAAGCGTAGTACTGTCGACGCTATTCGAGAGGTGACTCAACTGGCTGCGAACGCCATTGAAGGAGAAAGGTGGCGGGGTGGCACAAAAAAGTACTGCCTGATCTGCACCCTGGACGTAAAAAACGCCTTTAATTCGGCCAACTGGGAACTTGTGCTCCGCGCGCTTCAGCGCAAAGGGATTTCGGACTACCTGACGCAGGTGATAGCCGACTAAGTTACAGCTCCGATGCTGGAGTACACGAACACCAGGTGACCGGAGGCGTACCCCAAGGCTCGGTACTGGGACCCATCCTATGGAACGTCATGTATGACGGGATCCTCAGGCTGACGTTATCAGATGGCTGCACGGTAGTAGGATTTGCTGACGACATAGCGTTGGTCACGGTGGCCAAGAAGCTAGACGACCTAGCGGACGTTTGCAGCCGGTCAATCGATATGCTGATGAGCTGGCTAGCTAGCAACGGGCTTACACTAGCGGAGCATAAGACCGAGGCGGTGCTCATAAGCAGCAGAAAAGTCGTCGAGAAGGTACGGTTCCGAGCCGGCGCAGCAACAATCGAGTCCATCCCAGTGATCAAGTACCTCGGGGTCATGATCGACCACAGGCTGACATACAAGCATCACTTGGAATATATAGCAGCTAAAGCGTCCAGGGCGACATCAGCCATCTCAAGGATGATGGCCAACACGAGAGGACCAAAGCAGCACAGCCGGCGCCTTATAGCCACAGTGGTAACCTCGACGATATTGTACGCCGCGCCTATCTGGGCCGATGCAGCGAAGTGCAAAACATATATCAGGCAATGCAAGGCAGTCTATCGACGATGCGCACTGCGGATCTCAAGCTGCTTCTGCACAGTGTCCGAGGAAGCCGCCCTAGTGGTAGCGGGAACAATTCCGATAGACCTTCTAGCGGCAGAACGAAGGACTGGAATCTCGGGTGACAGGATTCAGCGGGCCAGGACAGTCGAACTTTGGCAGGAGAGATGGGACACCGCGAGAACCGGACGATGGACGCACAAGCTGATCCCTAATATAGCTCCCTGGCTAAACAGGAGGCATGGGCAGGTGGATTTTTACACGGCACAGATGATAACGGGGCACGGTTGCTTCAAGGAGTACCTGTGGCGGTTTAAGCACGAACGAGACCCATATTGCGACGTTTGCGGCAACACCACCAGCGAGGACGCGGAGCATGCTCTCTTTGTATGCCCCCTCTATGAAAGAGATCGAGTAGTTGCGGAAGCGGCTACGAATTGCCCGATAACGGCGGACAATGCTATTGAGTGCATGCTGGACAGCGCAACCAAATGGGACGCTGTTGCCCATATGGCAGCAGTCATTATTAGGGACCTGAGGCGTCGAGAACAACGACGCTCCGGATCCAGATGAGGAGCGGAACCCTGACCGCCTTCCGCCCCGCGAAGTAAAGATTTGCGGCAGTTCCGCGGGAGCGGCACCCTCCTTTCCTCTTACCTTTATGTATATATTTAAGTTTCTTTCAAATAAAAAAAAAAAAAAAAAAACATACCCACACACATACACTCTCGCTTAGACTCACTGTACTTTAAGTTAAACGATCAAGTTAACTGTAATTATAACTGTAAAATGAAAATATAATACAGACATCCCTCTCTAGCTTTTACTTTAGCTTAAGAGATAAAATGTATACATATATCCGTCCCGCTCTCACGAAGGAGCGGGCAAAAGAGAGAACGTGGTCTGTGCGTTTTACTTTGCGTTTAGCTGTGGAACAAGCCGGTCCGGTAAAATAAAGATTATAAACTAAGGGCCGGTTTCTCGAGTGCCGGCTAACATTTATCGAACAGAAAAAGTGCCTGCTAAGCGATTTTGGCTTTCTCGAGCCAAAATGTGAGAGCTAACTTTGACAGGGACTTGGACTCCCTGCTAGGCGTTTTCGGCTCGATAGAATGACAGCTGATTTCCCAAAGCCAACTAAGAAGAAGAAACGAAATCACAGCTGACTTTGCCTTTGAATTATACCCAAACAGCTGTTCAAATAATCAAAGCACGCCATTTTTTGCGCTTTACAGCACAATTCTGTGCGTTAACAGCACTCTGTAATTGCTTATCGATCAGATAAATTAAAGGCGTCGAGAAAACCGATTTGCTTTTAAGATAAGATAATCACCAGATAGATTATCTTTTTCGAACAGATAGCTGTCAGGGACTTTAGCCGGCACTCGAGAAACCGGCCCTAAAACTACAAACTATTCGGAGTACAACTTATTCTATCACACAAGTAAGACATAAGGGCTGTTATATTTTTTACTTGTTGAAAATAATCCCTTCTAAAACTTTCGTCAAGAAGTCGAACAGCTCCATCAGCATCTTTGACTTCTATATTTTCTTTCATTTCCATCAATATTTGATGAATTTTCCACTTTGAAAATACGGTAGAAGAAAACTATTTGGCCGAATTCTTTAAAACTTTGGCATAAATTAGTTTAATGTATTATAAAAAGGACCCCAAACTCAATTTTTTCATTTTCTATTTCTGGCCAAACATCGGATTGACTGGCCCCAGTGTGCAATTGACAGATTTGTTATTCCTTGCACTGCAGCCAAAGGCGTTCATCGGAATTCACCCACTAATTCTGGCATTTTAGGTATTTCTTTAATAGTTCCTTTGCTCATTGAGTACCGCGGTGAAAAAAGACTCCGACGAAAAGCTTTAACTACCTACTTGCTTTTCGCTCTCTCCTTTGGTTAGCTCGCGGTTTTCAATGTGAGTACTAGGCTTAAAGGTAATACATTCACTTTCGTATTTTTTCCTTTTGTTGACGGTACATTACTAGTAAAATATACAAAAACAGCTGACAGACAAAAAAAAAGGCAATTGTGGGCGTTAAAGGGGGCGTGGCGCTCGTCTGAAATAAACATGCGCTGCGTAGGAAGCCCAAGAATTTGTGTTGTTAATCCCAAATTTCTAGCTTTTATAGTTTCCGAGATCTCAGCGTTCATACGGACGGACAGACAGACAGACGGACAGACGGACAGACGGACAGACGGGCATGGCTATATCGACTCGGCTTGTGATCCTGATCAAGAATATATATACTTTATAGAGTCGGAAACGCTTCCTTCTCCCTGTTACATACCAGACCCCTGGGAAGTCTGATTTTTAATTTTTTATTTTTAAGAATATTTTTTTGATATTTCAAAGTCAAAAATGCTTTTTTTAGCTAAAAAATTCGACTTAAAAAAAATATTTAAAGTTATAAAATAAAAAAAAACTGTTCCCAGGGGGCGGGTATTTTTTATGCAGAAAAAAGTGCGACAAGTTTGAAAACGATCGGTTGAGCAGTTTAGAAATCCAGATGAACACGGACTTTCAAAACGTGGTTTCGAGAAAAACGCACTTTAACATGTCACATGTAACACACACACAGAACACTATAAAAAAAGACCTTTTGCGGTGTTCACTGTATCTCCACAAAAAATTGAAGGATCTCCATTCTGCTTTTACATCTCGTTTAATAATAGAAAATATTAAATATGTGCCTCAGAATAATGCACAGGCATGTATCACTGTAAACGGCAGTCCACGTAGTGACAAAGCGCACCAGGAAAGTGTGCGAAGGCGACTACTATATATACAGGAAGAAATGAAAATCTGATGTGATGGTCCGATCATAACGAGTGTTACAAATCGAAAGGTATCGCAAAAACTAACTGGATTGCATACCAAGACTTAGTCAATTTCAATTGGTTTGGGAGAGAGTGCGGTGAAAACGTAAAAGTGAAAATTTAGAAATTTGGAAGTATTGTATTATTATAGTAGTGTTCCTATTAAAAAAAATACGCGTTGTATGAGGGGTCATATGATAAAATCCGACGCTCCGTTCAAAAGTTATATCCAATACAAAATGTTCTTCTTCTACTCAAAATAAAAAATTTAATTCTGTTTGTCAGTCTGTCCCAAAACGTTGTTTTAAAGTCCTGGAACTTTTACATGGTGTTAAACAGCTCGTTATAAAAAACATTAGTTCTACCACTTATGGAAAAACTAGCTAGTTTAGCGGAAAAACAGCCCTTGAGATTTCCCAACTTTGGTGTATGGCACGTTAGTGTTAAAGTCAGGTTTAAAAGTAATTCAAAAAAAATTGGCACTTTTTCCAGCTTAGAACAACTAACGCTTCCTGAGCATTGAATTTTGTGTGTGCGTATCCAAACTGTGGGGTAATGGAATCATTTAATTTGTTTTTAACATTTCCATATAGGAAACTTTTGTTTTACGTTTTTTGGAAAAACTGTCTAGTTTATCGGGAAAAAAGCTACAAATAGCTAAATTTCGTAAGTTCGTAACTTTTGAACTACTAAAGCTACAGACATGTGCTATACGTCGTTTAAAAGGTATTTTGAAACACTTATACGCCTTGTTAACTTAATTCGTTTAAATACAATAGTTTAAATGTTTAAAGTAAACAAACAAAAACTTTTGATATCAAATAAATACACCTCTTAACGAGGTAAAAAACTAGTGACGATCGCAGCTTCAACATACAAAAGTTCTTATATCTTATATCTTCTTATATTTGTTACGAAATATTATTACACTCGTCATTAAATACACTTTCTAAAATTTTCTCATTCGGCACGCTGCAATAGAAAATGCCTGTGAAGGGAAAAAGGTCTTTTCCGATTGTTTGAGATACCAACCATCATTGTACGTCAAGGGAGTCAATTTACAGAATTTTATAGCTAAGCCATTACAAACTACAAATTATTTTTAAGTCACACCTAAGTTACGAGTTTGTCGCCATTTCACACAGTAGGTTTTTTAAAGATAAGAGTGGCGAAGTCTTAAAATTGTGAGGGGGAGATTTTTAATATGCATACCAACCCCTTAAAAATATAATTTTTCTATGTTCGCCCACTGTTAGCCCAATTGAAGGATAGATTAAAAATACTTGTCACTTTTCACGTTCGTATGAAAAAAATTGTTATAAATTTCATACCTCAAAATTTATTTGTGTGATGTGACTCAAATTATGATGGAACCCTAAATGCAATTCTGTAGAAGGGCATCTAATACATTTTTTGACATAGGTAATAATATTGAGTACAGACTCTCAAAGATATCTTAAATCAAAACATTAAATGTTGATATTTTTTGAAGCCGCGATTTCAAAAATACCACCCTTTAAAATCGAAAACTAGGTATGCAGATATGCTTATATAAGTCTATATTAACGTAATTTAATGCACATTGGCTTGCACCTTTTAATAAAGTCCATTTTGTTGTCCATTGTAATTTGATTGTATTTTAATTTGTTTTAATATTTTAAATTTAATTTTACACAAAATCGGAAGACTATATTATATGGCTGCCATAAAAAGGACATAAAAATGTATGTCAAAATAATATAAAAAGAGCTATAATTTTAATTAACATTTCACAAACTATTTATACCCGGTCATTGTAGAGTAAAAGTGTATATTGTATTCGTGCAAAAGTATCTGACATATAGAAGGACGCGTTTTCGACCATAAAAGTATATATATTCATGATCAGGATCACTAGTCGATTTAGTTTTAAAGCGATAAAAATTTTCCAAAAGTTTTCTTTCTATTGGAGATCCACTATAATAAAAACAAATCTCTCTTGTTGCTTTAGTCGAGTACCCCGACTATTAAATACCCGTTACTCAGCTACAGAAGGTGCGAGAGAGATGGAAATAATCATACAGCAAAGCGACTGCTTGCACTGCTTGAATTTCATTATTTGCTTACTTTTAATGAATGGTCCGATTTGAAAAATTTCTTCTACATTTCGTAAGGTATTAATAACCACAATAAAAATAGCTTTTACGAAATCTTTAAAGATGTAGGCAGTTATAGTGGGAGTGGCGCTCAGCTGAAACAAACTTGCGTTGCGTAGGAGGCCCAAGAATGTGTTAACCACACATCACAACTTTCTAGCCTTTATAGTTTTCGAGATCTCAGCGTTCATACAGACAGACATACAGGCGGACAGACAGGCATGGCTAGATCGACTCGGCTAGTGATCCTCATCAAGAATATATATACTATATAGGGTCGGAAACGCTTCCTTCTACCTGTTACATACTGTTGCAGGTTCCTTGATTCCTCCTGCGGCGGCGCTCCGCTGTTGTTTTAAGCCTTCTTAAAATGTTTTGTGTTTTTTGAAAATTTGAAAGTCTTCAGCGAATGAGTATCTTTTTAAAATGAGTTTGCTATTAGGTGTTGGAGCAATATGATGGTACTTTTGAGAATATAAATATTCTTCTACCTTCAAGTGTTCTTCTTTAGAACTGAATAAGTAGCAAAAAGTTATTGTCCCACGTTGAAATTGGTAGGGGTTTCTTTGTAATACCAGACTGCATTTTTCCTATTAGTTTTACCTTAATGGGAACGGTCGTTCTCCAGAAATTAAGAACGAAAACTGTTCGTCTAACATAATTTAATGTATAACAACGAAAGACTGCTTTGTTTTTATTAAATTACGCAGAAAGTAATGGTGGTCCCATGACGAAACTATACTATTTATACTATTTTTTTATAAAGATTAAAAATGCAAATTTACAGAAAACAGCGAATGAAATATTTTTTTTTGGTTTGGACATTTTTGGGTATTTTATTGATTTTATACCCCACGTAATTTAAAATTATAAAAGAATTAAACAAAAAAATAGCATTGCCATATCTTCGCTTGTCAAATGGTTTTTTTAAACTTTTTTAAAAATTATTTTTAAATGGTGTGATATTGTCATAAAAATTAGATATCTTTTTGAGACCATGAAGAAAAATCGATACGTTTCACAAAGAATCACTCAAATATGATTTTTATAGCAAGCAATAGAAAATCATACTTATTTTTATAGCAAAACACGCAACTTTGAAAAGCAATTACCAGAAAATAATGACTGACCGCCAAGTTATTTTTGGATGTAAATTGTTCAGAAATTCGCGAACTTCTGTGGTGGGTCACCTAAACTAGAGTATTACCGCGGGAGGCAAACACACATCGATAAACTGCTTTGTGCACATTACTAACACAAATAAAATAACACAGAAATTGTTAAAACAAAAAAAAACAGATGTCACAGAAATCCTTCCAACTAAAGACGGTTGGTTTGTGCATATGTAAGTAAGAAACATAACTGTTTTAGGTTGGAAACGATTTCTGTGACACTTGATAAGAACCGAATCTAGCGATTAGCGAATCTAGATTATAATGAAAAGTTTAAAACATCTTACAAACCTACCTGGATTCCATCCCTGGCAGCCCACGTAGCGACTGGCTTGAGTGCTGATGAAATCGCGTGGATTTCCATTCCCGCCTGCGACGTGTCCTCTCCGGTGAAACCCTTCATGGTTAAATCTACATTCTCTTTGCCTATCCAGAGTGTGGCAACTCGCAATGCAATTGTGGTGGTCAAGTGAGGGATAAGCCGGTATTGCTGTGATTGATACTCGATCACCGGCCACTCCGCCAAGCTATTCATAGGACCGAACTGCCGCCTGCTAGCCGCATAGCGAGTGGCGATTGTCACAGCCTTGCTCAGTGCGACGTACGTGATAGCAGTAATATTGACGCGTCCCACGGAAAGGGCACCCAAAGAGGCGCCAAGACGCTTACGCTCATCCTTAATTTGGCTTGTGTAGTTACCCTGCGCATCAATATCGCCGGTTTTAGATAGGAGGTTTGCTTTCGGTATACGATACTGGTTGAACATCACAAAGCTACAAGGTCCAGAAGCGAAATCATACTACTGTTAGAGTCTTGAAACTTCTCCACTCAGGAAAAAAAATACTTGCCCATTGTCGATTCCGTTAAGGCCGATCTTCTCGCCCATATCACCAACTGTTACGCCAGGGAAGGGGAGCAGAGTACGCTCGTCCCGGATGGGGACAAGGAAAGCCTGCAGGCCCTGGTGCTGCTCGTCAGGGACGAAGAGCTGGGCGTAGACAATGGCATGCGTGCAGGTCTTGCCAAGGTTGCCCACCCAACACTTTGCGGCCTCGAAGTCTGGCGTATGAATAATAAACTCCTGCCGGTTTATATCGTAAGTGGCCCTTGTGCGCATGCCAAGCGCATTGGTGCCGTGGGAGATTTCAGTTAGGGCGTAGGCTCCGAGAATACGGTTGTCCGCGATCTTGGCCACATATTTACCAAGACGGCCAGATCCGTTGGAGACCAAGGTGCTGGGGAACATGCCCGTGGACAGGCCGAACTTAACTGATGTGCTAAAGTCGTAACTAAAGATGGCCTGCCCAAAAGCTAGCAGAAGGTGCGGTGTTCCCAAGTACTGAAAGAAGAAAAGGAAATTCTGAACAGCCCTTTAACTATAGAGTATGCATCCAACCTCGTTTACACCATAAAACTGTTGCTCCCAAAGGAGATGTTGGCGTTTGTTTGCCATCTCACGGGTGCGTTCCAGGCTGGATCCTTCTGGATCCCGCTGGTAGTCGGGGTGCTGTTCCATCCACCGCCATACCTTGTGCTTTAGACAAAGAAGAATTTAAACAAATTACTCACTTTGCAGATAAGTAGCGACTGTGATTAGGTGAGGTTGCTTGCCGTTCCGATAGTGGCCATTAAAAATATCTGCACTTTGACCATACTGCCCTCATTAAAAACTGGAATTGACAATAACCTTCATACGGATGTGATCCTCGCCCTCAAGCAGAACGTTCATGTGCTTGTAGCAAAAGCTAGCCCGCTGGCGGTACTCGTCCAAAGGTCCACCGCGGAACTCGGGGAAGATGCGCTTGTCGTCAAAGATGTTGGCTACGGGCTGCTCATCCCGCCGGCCGCTGTAATAGTCGCCCAGGGCAGTCAGTAGTTGATTTACGCCGTTTTGGCCACTTTCGCTGGCATCTCCGCTTGCCATTGCATTGGATACTGGCTTTTAGTGGAGTTCGGGCGAAAGGACAGGCAGAGGTATGTACTTACTGCTTGCTCAATGCAACCATGGTTTAAGAATCTACAGACTGATGTGACTATTTCGAACGCAAGGCGCGAAATGCTTGAAAGTCGAGCCACTCATAACTATAAGTTAAATAGCCAATGTCCAATAGCTGGTGATAACTAATCCGCTTATCCTCACTTCATGGTCAGCTTTTAGTATTTGGCATCCGCCCGGATAAGATACAGACCTTAGGTAAACGGAGGACTGGATCGGGTCGTGCTGGTTCGGTTAGCTGCAGAAATCTGGGTTTTTTTTACCCAAAAACAAAGGTTCAATTTGCTATCATCCAACAAAAACATAGATAAACATAAACATTTTGCTTACAAACAGTGAGATAAAGCCCTGCCAAACAAAAAACTCAGCTAACTTTTTAATTTTACTGGAATTATAGCCTATGCACACAGCACCTCAAAAGAGTTTCGAGAACCCAGATGAACATATGTACATATGTATGTACGTTAGGGTATATTTTTTTGTATCACATTTTTAAGCCCATACTCTCACCCCTTCATACTTATGTATATATGTATATATATGTATGTATTATCTTTTAATAGCCTTCAAAGTTTTGTTTTTCGAATTTGGTTTATAATATTTAAAAAAAAAATTTCCGAAAAAGCGGGCATAATCGAGCCTTTTTTTAGAAAAAAAAATTTTTTTTTCAGCATATGCATAAGAAAAAAAATTTGTTCTTCAATTGTTCTAAAGAAAAGAAGAAACTTGATACAAAAGAAAATATTGGAGTTCCCAAACATTTTTTTTTAGGTGAAATCGAATTTTTATTCATATTACCAATAGAATTCCTTACAAAAATACTAAAACCACTTAAGTATAGCTAAGTATAGTCAAATGATGATGTAAAATCATTTTAAAGTAAATAATATTTAATAACAAAGATAATTGCATAGTGTTTTTCTAAATATTTATCGTATCTTACATTTTCCATACAAAAATACGCAAATTGTACTTTTCGCTACTGCATACAAATCAAATATAAAAAAAAGTGAGGTTATCTGAGAAAAATGCTAATTGCTCCAATAGTGCGAAAAAGTGCAGAACACGACTAGCACCAATGGATTCTGTGTTGACAAGGCTACAGCATAGACTTGGTCGCAAATTCAAAATAATCTATAACTCTTTTTCAAAACTCTGTCCAAAGTTGAAAATATTTTTCCAGAAACCAGCTTAATTTGTAAAATGACGAAATAATAGTATAAGCACCCACAATTTGAACAAATTATTACGTTAAGCATATAGTCCAAACCTGTGATAGCCATGTTCTTGCATTGTTTTGTTTACTTATTGTGTTTTACATAAATAAATAAATTTCAAAGATCACGGCCAAAAATGTGGAAATCCAGCGTACATACCCTTGTAAGCAGCAGCTGACTTTGCAGCTGTTATTTTAACAGTGCACTGCTTAAATTCATATTCATCTAGAATCTAGATGCAGTAGCCCTCATTTTATACTTTGAGAGTGTGCCAAAAAGTATCTATGTATGTATGTATGTATGTTACATTCCCGAACTTTTTTCCAAGTTCTGAAGTCGTTGATAAAATTCATGTTCCTGGAAGACAAGCACAACTTCAAAATAATAGTTAATATCGTGGTAACCTAAACCCCTAATCTTTAAAATTATAAAATATAATCTTTTATCGTGAGTCCCACATTATAAAAAGCAAAAAACACGCCGGGCCGGGGATCGAACACGATCTTTTATGTTTGGAAACAGAAGCTCTACAAACTTGCCTACATCGAGCTTTTAAAACTCATAAAATAAATTTCTACTTAAATCTCCTCTTAAGCCTAGTACTCAGCTGCTAGCTAAGCGTAGGAGAAAGCGAGAGGCAAATGGGAAGCCTTTGGCCGGGGGCTTTTTTCACCGCGGTACTCAGACAAGCTAAGGAAATGGTTAGGAAATACCAAAAAATACCATATTTAGCGGATGAATTCCGATGAACGCCTTTAGCCGCGGCTAATAGTTTAAAGCCTAGTACTCAGTTCGGCTAAGAGTTTCACTAGTCGAAAAATATTATTCTTTTGTAATGTGACCGAAGTTTTCAGAGTTCACCCGCTTTGCATCTAGCATGGTCTTATTGTAAATCAGCTGGGTTCACAAACAGCAAACAAATCAACTGGCGCCAATTTTAAAATATTACAAAATATTGAGCCGACCTGGGTCGCAACCTTTAAATTTGCTGTTGGCATGGCGATATGTATTGGCACAACTCCTACAGGCAGTTTTTCATTGGTTGGCGTCTTCCATCCATTTATAATTTGTTATTGGCACACAGCTTCTGCACAAACACAGCCAAAGATCAAATTTTCTATTCTTTGGGGCGCGGCTAAAGGGGTTCATCGGAATTCATCCGCTAAATCTGGTATATTTTTGGTATTTCCCTACCATTTCCTTAGCTCATCTGAGTACCGCGGTGAAAAAAGTCCCCGGCTAAAGGCTTTAGCTACCTATTTGCCTCTCGCTTACTCCTATGCTTAGCTAGCAGTTTTCGCCGTACTGAGTACTAGGCTTAATAGATAACACTAGTTTACAGCCAAAATATATAAACGCAGGGACCCATTTTTTTCGTTTACTGTTGGGTCACTAATCGCGATGAAAAAAAAAAAATATTTTCCAAAGAATCGTTTTGGAGACATTTGAAATAGCTAGATTTTTGACCACTTGTTTTAATCAATGTAACACCTCTCAAAAACCGATGGTCCAAAAGTCCCAAGTTCAATGGAAAGAAGTCGAAATGTCATCTGTCATCTGCCCTACTCTATGCCCTATATCTCTTAAAATGCACTTCCTTAGCAGTCATTTCGACTTCTTTCCATTGAACTTGGGAGCAGAAAGTGATGAACAGGGTGAACGATTCCATCAAGATATGGCATCGTTTGAAAGGCGCGAAAAACATCGAACAATAAAGTCTTCTTCCGAGTCTGAATATTTGTATGTTTTTAAGGGGGCTGGGTGTTAACCAAAAACCATATTTTTGTCGAAAAAATTCAAAAATTATCCTTCTCGATTTTTTAAAAAAATAAATTAAATGTCTTTGAATCAAGTGTACATACATTACACGACACTATTTTGATCGTTTCTCGAAATTGGAAATCGCGAAAACAGGCGACTTCCCTTGAAAAAGATTTTGGTACCACTGCTGACTTGTGATGACTTTGAGTCATTTTACTTAACTATGCATATCTCCTAGAATGTACATCCGATTTGCAAATATTCGGCCTCAACTTTTTGGGACTAACGGCCCTTTAGATCTGCATACTCAAAATAATTTAAATATATTTATTAATATTATTAAAAAATTAATAAAAGCTAGCTATGAAAAAAAAGCCAAAAATTAAACTTTTTTGGAACTTTCAGAAGCTGTAAATTCATCAATTTCGGTCCGATCACAAAGCGCCATACCTTTTCGGAAAGGTGCATCTATTTCCTTTCGAAGGGTGCCAGTTAAAAATTTGGACCATCGGTTTTTGAGAGGTGTTACATTAAATAAAACAAGTGGTCAAAAATCTAGCTATTTCAAATATCTCCAAAACGATTCTTTGGAATTTTTTTTTTTTTTTTTCATCGCGATCAGTGACCCAACAGTAAACGAAAAAAATGGGTCCCAGCGTTTATATAAAAAAAAAATTAAAAATTGTAAACTATTATAATAGTTTAAAACTTATCTGAGGTTTTATAGCATATCCTATAACGAGTATGCAGGGGAGAGCCTAACCTCCCGTACCGTACACTTCGCTCTGACTACACCTCTGTCTTGCCAATATTAATATAAAAAAAATTTTAAACAAAACCAATGCTATGCTATGCTGTACTACACATATACATAAATATGCATACACGGTCTTTCGACTTCTTTCCATTGTAAAATTGTAAACTATTATAATAGTTTAAAACTTATCTGAGGTTTTATAGCATATCCTATAACGAGTATGCAGGGGAGAGCCTAACCTCCCGTACCGTACACTCCGCTCTGACTACACCTCTTTCTTGCCAATATTGATATAAAAAAAATTTTAAACAAAACCAAATTTGTGCTGTTTTGGTTATTTATAGGAACTTTGGAACTTTATAGGAGTACATAGTACACTTTTAATTAATATTAGTTTTTATTTACAAATTCCAGAACATATTATTAGACTTTGCTGCAAACATTGATGTTTTCGTACGCAGAACAGCTTACATTTTGGCCCACTCATAGCAACCTGTTTGCGAACGCTTTTCCGCACATAACAAACTACAAATAATTCAACAATAGCCAAAAACCAATGAGCTTAAGCAATAAATAATTTTTTCCCGCAATCGATTTGATTTGTTCTTGCAGTCATCGTTCTACTTTTTACAGTCAAGAGGAAGAATTCAGAGTTTCCCGAAAAAACATTGCCTAAATATCGCATAAAAGAGCCCGTCAAAGTCCGTCAAAATGGGATGGCGGTCTAACTGCGAAATTTTCGGAACGGCAAAACCTTACGGACCATCCGTTCAACGGGTGGTGGAAGGTGAATGGAGCTCTGTGGGAAGACCCTATTATGCTGTTCATTGTATTATTCTACAATAAGATTAGGAGAACGCAATTTTACGACACTTATGTCGACTTGAAATCCCTCTTCGTTAATTTTATGTTAATTTTGAGATGAGCAACTGCTCTTCAAGTCAGCTGTTATCAGACAGTGGATGTGGATGTGGGAACACGAGTTTCATATTTGTCAAAAAATCCCAACCGTTTCACACGGATGGACTTAATGGGAAGAGGCTATTAGTTTGTTAGGGGAAAAGCATTCGCAAATAGGTTGCAATGTGTCGGTCAAAATGTAAGCTGTTCTCCGAAAAAACATGTTGTGCATTTCGTAAATAATAACTAATATCATTTAAAAGTGTTCCATTTTGCTATAAATTACCAAAACAGCACACATTTCGTTTTGTTTACAGCTTTGCCATATTTTTTATTGAAACAAAAAATCAAAATTATATTTGATATATCAGAAAAAAAATATCTATGTATATATCACATATTTTTGATATTTTTGTTTTATTAATTATTTTTTTAATTTTAAGCTGCATAAGCAATAACACTAAACATTAACATTAACATAGTATGTACAAATGCCGCTATTTCCCGCGCATTTTTTTTACCGCGTTTTCTTGCATTCTGAATGCTATGCTGTACTACACATATACATAAATATGCATACACGGTCTTTCGACTTCTTTCCATTGAACTTGGGCAGAAAGTGATGAACAGGGTGAACGATTCCATCAAGATATGGCATCGTTTGAAAGGCGCGAAAAACATCGAACAATAAAGTCTTCTTCCGAGTCTGAATATTTGTATGTTTTTAAGGGGGCTGGGTGTTAACCAAAAACCATATTTTTGTCGAAAAAATTCAAAAATTATCCTTCTCGATTTTTTAAAAAAATAAATTAAATGTCTTTGAATCAAGTGTACATACATTACACGACACTATTTTGATCGTTTCTCGAAATTGGAAATCGCGAAAACAGGCGACTTCCCTTGAAAAAGATTTTGGTGCCACTGCTGACTTGTGATGACTTTGAGTCATTTTACTTAACTATGCATATCTCCTAGAATGTACATCCGATTTGCAAATATTCGGCCTCAACTTTTTGGGACTAACGGCCCTTTAGATCTGCATACTCAAAATAATTTAAATATATTTATTAATATTATTAAGAAATTAATAAAAGCTAGCTATGAAAAAAAAGCCAAAAATTAAACTTTTTTGGAACTTTCAGAAGCTGTAAATTCATCAATTTCGGTCCGATCACAAAGCGCCATACCTTTTCGGAAAGGTGCATCTATTTCCTTTCGAAGGGTGCCAGTTAAAAATTTGGACCATCGGTTTTTGAGAGGTGTTACATTGAATAAAACAAGTGGTCAAAAATCTAGCTATTTCAAATATCTCCAAAACGATTCTTTGGAATTTTTTTTTTTTTTTTTCATCGCGATCAGTGACCCAACAGTAAACGAAAAAAATGGGTCCCAGCGTTTATATAAAAAAAAAATTTAAAATTGTAAACTATTATAATAGTTTAAAACTTATCTGAGGTTTTATAGCATATCCTATAACGAGTATGCAGGGGAGAGCCTAACCTCCCGTACCGTACACTCCGCTCTGACTACGCCTCTGTGTTGCCAATATTAATATAAAAAAAAATTTAAACAAAACCAAATTTGTGCTGTTTTGGTTATTTATAGGAACTTTGGAACTTTATAGGAGTACATAGTACACTTTTAATTAATATTAGTTTTTATTTACAAATTCCAGAACATATTATTAGACTTTGCTGCAAACATTGATGTTTTCGTACGCAGAACAGCTTACATTTTGGCCCACTCATAGCAACCTGTTTGCGAACGCTTTTCCGCTAATAACAAACTACAAATAATTCAACAATAGCCAAAAACCAATGAGCTTAAGCAATAAATAATTTTTTCCCGCCATCGATTTGATTTGTTCTTGCAGTCATCGTTCCACTTTTTACAGTCAAGAGGAAGAATTCAGAGTTTCCCGAAAAAACATTGCCTAAATATCGCATAAAAGAGCCCGTCAAAGTCCGTCAAAATTGGATGGCGGTCTAACTGCGAAATTTTCGGAACGGCAAAACCTTACGGACCATCCGTTCAACGGGTAGTGGAAGGTGAATGGAGCTCTGTGGGAAGACCCTATTATGCTGTTCATTGTATTATTCTACAATAAGATTAGGAGAACGCAATTTTACGACACTTATGTCGACTTGAAATCCCTCTTCGTTAATTTTATGTTAATTTTGAGATGAGCAACTGCTCTGGGGAGAATGGGGGGGAGCATACAGGTCAAAGTGTCTGATTGCATTCAACTTGGTGAATGCCAGCATGATTCCTGTCACTGCTTTCTTCAAGCCGACGCACTACCTCCACGTGGTTCTCCCTGGATTGTCACTCAACAGCCGTTGAGTGGCAAACTAAAGCGCGCGACGAGAGTCCTAACTCTACAAACTAGGTTTTGGCGTAGGACTTGGAATCCACCCATGTAAAACACAATTTCAGTGAAGGAAGCAAGAGAAGCCTCGGAAAGGAACCGATCTAACGTTGACGACCATAGCAAGCGTAAAAAGGACAATGATTTGAGAGTATGCACCTGGAACGTATGAACATTGTACAGACCTGGTGCTGCTCAACAACTAGCAGATACCCTCAACAAATGTAGGGCTGACATCACTGCTATCCAGGAAATGCGATGGATAGGACAAGGCTGCATAAAGAAGAAGAACTGTGACATTTACTACAGCTGCCATCCAGAACGGCATGAATTTGGTTGTGGTTTCGTTGTAGGTGCCAGGCTGCGGCGCCGAGTCTCTCACTTTATGCCAACAAACGAGAGAATTGCAACGATCCGAATTACTGCCAAATTCTTTAACATCAGCCTGATATGCGCACATGCCCCAACGGAGGAAAAGGATGATGCCACCAAAGACGCTTTCTATGCGGAGCTCGACCGAGCTTATGGCCGCTATCCTTCCCATGACATTAGAATTCTCATCGGCGATTTTAATGCCAAGGTAGGACGAGAAGACATCTTTGGTGCCACCGTCGGGCGATTTAGTCTACATGAGGCCACCTCGAGCAATGGTCTCAGATTAATAGGCTTTGCAGCTGCGCATAATATGGTAGTTCGTAGTACTGGATTCCGTCATTTGGACATCCATAAGGCATCTTGGCTCTCTCCCGATCGACTGACCAGAAATCAGATTGATCATGTTGTGATCGATGCAAGGCACACATCTAATATACTCGACGTGCGATCCTGTCGGGGCCCCAACATCGACTCCGACCATTATCTTGTTGCAGCTAAGATTCGCACACGGCTATGTGTGGCGAAGATTACTCGTCGAAGTGCGTTAAGAAGGCTGGACATCGGAAAGCTGCAATCACAACAGGCGAAAGATGCATTCTCCACTCACGTCTCGGGGCTATTAAGCCGAGCACCTTTAATACCTGAAGACATAAGCGATATGTGGGCGCTCATATCCCACTCCCTGCGAGCTTCGGCAGAAGAAGTGCTTGGATTCCAGCGTCTTCTAACAAGGAATCCATGGTACGATCAGGAGTGTCATGACGCAACAGCTGCAAAGGACGCCGCCGAAGAACACTGCAGGCTGGGGCGACACGAGCTATTGTGGATGTCTACAGGTCGAGAAGAAGAGACGAAAAACGCCTTTTCAGACGCAAGAAGAAAGAGCAGGAAAGGCGAGAGTGTGAGTGCATAGAGAGCAGCAGATGCAGGAATGAAGCACGTAACTTCTACCAGAGGGTCAAGCGTCTGACCCAAGGATATAGGCCTGGTGGAGTGGCGTGTAGGGACGATGATGGAAATCTTGTCACAGAAGCAGAGGTCGTGCTGAGGTTATGGAGGGATCACTTCTCGAGTCTGTTATCCGGCTCAAGCACAGACTCTGAAGACTATGATCCACGAACCCCTATCTATGGCACTGATATTGAGGTGCCAATCCCAAGACATATCGAAGTCAAGGATGCAATCCAACGGCTTAAAAACAACAAGTCTGCAGGTGCTGACGGCCTGCCGGCAGAATTGTTTAAGGCAGCTGGTGATATGTTGGTAGGGAGCATGCACCAACTAATCAGCAAGATATGGCTCACGGAGAGCATGCCCGAAGATTGGAACCTCAGCATGATCTGTCCCATCCTGAAGAAGGGTGATGCCACGGTGCGCACCAACTACCGCGGAATTAGTCTTCTTCCAGTTGCACACAAGGTCCTAACGAGCGTATTGTGTAAAAGACTGAAACCCCATGCTGAAGCACTGATTGGACCTTATCAGTGCGGGTTCAGGCCTGGCAAGTCCACTGTTGACCAGATTTTCACCTTGCGCCAAATCCTGGAGAAGTCTTACGAAAACCAGATCGACACGTACCATCTCTTTGTCGACTATAAGGCCGCATTTGATAGCCCCCGGCGAGATCGCCTATATGCCGCCATGTCTGAGCTTGGAATACCAGCAAAGCTGACTAGACTTTGCAGAATGACATTGAGCAACACCATCAGCTCTGTCAAGGTAGGAAGTGGCCAATCCGAAACCTTTACTACCAAGTGTGGCCTCAGACAAGGTGACTCGCTGTCTTGTATGCTCTTCAATATTCTAATGGAGAGTATTATAAGAAAGGCTGGTGTGCATCGGACGGGCACGATATTAACCAACAGATGTGTCCAGCTCCTTGGTTACGCTGATGATATTGATATCATTGGCCGCACCAAGCGTGATGTCACAGGAGCCTTCGGGGCTATTGAAAAGGAATCAGCCAAAGTAGGACTAGCAGTGAATAGGGAGAAAACAAAGTTTATGGTGTGCTCTAGCAGAGAATCGCGGCGTCTTGATTCTCAGCTGACTGCAGAGAACTATAACTTTGGGTCCGTCAAGGAGTTCGTCTACCTAGGCACTGCTATAACAAGCACAAATGATGTCAGTCTGGAGATTAAGCGGAGAATAACACTTGCCAACAGGTGTTACTTTGGGCTCAGTAGGCAGTTCAATAGTAGAGCTCTCTCTCGACGCACAAAAACCACACTCTACAAGACGCTCATTCTTCCAGTACTTCTATATGGTGCAGAGTGTTGGACAGTGACGCAGTCAGATGCAGCTGCTCTTGGAGTGTTCGAGAGAAAAGTTCTTCGCAAAATCTTTGGTCCAATCTGCGTGGACGATGTTTATCGCCTCAGATACAACCACGAGCTGTATGAGCTGTACGGTGATGTTGATGTAGCCAGTCGAGTGAAATCTCAAAGACTTCGCTGGCTGGGCCACATTGCCCGTATGGATGAAGACGCTCCGGCTCGAAAGGTGTTTGATGCGGTGATTGTTGGGACACGAAGGAGAGGACGACCCCGAACGCGTTGGCAAGATCAGGTGATGGAAACCCTGTCCACACTTGGTGTTACCAACTGGCGAAGGACAGAGACGCGTGGAGGCACATTGCGCTTCAGGCCGAGACCCGATAAAAGGGTTGTCATGGCCATATAATAATAATAACTGCTCTTCAAGTCAGCTGTTATCAGACAGTGGATGTGGATGTGGGAACACGAGTTTCATATTTGTCAAAAAATCCCAACCGTTTCACACGGATGGACTCTATGGGAAGAGGCTATTAGTTTGTTGTTAGGGGAAAAGCATTCGCAAATAGGTTGCAATGTGTCGGTCAAAATGTAAGCTGTTCTCCGAAAAAACATGTTGTGCATTTCGTAAATAATAACTAATATCATTTAAAAGTGTTCCATTTTGCTATAAATTACCAAAACAGCACACATTTGATATATCAGAAAAAAAATATCTATGTATATATCACATATTTTTGATATTTTTGTTTTATTAATTATTTTTTTAATTTTAAGCTGCATAAGCAATAACACTAAACATTAACATTAACATAGTATGTACAAATGCCGCTATTTCCCGCGCATTTTTTTTACCGCGTTTTCTTGCATTCTGAATGCTATGCTGTACTACACATATACATAAAAATGCATACACGGTCTTTATATTTTCTTTGTATAAGCACTTATGTAAGTGCTTTATTAAAATAAGCGTCTTTGTGTTTGTTTTTTAAATGCGATAGCAGGTTGGAGCTGTTGCTAGTTTTTATGTTTCTATCACAAATGTTGAATTTTTGCGGCTCTCATCTTTCACATATGTATTTATTCTTGTCCCGATGAAAAGTGTAACCGCTTAAAATTATCAAAAAAATAAGCAAAAAAAAGTCGATGATACCTGATAATTATTTTAAAAAAATATCACGATATAAATATATATGTTTTCGCAAAAAAAATCGATATATTGATATTTTGTTATATTTTCGACATCCCTAGTGGAAATAACCCTTCGTTTATGTTGTGATGAACAACTGCTCTTCGTGAAGGGCTGTCAAATTTTTGAAAAATATCGTATCGCTGATATTTGGTTTTTGAAACAATTAATGAAGCTAGCTTCGGCCAGCCGAAGCTTATATACCCTAGCAGATAAAATATAAAGTATAGTTTAATATTGACTCGATGGTGCAGTTCCAGGGATTTCAGATTCTGCGTGCCTATTTAAAATGTTGTTTTTGTTGTTTTCCTACAAAGTTACAATGAATTTTCTTATATTTTTTTGAATATTCCTATGGGAGCTTTAAGACATAGTTGTCAAATCCCATCAAAAGCGTAGGTGTCACAGAAATTCGAGCGATTTTTTTTTTTCGGAAAATTTACCGAAAACCGACCAAGGCTGTTTGCATACACTATATATCGAATATTTAATAATTATCGAATTTAATTTGACTTATTTTGACCATTTTCCATAGTTTTAAACTTGTGCAAAATAAAAGTAAAAAATTAAAGATTTGAATTAGCCGCCAGGCTACATGTTGCAGCCCTGAACACCTGTTTGCTGCGTTGGTTTATTTGCATTAATGAATTGGCAAGAATTTTAAAAGCAAACCAAAATGCCATCTGTACGAATTCTTGCTCTAGAGTACTTGCGAAGATATAAACTACGAGAGACTAGGATGCAGAGGAGAGTAATTAGAAGCGGTTTTACATGGTGGTACATGGGGATTTAACTCATTGGCCAGGTTCTCCCAAGAACGCGGACGCACCGAGTAAACCCTTTGGCAATGCCGATATTTTCGCTAATGAATCGCAAGAATATGGCGTCTTGCTCTGTTTACCTATGTTAACCCCTGAAAATTAGCAACGTCAATTAGTTTAAATAACAAAAGAGAACGCTATAGTCGGGTGCCCGACTATCAGATACCCGTTTTTTAGCAAAAGAGAGTACAACGAATGGTCCGATTTGAAAAATTTCTTCTACATTGTAAATGTAAAATTGTGGTATGCAGATAGTTCATAAAATTCATTAGAGTTGTCTTAAATAAAGTTATATTTTTGACAAGCATTTGTAAGTTTGTTTACTTTATTAAAACGTCTGGCAAAGTACGGGGGATTTAGAAACCGTCAAACAAGACATCTGTGACTCCGAGATTTGCTATTCGGGGGAAATTTGGTTGGAATGGTTTTTTGTAACACCCGGAAAATTTATATATATAGAACTAAAGTTATTATAATTCAGTCAGATGTTTTCGACGCAGTGAAGGAGGCGTTTCCAACCACATAAAGTATATATATTCTTGATCAGCACCAATAGCCGAGTCCATCTAGCATGTCCGTTTCTATGCGAACTAGTCTCTCAGTTTTAAAGGTATCGCGATGAAACTTTCCCAAAAGTCTTCTTTCTATTGCAGGTAGTACATATGCCGGATCGGACCACTATATCTTATGGCTCCCATAGGAATAATCTAAAAAAAATATAAAAATACATTCTAGCTTTCTAGGAAGTAGACAACATTTTTAATTGGCAATAATATATGTGGAATGCCTAGAACAGCACCGATCGCCCAAACATCACTGCAAAGTCCGTGCTTCCGCACCCAACTACAGTGTCAAGACGAATTTCGAAATTATATGCAAAACATTTTAACCGAGTAAGGGATGAGATTGCCCGAAACAAGAAGAATGGTATCGGCTACAGCATTACAACGGATGGCTGGACGGACGATGTTTTCAAAAGCTCATACATTTCTGTAACCGCCTTCTTTCTGTGGAAAGTATGAATGGGAAACCATCTGTAATTTAGTTCACTTATTTCTCAGGTGCCCATCTAAGGATAACGTTGAATAGCTGCCTCCTAGAATATGAGTGCAACCTTTCTGCAGATAATACAATCATTGTGACTGACCGCAGTGCACATATGGTTCACACAAAAAAAAAATTGTCAAAAAGACCCCAATTACAAAAAAATGTCAATTTTGTCCAGGATATAGGTGTGTGTCATTGCTAATTGTGTGTATTTTCTTGTTGTGAAAGTAACTATTTACTTAGTAGAAGTGACTATTTTTTGTGGTTAAGGACTGATCGACAATTCTAACAGTTGATTTTACCAAGTTTTTTTTTTGTGTGTTGGTGCTTATAAATCTATGAGGCACATTTTCTGCATTAACCACTTGCTAAATAATGTGATTAACAAAACCTCTAAATAATGCTTCCAAATTAGTAAAGTATTTCAGGAAATCGGGACAGAACACCAATTTAAAGCCGTCGCTGAAAAGCCTTTGCCCTACCCGCTGGAACACAGCGTTTTACATGCTGCGCTCTATTCAGGAAAGAACTAACACAAATTCTAGAACATTTTGAAAAGGCCTCAAAAGTTTTGGAAAGCGAAAACTACCCAACTTTACACTTGGTCATTCCAGAAATACACTCGCTATAAAACATTGTAGCATAAATTGTAGTGATTCGGAACTTATTTACAACCTCAAAATTTCATTGTTAACTTTGAGCCCCTAAAGTGGTGGAACGCCAATAAAAATCAGTTCCCACTTTTCTTCAAGACAAGCTGCCAAATTTTGGGGACTCTAGCCAGCAGTGCTTCATCAGAAAGATGCTTTTCAAAAGCAGGAAGCCTTATTTCAGAGAAAAGAAAGGCCATAGCTACCAATGGACAGATGGTTAAGAAAATAATGTTTTTAAATAGTAACATTAATAAATAAATCATAAAATAACAACAAGAAACATTTCAATTTGATTTTTTTATTGGGGGCGAAACGTTTAATTATTCACTAGTAGAAGTAGCAAAATAATTATCCTCCGATTACCGCGATTTCTTAAGAATCAACAAAAAGAAGACACTGTTACAAGCAGGGAATCAAACCGAATCTTATTTACAACGGTGCTACTCCTTTATTAGTTTAAACGCAATTGAAAACCGCGGAAAAACGGTGCCTGCCTTCGAGAAATAGAAAAATAGTACTTAGGGAGAAAAACAACATCAATGACATTTTTAGCCAATTTAGACCACTTCTAGGTGGAATATCTTAAAAACTAAGTATCGAACGGTCTTATTGTTTTTTTCCCCTAATTGGTGTGTTTATTAAGTAAAAACAGCGTAAAAACAAATAGCAGTTCGATATCAGCATCTCATGGTTATTTGCTATTTGCTAAATGTCAATTTTTCCACTATTATATCACTATACCCGTTACTCAGCTAAGGGAAGTGGCGCCATCTAGTGGCTGTTTCATTTTTTGGTCATAACTTTTTAATGGATTGTCCGATTTTAAAAATTCTACAATTCGATAGGTATTGATAAACACAACAAAGTGGCATTTACACTTTTACAAAATCCGTAAAGATGTCGGCTCCAGGCTTTTTTTAAAAGTCCTATAGGGTGATTGTGGGCGTTAGAGGGGGCTCGGCTGAAACAAACTTGCGCTGCGTAGGAATCCCAAGAATATGGGTAATCTCAACTTTCTAGCTTTCATAGTTTCCGAGATCTCAGCGTTCATCCGGACGGACAGACAGACGGACATGGCTAGATCGACTAGGCTAGTGAAACGCTTCCTTCTCCCTGTTACATACTTTTGCACGAATACAATATACCCTTTTACTCTACGAGTAACGGGTATAAATATATCACATCATATTTTTTATATTTTCCTAAAACGTTTTTTGAACATTCTTGTTGATTTTTGGAAAGTTCCAAATGCGTCTGTTTGCCATTCCAGCTGTTTGAGGCGAAAGAAGTTAAAAAGAAGTGGTTCCAGATGTTGTATTTGGTGCATCCATAGTAAAATCAAGACTTTTTTCAGGAAAGTAACGGATTTCCTGTTTGTTATTTTATAAGAAACTAGCAATACCCGAAGCGACGTTGTTTATACCCGTTACTCGTAGAGTAAAAGGGTATATTGTATTTGTTCAAAAGTACGTAACAGGTAGAAGGAAGCGTTTCCGACCCTATAAAGTATATATATTCTTGATCAGGATCACTAGCCAAGTCGATCTAGCCATGCCCGTCTGTCCGTCTGTCTGTCTGTCTGGATGAACGCTGAGATCTCGGAAACTATAAAAGTTCGAAGATTGGCATTTTGCATGCAGATTTTAGGAGTTCCTACGCAGCGCATGTTTGTTTCAAAAAGGTGCCACGCCCCCTTCAACGCCCACAAGCTTTGGCGCCCACAGTATTGATGATATTATGAAAATTGTAACTGATATGTATTTGTTTCGTCAATACCTATCGATTGGTCTAATTAAAGTTTTCCACGCCTACAAACCCATTAAACGCTTAAACCTGGCTAGCGCCTACATTTCCGCCTTTCATGGCCAGAAATACCAATATTTGGCAGTAGATGGAGCAATACAATAGACAATAGCGCCATCTAGGAAATGGCAGTGGAACCGCTGGCCAAGCAAATTGCTATGGTTTTTATTTGTCAATAGTGAACTATATGCCAAAAACTATGCAAATCAGACCATTTGATGAAAAGTTAGGCAAATTGGAGGTCAGAGTCAAACAATGTCGTATGTGTGTATGTATGTAAGCATATATATACATATAAATGTACACAGTTGCAACTGCCCAGCAAATATAACTAATTTCAAACAAAGCTATTCGCTATACCCGTAACTCGTGTTGTGCAAACATTTAGACCTCAATAGACATAATACTTTTTAAGAATGTATGTGTTTATCCAATATAAGTATGTATGTTTACTATTTATAGTCCATTTATTGCACTCAAAAACATAAACACAGCTTAACACAGCTGTTGGTGCTGGACAAAAGCTGCCTGCGCTAGGACAGCGCTGGTGCTGGTGTTGGAAAGCTGCCAGCTCTAAGAGATCGCAGAATTCAAAGTGATAATTTGATATTTTGTACTTTTCCTTTTTTCCTGTGGTTACTCTAACTCACATTATGTTAATGCAAAATCTAAATCATTTGAAATGGAACGCGCATTTTGTCTCTTTTTTCTCCTATTTGTTTCTCATAAGTGCATTCACCTGCGCTAGAGAGAGACGGAAGATGTGATAGACGGAGTGTAAAAAGAGCGGGAATACGTGCAAGTAAATTGGCGGTTTAGAACTTTGCAGTGCTGCAAACTATTCTGCTCTCTCTTCAGTCTACGACTAACCATCGTATGCGAACTTTTACCCGTCTGTCGATTGCGATTTTTGCCAGTTTTGCCTATCTTAAAGCGATCTATATTAACGTAAACTATCTCGAATTAATTTCTACTTGCAAGCAATTTAACGTAAACTCATTAAACTCATTTCTCTTTGCTTAGGTTAGGTTAGGACGGCTGCCAGACTACAGCCTGGCTCACTTAGACCTCTATGGGTCCATTGTGGTACCGTATGATCTATCTTTCTGGGTCCCCTATTCATTATGAGTCAGCCTTTAGGTTGGTTGATCAGCAAGTCCCCCATCCGGAGGATTTAATAAAAGAGCTTAAATTCTTAAGTTTTATCTGCGATATTTCGGTCAGGTCATTTATGAAGGGATATCCGAAATGTTTCAGTCTAAGCCTGCATAGAGCTGGGCAAGAACAGAGTAGGTGCTCCACCGTTTCCTCTTCTTCCTCATCCCTGCAGCTTCTACAGAAATAATTTTTTGGGGCTTTTAGCCTGCCGGCGTGTGCACCAACGAGCCAGTGGCCTGTGAGAACTCGAATTAGCATGCCACACTCCGTGCGGCTTAATTTAAGTAATTCCAGTGTTTTTTTTATTGTTTATTGCAGGCCAGGTCTGGTGAGAGATTCGGCACTGTGGTGTGTTTTGCCAATGTATGTTGGCTAATTTGGTGAACTGGTTTCTAATAATTAGCTTACACGTAGCCATAGGCATGCCAACATTCTCCTTTCCTGGAAGGAGAGGTATGGTGGTGCCTTGCCTGGCTAGCTCGTCCGCCATACAGTTGCCTTCGATATCCCGGTGGACCGGAACCCATATAAGGCTGACAGTAAACTAACTAGCCATCTCGTGGAGAGATTTGCGACAGCCTGCTATTTTTCGGGAGTTAGTGTTAGTCGAGTAGATTGATTTAATAGAATATATATGTTTATATGTCTGTCTTGGGTGTTTATGTCCCTTAAACAGACGAGTGCTTCCATAATAGCATGCACTTCCGCTTGGAGGACACTGCAGTGGTCAGGAAGTCTGAAAGAATGCCTTATTTCTAATTGTTCGGAGTATATACCTCCACCTACGTGTCCGTCTAGTTTGGAGCCGTCTGTATATAAGCAGATTGCATATATTGAGCCCGGTCGGCCCCGATCTCTTTCGTCCCTACCTGGGATCAGAGCTTCGAAGGGTGTGTGACTGTATTCACGGGTTTCCGTTCCGATCCGTTTTTGGCGGGATCAATTTGTCATTCTGAAAAATCTTAGCGTGACCATAGAGCTGGGCTTTCCATTGCCCCGTATCCCTCAGTCGAATGGCTGCCGATTTGGCCCTTTCCATGCCTGCTAAGTCCAGGCTCGGGAGGTTCAAGATCGCGTTCAGCGCTTCGTTTGGGGTAGTTTTAAGGGCTCCACTAATGCACAAAGCCCCCAAGCGCTGCGCTTTGTTAAGGGGAGTCAAGATACACTGTTTGTGCAAAGCGGTCCACCACAAAGCCACTCCGTATAGTAGGATTGGCTTGACTACCGCTGTGTATATCCAGTTGACGATATTTGGGGACATACCCCATCTTGCAATGGTCGCTTTCTTGGTTCTCTCTTGGTTGTTTAAACCCCATTTAAGACGCTTATCTAGTACTAACCCCAAGTATCTTGCGTACTCGCTAAAAGAGAGATTACAGTTATTTAGAGTTGGTGGGTTAAGTTTTGGAATTTTGTATCTATTTGTAAAAAGGACTAGTTCCGTCTTTGAGGGATTTACCCCAAGTCCGTTCCTTGTCGTCCATTCCGATAGTATTTTTAGTTTTGCGGTCATGAGATCGCATAGAGTTTGTGGATACTTACCATTAAAGATGATAGCAACATCGTCTGCGTATGCCACTACTTTACAGCCCCCTCCTTCGAGAAACCGCAGTAGTTTATTTACCGCGATGTTTCACAGGAGGAGTGATAGTACACCTCCTTGCGGAGTGCCTCTGTTCACTAGTCTAGTCTGGGTTGAGGTCCCTAGTGTAGCCATGACCAGTCTGCTTATCAGCAATTTTCGGATCAGCCCCACCAGCGGTTGCTCAACCCCTAGTTCTGTGAGGGATTCTGTTATTGCTGTGGGAACCACATTATTGAAGGCTCCTTCTATGTCAAGGAAGGCGATCAAAGTGTATTCCTGGATACTGAGTGATTTCTCTATGCTGCTTACTACCAAGTGTAGGGCCGATTCGGTCGACTTACCTTCAGTGTATGCGTGTTGCGCCTCCGATATCTGCGTCGGGTCAATAGTGTCTCTTATGTGTAGACCTATCAGTCTTTCTTGAGTCTTCAGCAGGAATGATGTCAGACTTATCGGTCTGAAATCCTTCGCTGCAGTGTGGGTGGCCTTCCCTGCCTTGGGGATAAAAACAACATTTGTTTCCCGCCACGTCGTTGGTAGTTCTCCTACTGCAAGAATGGTGTGGAAAATTTTTCTCAGCCAGTTTATGGCTAGCTGTCCTGCTTGTTGAATCTGTGCCGGTGCTATGTTGTCCGGTCCCGGCGATTTGTATGGTTTGAAACTATGAATGGACCAGTTTATATTTCGGTCTGATAGTAGGAAATTTAAGTTTATTCCTTCTCCCGTGTTTCTTCCTGGGGAATGTCCTGGATCTAGGCTCCCTGGGAAGTGAGCGTCTAGGAGTAGGTTTAGGGACTCTTCACTGGAGTCTGACCATGATCCATCAGCTTTTTGTAGATAGCCCAAGGATGCGGCTGTCTTAGAAAGTATTTTTCTGAGCCTTGCGGCATCATTTGTTTTTTCAATATCTGAGCAGAATGTCTGCCATGCAGTTCTCTTCTCCTTCCTGACGGCCTTTTTGTATGTGGCTAGCTCTTTTTTGTAGCTTTGCCAGTTTATGTCCTCATTTGTAGCTCTCGCTCTATTGAATAGGCTTCTGCATTTGGTCCGGAGGATTGATAATTGCTGGGTCCACCAAGGAGGCTTTTTCTTCCCTCTTGGTTTCCCTATAAGGCATGCAGCTTTGAATGCCGCGTTGCATGCTTCTGTGAATTTATTTACTATGCTATCTAGCTCCTGTGGGCAGAAGGTGCTTTCTGGCGGCTCCATGGGGAGGAGACTCGACAGAATTTTTTTGTACTTGTACCAGTTTGCCCGCCTGGGGTTGGCGAAGCTGACCGGCGCGGGTGACTCTAGGGACAATGTTGTCTCTATGAACCTGTGATCTCGGAGACAGCCCAGTTTGTAACTGTGCTCATGAGTGAATCTGATACCAAGGTTAGATCAATGATCGTTTGGCACGTTTTAGTTATAAAAGTAGGGGTATTGCCCCTATTACAAAGAAATAAATTCGAATTTAGAATAAAATCAAATAAAGACTCACCTCTGTCGTTGTTGATAGGGCACCCCCACTGAGTATGGTGGGCGTTGGCATCGCATCCTATCTTGCTCTTCACATTCTTTTACCAGTCGTCTGACTAGCGCGTCCGGAGGGTCTACCTTTTCAAAGGCCAAGTAGGCCGATAGCAACCTTATAGAGCCATTTCGCAGCTCCAGGCTTATTGCCGTGTTGTCTCCGTTGCTATAATTGCGAAGCAGAAATGTACTAAGATGCCGTTTGGCTAAAATGCAGGCTCGAATTTTACCTTCTTTGGGGTCAAGCATAAGCTTGTATTCCTTCGTTCCTAGTCCAGCAACATTACCTCCTGCTATCCAAGGCTCCTGGACTAAGACCACGTCGGCTTCGCCTTTGGCCAGGCGAAGCAAAAGGGCAGCGGACGCTGCTTTACTGTGGTGTAAGTTGATCTATAGGAGTCTTAGGGACATCCCCAGCTGCAACCTCCACCACCGTAACGTTGGCCTCCGAATCGCTCAGGTCCGCTTCATCTAATGCCGGTCCCATCGCACGCTACTCTCTGCTCAGCGACGAGTCGGTTGAGTAGCCGTCCTCTGGCACACCAGGGGCCTCCACTTCCTCCGCAAGCACCTGCTCAGCTGGATTGCTGGCAGGGCCTCCCGTGGAACTAGAGTCCCCCTTATAGATTTTAATATGTACTGCGCTGAAGCCGTAGTTTAGCACTCCCCGAGCAGCCTCTATGGGAGCGACCGACTCCTTATTCAGCACAACAATCGCCTGGTTTACATCACCAGCATGCTCCTCCACCTTAACGACTTTCCAGTTTTTTGTGGGGAGATGTGGGTTGCGTTTCTGCAGCATGAAGAGGATGTCCTCCGTTGCTGTGATCGCCGCTGGGAGCCAAATTCTGGCTCGGGGTCTACTGGGGACGTCTCACCAGTCTAGTGCGACTATGTTCGCCCCTTCGTACACCGCTCCGAGCTTTGCCGTCGCCTGTTTGTAAAGGTCGGCAGATCGCTGGTTGTCGCAGGCCACCACTTTTACGCTGCCCTGGTACCACCCCGCGTCCATACAGCAAGGTGATGAACCGGGGTTTTCGCGTACCATACGCAGGCATATTAGGGATAGCTGGGACTCGACCGCCTTCCATTTATTTTTAGGGATCCTGTTCTCCGGATTTCCCCTGTCAATAAGTCCCAGTAGGACCCGATCTCTTGTGGTCTCGGCAAAGGAGACCGACGGCTTGATCTTCGATCTCTTCGCCGACGGACCGGGCAGCTCTATGGAGCGTTGCCTCTTTTCCTGAGCGCCTTCTTGTTGGAGGTTCTCCTGCCCATAGTTTGGGAACACCGTCCTTGCCCACTCTACCTTCTTTAGCCATTCGGCCGAAGGCGTGGCGACGTTGCTCCTGGCATGTGATCGCAGGGTTTGGGCGGCAGTCCGCCTTTCTGCGTATGTAAATTTCTTTGCCCCAGCGGGTGACCCGATCGGCTTTGCTGTACCTACTGCTGGTTTTGGCGCAAATGCGCACGTGGCAGATGTGGTTGCGACAGCCTTTCTGTCCCCCGACCTCCCTAATTTGGGATGAGGCCCTTTCTGAGCCCTACTGGTGCCTGCAATGGAACCACTGTTCGTCTTTGCATCGTTGGGTTTTTGCGGAGTTCCCGTCTCTGTGTTTTTGTTTATTTTTTTAGTAGTTGATTCCATAATTGGTCCCACGAGCTGCGGAGAAGGGGAAAGGTCCGCCCTGGCAGAGATCCGCGGTACCCGGGTAAGGCGGTAGATAGAATAGGGGGTCGCCACCTCCCTGAGCCCAGGGAGTTTTTGATCCGGGCACCCAGCCAGGCTGACTCTTGGCACGGTCTGGGTTACACCGTAGTCCGGCCCGGAGTGAGATGTTGTTTCTATCCGCAACCTGCGACCCGCTCGGTCGCCCCAGCTAGGCGGCTTCAGAACAATCTCACAAGTTCCTCAGACCAAGTTCTCTTTGCTTAAAATTAACGTAAATTTTGTCATCAAATTCTTACGCGTTCGCGAGTTGTTGCTGCCTCTGCCGATTTGCTGCCGACGTCTTTTTCAAGACTTACTCTTAGAATATTATTATTCATATATTTCACTTTTGCACATTTTTAACGTAATACATTTTCTATCGCCCTGCCATTTTATAAGAAATATAAATATAAATATAAGAATTTAGCCCTTTTAAAGGCTTTTTCTTATATTTCTATACATTTACGTATTTAATTATAATTATATTCCTATTCCTATATTAATTCCTATATTAATTATATTATATTATAAATTTCTATTATATAAATATCCGAATTTTGCTGTTTTAAAGGCTTTTTCTCATATTTTTATCAATATACGTAATCAGCGTATATAATCGTAATAGTCAAATAAGTTTTAGTCTTTCAAAACTGCCTCTTTTGACCAGACCCACTGCATCTCAGCGTATGCAGAGATGGAGAGGGTAGGAAATTTCGAATCTAAGCGTAGGAGAAGGGAAAATGCAGTAGACAGGAATGCAGAGCAGGGCGTAGACACAGCGTCACGTACGTCAAGACGCTTGAATCCGCACACTCGTGCGGTTAAGCAGGTCTTAGATACTGAAAGACGAAGGGAAATTCGTTCGAATCCCGTTCTTCATGCCGGGGAGCAAGCAGCCGTCACTCGGCGTCGCTTTATTAGGGGAAGAAACACCGATGAAAGAGCTACAGAGCAGGTTGTTAATACCGCTGACCATCGGCTAAGGCGCTTAGATCCCGTTTTCCGTGCGAGTCAGCAGGCAGCCGATATTCGGCGTCGTGCTACAAGGCGACAAGTTATACAAGTCCGAGCTACCGAGCAAGTTGGTAATACGGCAGACCATCGGTTAAGGCGCTTGGATCCTAATTTCCGTGCGGGTGAACAAGTAGCCGACACTCGGCGTCGCTTTATTAGGGGAAGAAACACCGATGAAAGAGCTACAGAGCAGGTTGTTAATACCGCTGACCATCGGCTAAGGCGCTTAGATCCCGTTTTCCGTGCGAGTCAGCAGGCAGCCGATACTCGGCGTCGCGCTACAAGGCGACAAGTTATACAAGTCCGAGCTACCGAGCAAGTTGGTAATACGGTAGACCATCGGTTAAGGCGCTTGGATCCTAATTTCCGTGCGGGTGAACAAGCAGCCGATACTCGGCGTCGCTCTATAAGCCGACTAAATAGGGGAGTCCGAACTACAGAGCAGGTCCAAAATACTGCTGACCATTCGGAAAGGCGCTTGGATCCTGATTTCCGTGCGGGTGAACAAGCAGCCGATACTCGGCGGCGTTCTCGTAGGCGGTTAGATGCTTCGTATCGTGCGGGTGAGCAAGAAGCAAATACCCTGCAACGAGCGCAGGCAAGATCAACTAAGGATCGCTTATTGCCAAGAGCGCTGGATAGGGTTAGGAGAGCTACGGCTAGGAGTATTAGGGATCGTAGGGCCGTCGAGCAGGCAAGAAAAACACTGGCTCGACGAAGTGCTCGTATAGCTGCTCGACAAGCAACTATCGATGCCATTAGAAATATTAGTCAGTATAGAAGCCTCAGTGGAAATAGGGATGCAGAAAACCTTCGGAATGCAAACCGAAGTCAGGAGATTCGACTTAGTTTATCCCAGGAAAATAGGAGTCTTAGAAGCATACCTATTGGAATAGAAGCTCACATAGCCAAATTCAATAGGTTAGTAAAGCTTGGCCCCGATCAGATTTGCTTTTGCTGCAAGGGATTGTGGTTCCCCAAGCAAATACGTAAGCTTTCTAGAGTCTATTTGGAAGAGCATTGCGAGTTTGCGGAAGAGATTTACCAGAATGCAAGCCAGCTTGCTTTCACTGGGAAATCTTATAGTTTCTGTGGAACTTGCCACATCAATATAAAAGCTGGAAGAAAGCCCAAGGGTGCCATTTCCAACGGCCTAGACTTCCCAGAAATTCCTTATTCCTTGAGGGGGCGTAACCCTTGGAGGAGCGACTGATTTCACCTGGCCTTCCATTTATGATAATTAAGTCGATAGGTCATGAGCGTCAAAATGCAATCAATTCCTTCCACGAGCTTTCCACGAGGCAGAGGTTGTACAGCTCCACCTCAAGCGAAGAATGGCCTTTTTAAAATTGCTGACGCCATCAGGTACTTAGTTAGTACAGAGCTCTACAGAAAGCACAATGTGTCAGTGAACGAGCAGTGGATCTCTGATTTCACATCCGAAACTGTTCTATTCGTAGCTTCTCAAGCTGACTTAGCCTTTGTAGAGGGACAACTAACCATCCAGCAGGAGGATGTAAACTTGGAGGCGGGAAATTCCGATGAGAATGCAGAAGCCGAAGAGCTAAATCCTGGAGGACAGAAAACTCTGCTTGAGAATAACCAAAAGCCTCTCGACGTGATTCTCGATGTCGACTCTGAAGATTTGGCGTTCCCAAGCATTTATGCTGACGTCAAGAGACAGTCTTCGGAAAGTTATACAACCATAGTTAGATCAGAACTTAGAAACGTGGATAGAAGAGGTCGTAGAACTGACAAGTTGTTCTTTAATTATAAGAAGTTGGAATTGCTGAAAATTCGAAACAATATTTCAACTTGTCTACGTAAGCGGAGCGCCTCTAGCGCGATAACAGCCGCCAACGTACTCGATGAAGCTTTCATGGGAAACTTAATCTCCCATGATGACGGATATCGAATTCTTAAGGACATTCGCACGTCTCCTGCTCACTAGGAAGATGAGAAGAAGAAAGTCATGGCTATGATTCGCCAATTTGGTTTGCCAACATTTTTCATAACTCTGTCAGCCGCAGAAACAAGGTGGCCAGAGCTGCTAGTACTGCTCAAGCGCATGTTAGATAGGATTGACATTAGTGAGGAGGAAGATATAAACTTACAGTTTAGAGAAAAGGCGCGGCTGATCAGAAATGACCCAGTGACGTGTGCTTGGTATTTCGATTATAGATATAGGGAAGTTCTAACGCTCATGAAGAAGCCGGGGGGAGTCTTTGGAAGTAACTTTGTTACTACCTATTATTGGCGAGTTGAGTTTCAACGGAGAGGTTCCCCCCACATTCACGGCATGTTTTGGCTGAAAGACGCCCCGGAAGTGGACTTCAACAGTGAAGAATCTATTGCTAGTGTAGTAGCCTTCATTGATCAGTTTGTAACTGTGGATGTTACAAACACAGATTTGGCTCCGTATATTAAATACCAAAAGCATAATCACGGGCATTCGTGCCTTAAAAAAGTGCGCGGGTATTCCATACCCCCCAATGCCCCGAACGGAAATATTGAAGCCACTGTGAGGAGTTGAATAACTCCCCACAAATTCCTGCAACCGTGGATGGCCGGCCGTTTACCATTTACGCGGCAAGAGTAGCGTAGTAGCGGCGCGGCGAAGAGCAAGTGGAGAGAAACTCGCAAATAGAGAGTTTGGAGACCGAGAAGCGGCGAAGAGAGTTTGGAGACCGAGAAGTGTAGAGTGAGAGTTTGGAGACTTCGAGGTCAAGAGAGAAAACTCTCACAAAGAGAGTTTGGAGAGTCATGGCGGAGAGTGAGAGAGTGGAGACTCAGCGGGCAAAGCCAGAGTGCCGTGTGCAAAGAGGGAAATAACGGATCTGCACCGGACTTTGGACTCTGCCGTGAACTTTGGACCAGGAGGACAAGTGCCACATCTCGGCAGCGGAGTGGCACACAGGCGTGCCACATGCACCAGAGGAATCAGCGGGACGGCAGCAACACGCCGAAATACAATTGAAGGCCGTGCGAGAATGGCAACGGGCTCAAACAGGAGTCAGGGACTTTGGACCCGGAGTAGAGAGATTCAGCGGGCCGAGCGCAAGAGGGAAATAACGGTTCCCGGAGGCCCTATATAAAGCCGCCGGGCGCTGGCAACAGGATCAGTCGATCAAGAGTGTGGATCAAGATCAGTCGATCGAGATCAGTCAATCAAGATCAGTCAAGATATCAAAGTGAGCAAGTCAGCCAGTACAGTGAACTACAAGTGAACAACAACAAATCGAGTCGCCGGAAGCAACGCCGTGGGAGCCTACAAGGAGCAAGATCGCTACGTCGAGACGTTCGGGATTGGATCACCAGGAATCTCCGAATTGAGACACAGGTAGCTGAGGTCCAGAGGGCGTCACACGGCTAGGTCAAGGCGATCCGTTTTCATTCCTGTCTCAACTAAATCCGCGCATCCGCCTGGAGAGTCGATCAGAGTTTGAGCGGTGAAAGCCTGCGACAATAAATCGTGAACTCGGGGAGAAACCTATCTAGACCCAGCGGTCCTTGCCTAAGCAGGTCCTGGCGCGATCAGCCAGAAGGGAGATCGGTCAATCGTTTGTGGTCTCGAGTGGAGAACTCCAGAAGAGCCCTACGGTTTGAGTCGTGTAGTCCCGGAGCGGCGTGTGTCTGAACCCCGAGTGAAACGAGCCAGAAGGGAGATCGGTCAATCGTTTGCGGTCTCGAGTGGAGAACTCCAGAAGAGCCCTACGGTTGAGTCGTGTAGTCCCGGATCGGCGTACGACCAAGACCCCGAGTACCATAAGCCACGCTACGTCACGCAACGCCACGTCAAGCCACCCACCACAACAGATCGAGCTACGAGGAAACGTCACGGACGATAAGCCAAAAGGTGAGGCTAGGGCGGAACGTTCGTTTGCACTAGGTGTAGAAGCGAAGTGAAGCGCTCGGCAGTATCCCTGCGTAACTTGGACTGTCAGCGCGATCTGAGTGGAACACTAGTGGGACCATCCGGGACAGAGCAAGGGACAGGCGGTGGTGTATCGAAAGGAGAGATTCCTGGAGAGCGCGGCCTCTGTTCACCCTAGTCTGAGAACGGTGACGCTTCCCTAAACCCGCGCAGCTGACCCCCCTGGCGAGTCCAAGGCGCTACGAGTAGTGATCGATTCTACGCAGCGGAGACGAGCAGCGCCGAGCATCTTCAGGGAGCTTCAAGGATCTTCAGGAAGTTTCAGCGTCCCTAAGGAGCTTCAAGGATCGTCGAGGGAGCTACAGAACCAGAGCGCCAACTCGTCGAGGAGAGCACCGAGTCATCAAGGCGACTAAGAGTCATCGACGGCCACCAGTGGCCATACCAAGGCCAGCCGACCTTACAAGAACACTGTACTACCACCCCGCAATAAACCCACTAAGAACCCGTGAATTCTGTGCTTTCTCACTGATCTACTGGGCGGTCACGTTTATATAAATTTGGTGGGACGAACACACAACCTTACTGAGCTAGCCGCACGAATCTCTAGCGAGCAGACCTATAAAATCAGTTCGTTACATCTGGCGCCCAAAACGTGATTGTCCCAGCAGTGAAAGCGATTTAAAGCAGAATGGGAAAGAAGTGGATTTACCGCCTTAAGACAGAGGACTTTGCATACGTCGCGGAGAGGCTAAACATCACCCTAGAAGGAAAAACAGACGACAAAAGAAGGGCGTTGTCAGAATACTACTCTGAGACGGAGAACGACCCGAAACTTGTTGCGATCTGGGTCGAGCTGGAGGCGGCATACACCGAGAAAACAGCCCCAAGCATCACATTGACTCCCGCCGAAGGGGAAGACTTATTGGCAAGTCTGAGCGTCGACAACATGCAAAAGGAGGCACAAATGAGGGAACCAAGCCAGGAGAGGAAAAAGAAAGAGTGCGTACAGAAAACGACAGCACCGACTCCGACTCCCAGCCAGCCAGATTATGCAAAGGTGGCGAAACAAGTCCGCGAATGGTCCTTTAAATTCGACGGCATTGAGAAACCGTTCGAGTTTCTGGAGCAAGTGGAGTGGTCCGCAAATACATACGGCCTGGATTTGGATATGATTCCCCGCGCCATGCCAGAATTACTGAAGGGGAGGGCATTGAAGTGGTTCATCTCCAACAACAAACAGTGGCAAACCTGGGCGGAATTCATCCAGAGCTTTAACACATACTTCCTACCGAGAGACTTTTTCTCCACACTTTCGGACAAAGTCAAGCAGAGGAAGCAAGGCTACGGGGAGACGTTTAAGGACTACATGATCGACATTCAGGCAATGATGAGGCCACTTAATTATTCGCCGACAGAGGCCCTCACCATCATCCGCCAGAACTGCACACCGAACCTAAAGATCGCCCTCAGAGCATACACAGTGGCAGACCTGGATACACTCATGGACCTAGCCGACGAGTTTGAGGAACTGGAGAAGGAACGGGAGACATTTGCCCAGGAGAACAAATTCGCCAGGGCAAAACCAGCAGCTCAGGCACAAACGATGTGCAGACGGTGCGAGGACACTGGCGACCAGGAACCCCGTGGGAACAGTCAATGGACACCGCCCCTACAAGACCACCGACAACAGGCAACCAACCCTCCGTATGAACGCCAGCGGCCGCCGATACAACATCAACAGAGGCAGCCAACAAACCCCTTGTGGAGGCCACCAATCACAACGCAGAGACCACGGGAGAGTACCCACATCACAGACCCCCAGGAGGCCTGCCGAAAGTGCGGCGGTGTGCGGCAAAGTGGGTATCAGGAGCGTTGAGTGCTGCCAAAGAGCGGGAAATGGTCAGCGATCTCAGCCGCAGAGAGGCGGGCGGGGATCGCAAAATGCTTCCTCTCCAAACTAACTGGCAAGCTGATCGAGGAGGAGCAGCAGTTGTCCGCAGCGGTAACGATTGGTGGAGACACGTATAAAGCCACAATCGACACCGGGGCAACAGCGAGCTTCATAAGCGAGGAACTGGCGGACAATCTGGCTGCTCTCGGGCAGATCACAAGGACAAGACGGCAAGTTAGGTTGGCAGACGGGAGAAGCGGCGAAATCAGTGCACAGCTGGAGGTAGAAATCGCATTCGGAAACAAGCGATTTACCATGAGCCTGCTGATACTACCAGGGGTAGTAGATTCGTTGGTGCTAGGATGGAATTTCCTCACGCGAGTAGGAACCGTAATAAAGTGCGCCGGACACGAGATCACAATACCGGCCAGGAACCGACACAATGGGCGGCTCGAGGAAAAGCTATCGGTGGCTATCAATGCTATCAATGCGAAGGTGGATGAGCTTCTCGAAATGGGGTATATAGAGCACTCAAAGAGCCCATACAGCTCCCCCATCGTGATGGTGAAGAAGAAGACGGGCAAATGGAGACTCTGTGTCGATTTCAGGCAGATCAACGCAAAGTCGATAAAGGATGCCTACCCAATGCCGCGCATAAATTATATCCTCGACCAACTGCGAGAAGCGAGGTACATCAGCAGTTTGGACCTGAAGGATGGGTACTGGCAAATCCCACTGGAGGAAAGCAGCAGGCAATACACGGCTTTCACGGTGCCCGGAAAAGGTTTGTTCCAGTGGAGGGTTATGCCTTTCGGTCTCCATTCGGCATCCGCGACTTTTCAACGAGTTTTGGACCAAGTAATTGGTCCGGAAATGTCACCCCACGCTTTCGCCTACCAGGACGATATAATAGTGATCGGACGCACGCTAGAAGAACACAAAGCGAACCTGAGTGAAGTGTTTCGGCGGCTGAAAGAAGCAAATCTGAGGCTAAACCCAGACAAGTGCCAATTCTTCAAGAAGGAACTGTTGTATCTAGGCCATCGAGTGACCAGCGAAGGAATAGGCACGGATCCGGAAAAGGTAGCAGCCATCGCCGAACTAGAACCACCATCCACAGTAAGAGAACTCCGACAGTACCTGGGCGTAGCATCGTGGTACCGCCGATTCGTACCTGATTTCGCGAAAATAGTCAAACCACTCAACGATTTGCTACGCAAGGGCAACAAGTGGGTGTGGACACCGGAACATCAGAAGGCATTCGAAGAGGTCAAGGCAAGACTCGTTGCAGACCCCGTATTGGCATGCCCGGACTTCGACAAACCGTTCACCCTGCAGACGGACGCGAGCGACTACGGCATCGGGGCAATACTAACCCAGGAGACGAAGAACGGCGAAAAGGTAATCTCTTACTCAAGCAGAACACTCAACGGCGCCGAGAAGAATTACTCGACGACTGAGAAGGAGTGCTTAGCAATCGTCTGGGCGATCCGGAAGCTAAAGCCATATCTGGAAGGTTACCACTTTAAGGTAGTAACCGACCATATGGCCCTGAAGTGGCTAAACAGCATTGAGAGCCCTTCAGGAAGGATCGCCAGATGGGCCCTGGAGCTACAGCAGTACGACTTCGAGATATCGTACCGGAAAGGACAGCTCAACGTGGTGGCGGATGCCCTGTCAAGACAGCCACTACCAGAAACGCTTCGAGGGATCAAGGAGACATCGGCGGCGGAAGCATCTGCAGCATGCAGCTGGACTCAAGGAATGCACGAGAAGATTAAGACCCAACCGCAAAAGTACCCGGACTACGTGATGGAAGGTGACACCCTATACAGAAACATACCACACCGAGCAGGCAGCGAGGATGTCGCAACGTGGAAGATGTGCGTCCATAAAGCTCTAAGGGAAACGGTGCTGAAAGAGAACCACGACTCACCTTCAGCGGGCCACGTTGGAAGCCGACGGACGATTGCACGGCTGGCAGCACGATATTACTGGCCAGGCATGCACAGAGATGCCCGAGCCCATGTTAGAAAATGCGAGATATGCATGAGATTCAAGCCGAATCAAATGCAAGCGGCTGGCAAAATGCTAACGCAGGTGCCAGAGGAACCATGGGCAACGGTATGTGCGGACTTCGTCGGACCCCTGCCGCGTTCGAAGCACGGCAACCAAATGCTGCTAGTACTGATAGACCGATTCTCCAAGTGGACTGAGTTAGTACCACTGCGCAGCGCGACGGCCGAGTCACTAAAGAAAGCTTTCAGAGAACGAATAATCGCAAGGTACGGGGTCCCAAAGGTGGTCATTACGGATAACGGAGTACAATTTGCCAGCCGAATCTTCAAGGGTTTCCTAGCCGATATGGGTATCAAACAACAGTTCACAGCTCCATACACCCCGCAAGAGAACCCGACCGAGCGAGCGAATAGGACTGTGAAAACAATGATTGCGCAGTTCGCCGGGCAGGACCAGAGAAATTGGGACGAGAAATGGCCGGAACTCATGCTGGCAGTAAACACCAGCGTTTCGGAATCCACTGGTTACACCCCGGCGTTTCTTACGCAAGGCAGAGAGCCCAGACTACCAAGCGCCCTATACGATCGAGAAACGTTAGGGACAGGACGTGCGGCTGAAACCCCGGATGAAAATGCAAGCAAACTAAAAGAGGTCTTTGAGATTGTAAGGCGAAATCTGGAAAAAGCCTCCCAGGATCAAGCCAGGCATTATAATCTAAGGAGGAGGCAATGGACACCAGCAGTGGGCGACATCGTGTGGGCCAAAGAACACCACTTATCAAAAGCGGTCGAAGGATTTGCAGCAAAGTTGGCCCCTAGATACGACGGGCCATTCCAGGTCGTGGATTTTGTTTCGCCTGTAATATGTAAAATACGCCATGTAAACACTAAGAAAGAGCGGACCATACATGTAAGCGAGCTTAAACAACAAGAAACAAGCGAGCGAACGCAGCAGGCAGAAACAACAGACGAACAACAACATTGAAACTCCTCCAAGGACACTACGATAACTCCAAGGATACTACAGGACTCCAAGGATTCTACGAAACTCCAAGGATACTACAGGACTCCAAGGATTCTACGAAACTCCAACGATACTACAGGACTCCAAGGATTCTACGAAACTCCAAGGATACTACAAGACTCCAAGGATTCTACGAAACTCCAAGGATACTACAGAACTCCAAGGATACTACAAAACTCCAAGGATACTACGAGATAACTCCGAGGATACAACAAGACAAAGGAAACTCCAAGGAAACACAGAATACACAAGGACACACAGTATTGGCATGGAAAGACAAGGCAAAGCTACTCTATTTTCCCGAAGAAAGGGGAAGGACGGTACAGCTGCAGGGCTATACCGAAACCGGCTGGAAAATCGAGGCAGAGCACACGAAGGGCACCAACACTCAACAAAAGAAAACCCTGAAACAAATAAACAAAAAAAAAAGGGAACCCGATGTGTATGCCGGTCGGCCAAACTGGCAACTCACCACAACCAAAGTGGTAAACAAAATCACATGCTAACAGAATGCGGCAATACAGTCCCGCCGCAGTCGAACATGTCAGGGGCATTGACCCCAAACCCAAGGGCAAGAAAGGACATACTTCAAATGCATCTGGAAAGGAAAAAAATGTTAAAAACACAAAAACAAACACCGAAACTTGCACTTACAAAACAATTGTGCAAGCTCACCATGAACTAGGGACGGGGGCGCCGCGATAAGGCGGTCGATTGGCACTGGACGATAGTGCGATCGATGGGCACACGAAAATGGAAAAATCATGGTGAATATCGCTGCGATCAGGTGGCAACGCTACACATGCAATATCGATAGCTGATGGTATCGATATGTTTTAAATATCGGTTCCAAGTGGGACCAGATCAGAGATCGTCGCGGGAAATTTAAACTGCGGGCCGCTGGCACATCGATAGCCGAGGGTTATCGATGCCCAGTGTGCCCAGACGGAGGATCGGCGCGGGATGTTCAAAATTGCTGCGGAGATGCCGACTTGCGCCGTAGAAACTTTCGGAGTTGAAAGCGTCGAGGGAGCGTCGAGGGAGCGACGATGGAGCAACGAGGGAGCGCCGAGGGATTCAATTAGATCATCGCAAGGACTCAATGGCTAGGATACACGAGGAAACGCCAGAGGGTAGAAGCGAGTTCTATTAAAGTTTCCCGAAGTAAGGGGGGAATGTGAGGAGTTGAATAACTCCCCACAAATTCCTGCAACCGTGGATGGCCGGCCGTTTACCATTTACGCGGCAAGAGTAGCGTAGTAGCGGCGCGGCGAAGAGCAAGTGGAGAGAAACTCGCAAATAGAGAGTTTGGAGACCGAGAAGCGGCGAAGAGAGTTTGGAGACCGAGAAGTGTAGAGTGAGAGTTTGGAGACTTCGAGGTCAAGAGAGAAAACTCTCACAAAGAGAGTTTGGAGAGTCATGGCGGAGAGTGAGAGAGTGGAGACTCAGCGGGCAAAGCCAGAGTGCCGTGTGCAAAGAGGGAAATAACGGATCTGCACCGGACTTTGGACTCTGCCGTGAACTTTGGACCAGGAGGACAAGTGCCACATCTCGGCAGCGGAGTGGCACACAGGCGTGCCACATGCACCAGAGGAATCAGCGGGACGGCAGCAACACGCCGAAATACAATTGAAGGCCGTGCGAGAATGGCAACGGGCTCAAACAGGAGTCAGGGACTTTGGACCCGGAGTAGAGAGATTCAGCGGGCCGAGCGCAAGAGGGAAATAACGGTTCCCGGAGGCCCTATATAAAGCCGCCGGGCGCTGGCAACAGGATCAGTCGATCAAGAGTGTGGATCAAGATCAGTCGATCGAGATCAGTCAATCAAGATCAGTCAAGATATCAAAGTGAGCAAGTCAGCCAGTACAGTGAACTACAAGTGAACAACAACAAATCGAGTCGCCGGAAGCAACGCCGTGGGAGCCTACAAGGAGCAAGATCGCTACGTCGAGACGTTCGGGATTGGATCACCAGGAATCTCCGAATTGAGACACAGGTAGCTGAGGTCCAGAGGGCGTCACACGGCTAGGTCAAGGCGATCCGTTTTCATTCCTGTCTCAACTAAATCCGCGCATCCGCCTGGAGAGTCGATCAGAGTTTGAGCGGTGAAAGCCTGCGACAATAAATCGTGAACTCGGGGAGAAACCTATCTAGACCCAGCGGTCCTTGCCTAAGCAGGTCCTGGTGCGATCAGCCAGAAGGGAGATCGGTCAATCGTTTGTGGTCTCGAGTGGAGAACTCCAGAAGAGCCCTACGGTTTGAGTCGTGTAGTCCCGGAGCGGCGTGTGTCTGAACCCCGAGTGAAACGAGCCAGAAGGGAGATCGGTCAATCGTTTGCGGTCTCGAGTGGAGAACTCCAGAAGAGCCCTACGGTTGAGTCGTGTAGTCCCGGATCGGCGTACGACCAAGACCCCGAGTACCATAAGCCACGCTACGTCACGCAACGCCACGTCAAGCCACCCACCACAACAGATCGAGCTACGAGGAAACGTCACGGACGATAAGCCAAAAGGTGAGGCTAGGGCGGAACGTTCGTTTGCACTAGGTGTAGAAGCGAAGTGAAGCGCTCGGCAGTATCCCTGCGTAACTTGGACTGTCAGCGCGATCTGAGTGGAACACTAGTGGGACCATCCGGGACAGAGCAAGGGACAGGCGGTGGTGTATCGAAAGGAGAGATTCCTGGAGAGCGCGGCCTCTGTTCACCCTAGTCTGAGAACGGTGACGCTTCCCTAAACCCGCGCAGCTGACCCCCCTGGCGAGTCCAAGGCGCTACGAGTAGTGATCGATTCTACGCAGCGGAGACGAGCAGCGCCGAGCATCTTCAGGGAGCTTCAAGGATCTTCAGGAAGTTTCAGCGTCCCTAAGGAGCTTCAAGGATCGTCGAGGGAGCTACAGAACCAGAGCGCCAACTCGTCGAGGAGAGCACCGAGTCATCAAGGCGACTAAGAGTCATCGACGGCCACCAGTGGCCATACCAAGGCCAGCCGACCTTACAAGAACACTGTACTACCACCCCGCAATAAACCCACTAAGAACCCAGTGAATTCTGTGCTTTCTCACTGATCTACTGGGCGGTCACGTTTATATAAATTTGGTGGGACGAACACACAACCTTACTGAGCTAGCCGCACGAATCTCGTAGCGAGCAGACCTATAAAATCAGTTCGTTACACCACTTCCCGAAGAAACTCTAAATTTGTCTCTTCATCACGAAAACTATAAGAAAATTCGCAGTCTTTTACTTTGCGATCAATCCGAGGATTTGATTAGGCATCTTAGCATTTTCGAAAATTTTCTTTCTCACGATGAGGTGAGCCTCAGTTTCGAGGACTATATATTGCTATTAGGTCTAGTTTGAAAAAAAAATACATTTTTCTGAAGAGAATTGTTGCAGAAATTCAAGCTAACGTTTATAATAAACACATTGTTTCAATGCAAAGGGAAAATATGGATATCCAGTTAATTTTTGACCCTTTTGCGTGCTGTAGCTATATTATTAATTACATTAACAAATCCCAAAGGGGTATTTCGAAGTTAATGCGCGAAGCAGCTTATGACATTCGAAGAGGCAATTCAAACATTCGCCAAAAGCTACAGTATCTCGGTCACAAGTTTATTTCGGGCACTGAGATCTCTGCTCAGGTGGCCGTATACTGTTGTATTGGATTGGCGTTGTCAGAAACAAGCAATAAATGCGTGTTCATAAACACCTTCCCTTCAGAACAACGAGTTCGTATGCTTAGATTCCACTATGCCTCAGGATTCCACTGACATCTTTCAGAAAGGTTTGCTGGACAGATACGAACAAAGACCAGATTCCCATGAAGGCCTGTGTTTAGCCGATTTTGCTGCAAATTTTGAGTATTCTAAAACCCGTGGAAGAGCTCGCCAAGGGGCAAATAGTGACAATGAGGCTGAAGAAGAAAATGAGGTCTTACAAACAGTTTATTTCGCACTTCGCGATGGTAGTGGATTTATTAGGGAAAGAAACCAGCCGAGTATCATTAGGTATAGACCCTTTAATATAAATTCAGATAGGTCCAACTATTTTAGAGCATTAGTTATGCTATATTCTCCATATAGAGATGAACAGGTAGAATTGTTTCAGAGAAATTGTGAGTAGTTTTATCATGAGCACGAGGAGGCTATTAAAGCCAACTTTGATAGGTATAATGCCATAGATGGTTTAGAAGACGCGCTCAGAAGGGCCATGGAGGCTGAGGAAAGCAGCGAGGAAAATGTAGAAGTTAATGATAAGTTTAGGGCCTTAGCTTTTCCAGAAATATCTTCTCAAATTAATGTTTTAAACTTAGACAACCATGTTCAGGAAGTAGATCCGGATAGCAATATCCGAATAATAAAGCTCCCGCCAATTATTTCTCCTGAAAATTTAGCCACCTTAGTTAGATCTCTTAATTTAAAGCAAAAAACTTTTCTTACGCATGTTTTGCACAATGCAAGAAGAAATGCTAGTTTCCATGAGTTCGTAGGAGGCGGAGCAGGAGTCGGCAAGAATAGACTTATATCCACCTTATTTCAGTCCCTTTCCAAGGAGTATAATGGTAGAGAAGGATGCGACCCAACTTCTGTAAAAATATTGCTGTGTGCTCCAACAGGCAAAGCTGCTCTTGGACTCGGAGGCTCAACTCTCCATTCTATGTTCTCTCTCCTTGTAAATCAGGCTGGGTCTGCATTTAGAAGTTTAAGCCCTGATCTGTTAAATACCCTGCATTCAAGATTTATTGATCTTAAAGTTCTCATAATAGACGAAATTTCTATGGTCGGCTCAAGAATGTTTTCCCATCTGGACTCTCGCCTTAAGCAAATTTTTTCCAACGTTGATACTCCCTTCGGAGGCATTTCGGTCATCGTGTTCGGCGATCTTAGGCAATTGCGGCCAGTTTGTGATCGTTGGATTTTCCAGCCGCCGTCGCATGATCCATACAGCGCTATATTTGGATCCCACCTCTGGAGTCCTTTTAGGTTTTTCGAACTCACAGAGATAATGCGACAGCGAGATGACCAGCCGTTTGCAATAGCACTCAACAACATGGCGTCCGGCCAAATGTCGTCTGTCAAATTATCATGGCCTCCAAAGTTCTTATGAATGCGGATGATGTCAAGTTGTGTTTGCATATGACATCGCCTGGTTCCCACATGCAGCTCCAGCTTGACTTAAATAACCTTCCAATCCAGCTGTGCGTACATACTCCATTGGCCAATCCGCGCTTGAACGCATTGAAACCGTCCTAGACCTTGGAGTCCTATTTGACCAAAAGATATGCTTCAATCGCCATGTCAGCACTATCTCCAATAAAGCTAAGGCCTTATTAGCTTTCATCAAACGCTGGTCCAAAGAATTCGATGATCCGTATATCACAAAGCTCCTGTATGTTTCCTTAGTTCGTCCAACGCTGGAATACTGTTCGTGCGTATGGTCTCCACAGTATGAGCGCTATCAAGACATGATTGAGTCTGTTCAGAAGCAGTTTCTCCTGTTTGCCTTACGTGGCTTGAACTGGGAATCTAGAAGCCGATCTTTGCCAACTTTAAAGCACCGTCGAATATGTTCTTTCGTGGGCTCTGCGAAATAAGTCCCCAAGAAATAAGTCCCCAAAAAAAAAATGAAATAAGTCCCCAAAAATTTGTATGGGGACAACAACAACGATTTTAGATGTCATTTTGGGGAAGTATTTCATTTTTTGGGGGAAAAAAAATTGGGGACTTATTTCATATGCAATAAGTTCCCAAAAGTGGATATGAAATAAGTCCCCAAACCCAATTTTTGGGGACTTATTTCATTTTTCTTGTTTGACAGAAAATAGGTGCCAGGCAACGCCTGACAGCTATCACATCATAACCTAGCCTTGGTTTACTAGTAATTGCGCGACTTGTACGTGAACTATGGAGTGCGAGAGAATTATAGGTCTACGCCGAACTGGCCATTTGTTTTATGTTAGAGAGCAAAAAATGTTGTATATGAAAAAATCGAGTTATAATAATATAACAAAACTTGCCGCGCTCGGTTAAATCTTTTGGAAAACGGTACCTGCGAACTGCCTACAAAATTTATTGAACATAACCATGAAAACGAGGAAGAGGCGTATTTAAAAATAATGGCTCTAAATGATATGAAACAACAATGTTCTAACGTAAATGGCGTTCTAGGAGCAGAAAATAGTGCCATCAGTTGCATTCGATCAGCGTATCGTAATACCTGCGAAAGGTATTTATTGATATTGTGCTTATGCAACTTTATAAAATATTCATTATTTTGTAGGTTCCCAGAAGATACAAAAAACATTGAGTTTGGCAAAATTCGACGCGGCTTACAATATATCGCTAGCCAAACCTTCATTACTTCACCTCAACTTCCAGTGCAAGTTATAGAGGCATTCAATTTTGAGCATGTGTGGACTTCTTTTGGTCTAACCAAGGATATGTCAAATCCACTGCCATTCTTTACCGCTTGTATATTCGAGGAGGAAAAACAAGCTTTTTGCATATTTTCCTCTTTAAAAATAATAAGTGGAATAAAAGAAAACATACCTCCACAGAATAGAAGATTCCTAATGGATGGAACTTTTAAAATAGTTCCAAAAGGGTGCTTTAAACAGCTACTTGTTATTTATATTCAATATTTTGAGGAGGTAAATAACTGCATTCTTTCCAAACAAATAGAATATTAATGAATTCATAAATATATAATATTTAACATGCTTAACGATGGAAAGGTCAAGCTTGATATTGAATAAATATGATTTCATATATACTTATGGGTAATATTATAGACTTTTTGCTTTTTATAAGTTCTTGGAAGTTGAGGGTGTTAAGAATTAAACCTTTTCTTCTTAGGTATTTCCAGTATTTTTCATTTTAATGAATAAAAAAAATAAAAAATGTTATGAAGAATTATTACAATATATCAAAGAAAATGTATTCGATTTGGAGCCTTCAACAATAATAACAGATTATGAGGCAGCCATGAGAAAAGCCATCCGAAATGTGTATCCCACAGTTAAAACTGTTGGTTGCTGGTATGTAAATTGCCGTTTTTATTTTCGATTACATTTTTTTCGTTTTAAGGTTCCATTTTTGCCAAGCATTAAGAAGAAATATGAGCAAACGCAAGTCCTTGCTAGAATTTATTAGGAATTCAAAACTAGCTAGTTCGGATTTTCACAAAATATTGGCTTTACCATTGCTACCTCCGTATTTAATTGAAAGCGCTTTTCACGAAATCAAGATTAGAATTTTTATGTTTGATGTTAACAACGATTTTCGCTATTTTTTAACTTATTTCGACAAGCAGTGGATTAAGAAGGTAACACCTCTTAACGTAAAATATTAAAAATATTAACTTATTTCTGAAATTGTAATTAGGTGGGCTGCAATAACTTTTCAGTTTATAAGGAAAATACTCGCACGACAGCAGCTGTGGAAGGATACAATGGTGTTTTAGGGCGTTCTGTGTTGCCAAATGGCAATTTCTTTAAATTTGTTAAAGTTATTCGGGACGAGGAATACTTTAAAAGTCGCCAATTTATACAACTAACTGAGAGTGGAGGTTCTTCGACACATAAAAGACGAAAGGAGAATATTGAAAAAGATAAAAAGATTAAGGAAGCAAAATTGCTATTGGAGGAAGGAAAGCTAAATGCAGCTTCCTTTCTTTCTCGGATGGTGTATAAGGATAATGACATTTGTGCCAACATGATGGAAAAAAAAAACATTTTTGATGATGTAGATGACGATTCGGCAGACGAAAATTCAGATGAGGAGGAAGCCGCTAATAATCCGATAGCAACAACTGACGATTGTAAATGTGTGGTTTGTTTGGACTTGGTTCCAAATATTTTATTTTTTCCATGCAAACATTTAAAAACTTGCGCTGAATGTCATCTAAAACTACAAGGAGAAGCAATTGCAAGTAACTTAGAGCATTACAAGTGCCCTTATTGCAGAAAAGATGTTGAAGATACCATGCAAGTCTTTATTTAATTTTAAATAATTTAAAAAGAAAACATAAAATACACACATCAAAAGAACTAAAACAAATTTGGGGTGTTATTTTTTTTTTTGAATTGGGAACTTATATTTCATATGAAATAACTCCCCAAACCTTTTGGGGCCTTATTTCATTTTTTTTGTATTGCCGACTTTTTGGGATTGGGGAGTTATTTCGTTTTTTAAATTGGGGACTTATTTCATATGAAACAACTCCCCAATTTTTGGGGCCTTATTTCATTTTTTTTTTGGGGACTTATTTCTTGGGGACTTATTTCGCAGAGCCTCTTTCGTGATCTTCCTTCACAAGCTCCTTACTGGCGGTGTGGACTCACTTCACCTGATAACGTCCATAAAGTGGAATGTTCCTTCTAGACCAACTCGTCGATTTCGGCCATTAGCACTGGAAATCGCCAGGTCAAACTACTCCCGTTTTGACCCATTCCGAGTTTTATGCGACAACTATAATGAATTGTACCACTTATTATCCTATGAGTGTTTCTACAATGTGAATTCAACCAGAGTCACTGCGTTCCTGTCATCAGCAAATAATCAATCATTTTGAAAATTTCCTGTATATTTTTTTTTTAAGTCCAATGAGCTGTCCTTAGCTCATATATTAAATAAATAAATAAATTAATAAATAGCAAGATATTAGCCTTCTTAGCAGCCGTATTTCCGTCGAAAGTCAGATTCCAAATGACGCCATCCACCTTTTTTCAAGCAATCAGGACACAGACCGATACAACAGGGAGAAGCTAAACTCGATTCCCACTGATCAGTTCATCTCGGAAGCCATACCCTCTGTGAATCTGCACATATTAGCGTAGAGCAGGGGAACAGATGTCTGGAACAAGCTAGGGTATTAAAAACATCTGAGACACAAGGTTTGTGTACCTCGCTCATTTTAAAAACCACTGCTAACTACATGATGACGGTCAATGTAGATACATCAGATGGTCTCGTAAACGGAGCCACTGGTGTCCTTAGGGAGATAGGTTTCAACACGTCCAACTCTCCGAACATTCTTTGGATACAATTTTTAGATGACAGCATAGGAGTAGCTGCACGATCAAAGTGCAGTCATCGCCAAGAGGCTTCATGGACCCCAGTAGTTAATATCATTAAAAGCTTTCATATTAATTCTAACCAGGCCACAACCATTGACCGAAAGCAGTTTCCAGTGGTACCTGCAGAAGCAATAACAATTCACAAAAGTCCAGGCGCTACTTATAGCAAAGTGGTAGCATGCAGAGAGCTGCGCTGTACGTAGCCTGTAGCAGAGCCACAAGTGCAGCAGGTCTCTAGATTATTGGACCTTTCGTCCCCCCAAGATCCGCCCTGGGATCGGCTTCCGAGGAAGAGCTCCGAGAACTGCGTTCCGCTTAGTTACTGAGTACCCATTTCGATTGTTTACTCAATAGTCCGAACCTTCATGTCTTTTTCCATAATACGGAAAGCTTGCACTGCCACATTAGCGATGTATGTTCCGATCAGCTAATGCTTAAGTCTTCTATTCTGTGCTTCGTTGAGACTTCCACATACTCAAATGAAGCATACGACATTCCTGGCTTCGCCACAGCAGTGCGACTAGATTGCCAGTCAGTAGCTACCGGAGCTCGACCAAAAAGAGGCATTCTCGTATTCGTTCGAAACGAACTCTTTGAGAATGTTAGTCTTTGTTCAAGTAGTCGCTTTCTGGCTAATTCCTCAAATTTAGCCTCTTCAGTGTTCCAGTTTGCCATCTTTAGGTACCGGTCTTTAGGGATTGTAGTTATTTATAAAAGTCCGACCTATCCGTTGTTAAAGTTTGAAACAGAGTTTAAGGAGTTATTTGAGCGGCACACACTTTTAAATAGTAATAGTTTAGTGTTAGGAGATTTCAATTTATGCCTTCACTCCATCTCTGGCTGCTGTAGGAGAATTTTCGATTTTTTATCAGATTTAAAAGGTTTTAGTTCTTTGCTAGATTTGGATTCGTCGACAACCAATGGCAATACGCATATTGATTGGGCGTTTTCAAATATTTTCGATAATAGGGCCACTGCGCGAGTTACCGTACCGGTACCATCGACTACGCCACCGCCTAAACCTCCCCGTGTTACTCTCTTCCAAGGGGACAGTGACCGGCAGCTAGCCGTTCGTTGTCCCACATAGAATTGACATAAGAAATGCAACATCAGCACAAGGCAGGATGTTGCTAAACGACACCCACTCAGCAGAGCTCCAGAAAACATTTTGTTAGCAATTACTCACCCACACTAACATAATTGTAAAACACATAAAATTCTTTGGCGGAGGTTTGATTTGGATCTCCACCCACAATAAAATTCATTCCGTTTGGAACAACCAAAACGAACACACAACTGTTTTATTAAAATCTTATCTGAATATGAAAAGAAATATCTAGTGCAAGTGACTGTCCGCTCGTGGCTGGAATAAATGCATCGCGCAGGAATTCCAGTTAGCTTCAGCACGGTAACAAAAAAAAAAAAAAAAAAGTAAACAGACAAGGAAATCCCAAAGACCACTGGATCGCGCAAGGGTATTTGGTGAATCTCAAAGTTAAATAAAAGAAGGAATAAATTATAACACATACAAGAAGGAATTTTGCCATATCGGAAACCACTGCATCGCGCAAGGGTGACGGTAATGCAATAATAATAGAATATGTATATATATAACGAATGGTCCGATTTGAAAAATTTCTTCTACATTTCGATAGGTATTGATAGTCACAATAAAACTGCATTTTTAGTTTTCCAAAATCTTTAATGGTGTGGGCGCCAGACACCTTTAAAAAAATGGTGTAGGGCGATTGAGGGCGTTAGAGGGGGCGTGGCACCATTTTGAAATAAACTTGCGCTGTGTAGGAACTCCAAGAATATGCATGCAAAATGCCAATCCTCTAGCTTTTATAGTTTCCGAGATCTCAGCGTTCATACGGACGGACAGACGGACAGACGGACAGACGGACATGGCTAGTTCGACTCGGCTAGTGATCCTGATCAAGAATATATATACTTTATAGGGTCGGAAAAGCTTCCCTCTCCCTGTTACATACTTTTGCACGAATACAATATACCCTTTTACTCTACGAGTAACGGGTATAAAAATTAATTAATAAAACAAATTGAGCAAATGATAATAACAAAATTTTACAGATAAAAGACACCGACACACACCTCACTTCTAAGGAAAAGGAACTAGTAAAGACTATGAAAATACATAATACAATATATACATAGGCATACATATCAATATACACATATACATAAAAAAAAATAATATTTAAAAGAGTAAACAAAAGAGAATTGTAAATGTTAAAAATTAGCAAAGTCAAAGAGTCACTTAGGCCTCTAACTAGAAGTAAAGTTATAAAAAAGGCTACCAGTTTGCCAACGATAGTTGAACAGTTAAATTTTGAGCCCTCAACTTCTAGAGCAGTGCAGAACAAGGAAGCTGATACAATGACGCATCAGGACAATTTAGGAGTGCATAAGGCAACAATTGAGATGTTAGGCACTGTGAAAATTTTCGACGTGATCCGGTCGATGCATGTTTTTATGGGGGAAAAAGAAAGGATAAAGGAGTTTATTTTAAAAACGGAAGAGATCCTTTTAATGATTAGAGGAATGGATCAAACACCAATGGGACTGATGATCCTTAGGCAAATAAGGAATAAAATCCAAGGAAAGACCGATGACATTTTGGTAAAATCAAATTGTGGATTAAATTGGGATGATATAAAAAGAATTTTGATAGCCCATTTTGCAGACAAGAGGTCAGAACCTGATTTATTGAGGGAATTAAACCAGTTGGAAAATAAAAAACTAACAGTATAATTATTTTACTCAGAGGTATCTGATGTACATAAGGCATTGTGTAATGTTATAGACAGGACAGATACGAACCCCATCGCAACTCAGGCGAAGAAGAAGTTATACGAGGAAACGTGTCTGGAGGCGTTCGTAACAGGTCTTTAAGACGCTCTTGGAAGAATACAAGATAGCGGTTAAAGAGAGAGACATTTATTACCGGACTAAAGAGGTACCCAGGAGCAATAATTTTAGTATGGCAGGGGGTTATAACAGGCAGAACTTTGGGTATAATAGAAACAGAGGATACAATAACAACTTTAACAGAGATAATGAAGGATATAGGCAACAAGGACGATATAATAGGAACCCCTTGTGGAATAGGGAAGGAAATAGGAATAGAGGATATGACAATCAGTCGACCTCTAATTCTTCAGGGTATAATTTGGCAATAATGCCAAAACAGGAAATTGCAGAATGCTCATCAACTGGGCCTGGAAGTGCCAAACGATGGCAGTCAGGGCCATTAAATACGGTAGAAAGAGAAGAGGAGTAGGAGTTGAATAACATTGAGGACGAAGGAAATTTTCGCCAAAATGCCTCAAAAAACAGACAGGGTATATAAGGAAGGATACCCATCAGGCGACATTACCATACGTGGTAGTTAAAGTAAAAGAAAAACAAGAGAGAATGCTATAGTTGGGTGCCCCGACTATCAGATACCCGTTACTCAGCTAAAGGAAGTGCGAGGGAGATGAATATATAAAACTTGGATCGGGCATAACTTTTTAACGATTGATCCGATTTGAAAAATGTCTCCTACATTTCGATAGGTATTGACAAACACAATAAAACTGCATTTTAACTCTAAAGGTGTGCGCGCCAGACACAGAAACACACACACATAAAATCATTTAAGGCGATTGTGGGCGTTAGAGGGGGCGGTGCGCTCGTCTGAAATAAACTTGCGCTGCGTAGGAAGCCCAAGAATTTGTGTTGTTAATCCCAAATTTCTAGCTTTTATAGTTTCCGAGATCTCAGCGTTCATACGGACGGACAGACAGACAGACGGACAGACGGACATGGCTATATCGACTCGGCTTGTGATCCTGATCAAGAATATATATACTTTATAGGGTCGGAAACGCTTCCATCTCCCTGTTACATACTTTTGCACGAATACAATATACCCTTTTACTCTACGAGTAACGGGTATAATAACTAAAATTATTAATAGATTCGGGAGCTACAAATTCCCGCAATAGTTAGTAAAGATCAACAGCAAAAATTGAAAGAAAACTTTGTAGTTAAAACACCAATAGGGAGTCATAAAATAAACAGTTATATAAAAGATGTTGAGCTGCAGGAAATTGCAAAAGGGAAATCGTTTGATTTATTTTTATTTAATTTTCATTCCTGGTTTGATGGATTATTGGGAATGGACATATTAATTAAGTTAGGTGCAAGTTTAGATTTAGAAAATCTCGTATTAAGAACTAAGACAGGGACAGTTAAAGTCCATTTGAAGCCCAATAGGACCACTGACATACATATCCTGGAGGAGGCGACTAAAACAATTGTCACTTTAGCAGTTTCAGTAAACAATGGTTTATTTTTGATACAAACAACACTAGTGGAAGAAGGTTTAGAAATAACTGGCGGAATTTATTATGCAAAGAAGGGACAGGCCGTCCTAGAAGTTGTTAATTTTACAGGAAAATAAATAATACCTAGAAAAGACGTTGGCTGTCACTGCATATGATTCCAAAGATTATGTAGAAATCGAAATGCTAAGACCATTTAAACAGGAGTATGTATGCAGGGAAATGAACACAATGGAATTAGCCGGGGGTGATGCAAGCCATGCAGAATTGGATATGTCCCATCTAAATACAGAAGAGGCAGCAAGCCTTAAAATACTGTATTCGGAATTTCCAAATATATTTCACACAAAGGAAAATCAACTGACATTTACCAATACGGTAACTCACTCAATTCCAACAACGGACGTTATTCCTATCTATAAAAAGCCATATAGATATGGATTTAAACAAAGAGAAAAAATGTAGAATCAGATAAAAGAACTGTTAGAGCAGGAAGTTATTAGGCACAGTCACTCACCTTGGAGTGCACCAGTGTGGCTAGTACCTGTCAGAAAAACAAAAGTGGAGATTGGTGGTCGATTTTAGGAAGTTGAATGAGAAGACAGTGAAGGATAGGTATCCGATGCCAGTAATTGGCAAAGTACTTAATAAACTGGGAAAGGCCATGTATTTCTCGGTATTAGATTTGGCTAGCGGATACCATCAGATTGAGATGGAAAAACAGGACATTCCAAGAACAGCATTAACAACAGATACAACAACTTTAAATATGTAAGGATGCCATTTGGACTGACAAATGCTCCAGCGACGTTTCAAAGAGTGATGAATAACCTGATGGGAGAGTTGGTAGGCAAGATTTGTTTGGTCTACATGGATGACATAATTGTGTATTCCCCGTCCCTACAAAGTCACATGCAAGACTTGAGGACAGTTTTTAAAAGGATAAGTGGAGCAAATTTTAAACTTCAAACAGACAAATCAGAATTTTTAAAGAAGGAAATAGAGTATTTAGGGCATGTAGTGACACAAGAAGGAGTCAGACCAAACCCAAAGAAGATTAAGGCCATAAAGCTTTTTCCTTTGCCCAAAACACCAAAGGAAATAAAGTCATTTCTTGTACTTATTGGGTATTACAGGAAATTCATAAAAGATTTTGCAAAAATAACGAAACCATTAACTAAGAGACTAAAAAGAATACAACAAATAATCATAGATAGATTGATAGATAGATAGACTACAAAAACTTTTGAATATTGCAAGACGTTGTTATGCAATGATCCATTGTTGAGATATCCAGATTTTACAAAACCCTTTATTTTGACCACAGATGCTAGCTATTTTGCTATTGGTGCAGTGTTATCACAAGGAGCAATGGGAAGTGATCGTCCAATCGCATTTGCAAGCAGATCGTTAAATGAGGCTGAAGTAAATTATTCCACAGTAGAGAAAGAAATGCTTGCCATAGTTTGGGGCATAAAACCGTACTTGTTCGGTCACAAATTCACAAAAGTCACAGATCATCGCCCACTAACTTAGCTCATGGGATTTATAGAACCAAATTCCAAGTTGGTGAGGTGGAAGCTGCAACTATTGGAATATGACTACGAGGTGACCTACAAAAAGGGGTCACAAAACGTCGTGGCAGACGCCTTGAGCAGAATTGAACTACAAGTTCACAACAGTGAACTGGAGTCAACTCAGGCCACTTGTGCGGCCCACACAAGTGAACTGGAATTAAAATGCATTCATTTGGCAGAAACGCCACTGAATGACTTTAATATCCAGTTAATATTTGAGGTTGGGTCGACACCAAGCAGAACAGTGGTGACACATTTTAAGAACAAGATAAGAAGGACGATAGCAGAAAAAGAGTTCACAAAAGAGGAAATTGCAAAAATTCTTAGGGAAATGCTTAAACCGTACAGGTTGTGTGCGATATACACATCAGATGAAGTCTTTAAAAAGGTAGAAGAAGCGTTTCAGAGTTATTTTTGCAAGAGCAAACTGTATAAAGCAGTACGTTGTCTTACTTTCATGCGGGAAATAACAGATATTAGTGAACAAAGAGAAGAAATAGAAAGGTATCACACCTCAGGTAATCATAGGGGAATAGATGAAACGTTTTAGAAGATGAGACGTGACATATTTTCCATTTATGAAAAACCGAGTAACACAGGTCATTAATGCGTGTGAAACTTGCCAGACATTGAAATATGATCGGCAACCGCAAAAGGTGGTATTTCAAAATACGGAAACCCCGTGCAAGCCACTTGATATCGTTCATACGGACTTATACACAATCAACAAAAACTACGTAATAACAATAATAGACAAGTTTTTAAGGTTTGCCGTGGGATACACTATACCGGCAAGGGACAGTTTAAATATTGGTAAATCAATAAAGAAGCTCATAAGTCAGTACGGCGTTCCTAAGAAGATCATATGTGACCAAGGCGGAGAGTATGCCTCGGCATTATTCAAGGATTTCTGTAGGCAGTACAGAATTGAATTGCACGTGACGTCGTTTCAACAATCATCCAGCAATTCACCGGTTGAAAGGCTTCATTCAACACTGACAGAAATTTATAGAATAATTATGAAAACAAGGAAGGACTTAAAACTAGAAAATGAGCATGAGGAAGTTTTAGATGAAGTTTTCCTAACTTATAATAACTCAATACACTCCAGTACGAAATTGAAGCCGTTCGAATTGTTCTCGGGGAGAACACTCGTTTTTGAACGGGAAATTAATTTCGATACGGAGCATGAGTACTTAAGAAAGTTTAATGCGTATCAGGAGGAAATGTATAAGGAAGTTAAGAACAGGTTGGAAAGACAAAAACAGGAGAGGACGCGAAAACTCAATGAAGGAAGAGAAGAACCCATAGAATTGGAAAAAGGGGATGTAGTTCTTAGGAAGGAGAATAGAAGAAATAAGCTAACACCTAGGTTTACGGAACACACAGTAGATGAGGATAATGGGGTTACATTCGTTACAAAAAGGAAACAAAAAATACATAAATCAAAAATTAAAAAATGAATTAAACAAAATAAAAACTAATCAATCACGGTTACAGGTGCATGTTGGTCCAAGGACAGACAATGGACGTGCAAGCACTAAAACGACAAGAAGCGATCGTAAAAATGGAACTGGAAGAGGCAAGAGTAATGGTCAGAGCGAAGATGTTCGACCATATAATAAACTTTAAGGACTATGACGGTAATATTGCACAGATTGAGAACGCGTTGTTAGACATAGAGAATGTTAGATTCTCAGGTGAGGCAGTCCAGGTGGTTAAGGAAAAATTGTACCAGGTGAAGGAGAAGCTAGAAATACTTAAACCAAGAAATAGGGTCAAAAGAGGAATTTTTAATGGATTAGGAAGCATGATAAAAATAGTTTCGGGGTATATGGACGCATATGATGAGGAGAAAATAGGGAATAGAATAAAAGAATAAAGAAATGAAACAAGGTTTCTTACAAAAGAAGCGGACGAGCAAAGAACCTTTTATCAGGAAACCTTGAGTAGGTTTACGAAAATTACTGAGCATATAAATAAGGAGCAGGAAGATATAAATTTGTTTATAAAGAATTATAAGAATAACGTATTTAAGGAACTAACACAAGAGCACAATGAAATACATATGCTCCAGCATTTGAATAGGATTAGTTACAGTATTGATTTGTTAGCAGTACACTTGAACAATATTGCGGAAAGCATATTGTTAGCGAGACTTCGCATTGTGCCTAAATTCATTTTAGCAGAGACAGAATTAGATAGGATTATACAGTTTGTCGAGAGTCAAGGGCTCAAAATTGTTTCAAACGAACAAGTATATGAACTAATAAATATACAGACACAAAAAATGAGACAGACATAATATTTAGGGTAAGAGCTCCAATTTTTGAGCCAAATGTCTATCAATTATATTATGTTATACCAATTCCAATTAATGGAACACATTTATTAATAATACCAAATTATGTAGCAATTAATAAGTATAAAATAAGCTTCTTTAACAACCAATGTTCAAAAAATCATGAAACTTTTATTTGTGAGAGCGAAGAGTTGGGTAGATTTGAGGAAGATTTTAACGAACAAAACACCAATATGCGATTCAGTAAATCTAGACAGGAGAGAAATGGTTTTGGCACCTGAGGATGGACACATATTCATTTTCAATGCCTGGAACTTACCTGTGGTTCGGGGGCGTTAGCAATCAAATATGCAAACTGTTCAATCGAAATAAATGGCATAAAGTATGATGGCCAAGTTATGGTACATAAAGAGGACCATACCACTACAATAAGTAAGCAGATACTTATAAATAACACCAAACAGGAGTTAAACCTAGAAGTTTTACATCTTGAAGATATGAGAAACCTCAAAAAAGTAGTGTACATGGGAAAAGTACAGGAAACACATTTATCCGTAATATATGGTATGATGGTGTTTCTAGCGATAACGGTACTGGCAATATGGAGAATTAGAAAAACAAAAACAAAAAAGGAGTTACCGTACCGGTACCATCGACTACGCCACCACCTAAACCTCCCCGTGTTACCCTCTTCCAAGTGGACAGTGACCGGCAGCTAGCCGTTCGTTGTCCCACATAGAATTGACATAAGAAATGCAACATCAGCACAAGGCAGTTGCTAAACGACACCCACTCAGCAGAGCTCCAGAAAACACTTTGTTAGCAATTACTCACCCACACTAACATAATTGTAAAACACATAAAATTCTTTGGCGGAGGTTTGATTTGGATCTCCACCCACAATAAAATTCATTCCGTTTGGAACAACCAAAACGAACACACAACTGTTTTATTAAAATCTTATCTGAATATTGGATGACTAAGAGGATCACTAACTATTGCATACAATAACTGGCGCAGCCGGACCTATCAGCCGGAAGGAGAAAAAGGACACACCATACCCGGAGAACTGAGAAGGACCGAAATGATAAAAACAATTATTTTGATAATTTATATACAACAGTAAGTTAAAATAGTGATGTGATGGAAGTGAGGTGTGTGTTGTAAATAAAAAAAAGAAAGGGTGCACAGATGTAATAACGATAAAATTGAAAGGCAAAAAATGGAACAATAACAAAGAACATTGGCAAGAATAAATTAAATTAAATAATGTGTTGACTGTGAATCTCGTGCGAGTCCTGGCGACCTGCAACGTCATCGAACCATATAGTTCGATGGATTGAGTTGCAAGTAGGACGTTCGAAGGTTCGATGTTGGACGCGAACATCAAACATGCAGCTGGGGAAAAGAAACCCAGGTCGCTGGTTGGATACTCTGCCCGTCGATAAATGAAAAATAATAAAAGAAATATCTAGTGCAAGTGACTGTCCGCTCGTGGCTGGAATAAATGCATCGCGCAGGAATTCCAGTAAGCTTCAGCACGGTAACAAAAAAAAAAAAAAAAAAAAAGTAAACAGACAAGGAAATCCCAAAGACCACTGGATCGCGCAAGGGTATTTGGTGAATCTCAAAGTTAAATAAAAGAAGGAATAAATTATAACACATACAAGAAGGAATTTTGCCATATCGGAAACCACTGCATCGCGCAAGGGTGACGGTAATGCAATAATAATAGAGTATGTATATATATATATGTTACAAAAATTCAAGGGAACCCGATACCACTGCATCGCGCAAGGGTATAAAAAGGGGAAAAGAAAATTAAGAAAGGAAAAAAAAAGAAAAGAAAACACATACACAACACTTCCAACACAGTACAAAAAAAAAAATTAATTAATAAAACAAATTGAGCAAATGATAATAACAAAATTTTACAGATAAAAGACACCGACACACACCTCACTTCTAAGGAAAAGGAACTAGTAAAGACTATGAAAATACATAATACAATATATATCTTACATACGCATACATATCAATATACACATATACATAAAAAAAAAAAATATTTAAAAGAGTAAACAAAAGAGAATTGTAAATGTCAAAAATTAGCAAAGTCAAAGAGTCACTTAGGCCTCTAACTAGAAGTAAAGTTATAAAAAAGGCTACCAGTTTGCCAACGATAGTTGAACAGTTAAATTTTGAGCCCTCAACTTCTAGAGCAGTGCAGAACAGGGAAGCTGATACAATGACGCATCAGGACAATTTAGGAGTGCATAAGGCAACAATTGAGATGTTAGGCACTGTGAAAATTTTCGACGTGATCCGGTCGATGCATGTTTTTATGGGGGAAAAAGAAAGGATAAACGAGTTTATTTTAAAAACGGAAGAGATCCTTTTAATGATTAGAGGAATGGATCAAACACCTAACATCACTAACTATTACATACTATTACTCGCGCACATTTGAGACATTGAGACAACAAATAGCTACCATAGTGGTATATTAGTTAGCGTTAGGGAGACTGAATAGGTAGGGAAAATTGTATTTATTATATTTATAGTATGTATATATTTAGATAAAAAAAAAACAAAAAAAAAAATGTATTTATAGTAAGGTAAAATAATTATTTATTATTTAAAAAAAAAACAAAAAAAAGGTAAATAGTTGTATGCAATATTATTCTCTTATTAAAAAAAAACAAAAAACCCAAAAAAAAAAAAAATGAATTAGAAAGGTAAAAAACAAAAAAAAAAATGTATTTACAGTAAGGTAAAATAATTATTTATTATTAAAAAAAAAACAAAAAAAATTAGATAGTTGCATGCAATATTAGTCTCTTATTACAAAACCCAAAAAAAACTAATTAATAAGGTCAAATAAGTATTACAAAATAAAAAAAAAAATTAAAAAAAAAAAATTCTAGGCTTTATTTAGGTATATTTATTAATTATTAAAAAAATAAGGTAGTAATGTACATAAGTATGCCTTCCGAATGTTACGGATAAAAAAAATTGTTGGGGAACATGGAGATTCTAAACTTCAATATAGTTTGGAAACTCAAGTCGACTCGTAGGTCCCCAAATTTTATTTTGGTTTGAAAGACCACGTTGCAAAGCAACAGCCTCCACGTGGTGTTCCTGGGTACCGATCCTAACATAAAAATCGAGCGGCGAAAAACATTCAAAAGGCATATTCATATTAAGTTGTTTAGCTGAGTAACGGGTATCTCGACTATATAGTGAAGGGGTTGGTGAGAGAGTCGATTCTGCCGACGCTCTTCCGGCGTCCATCATTCATTACTTTTAATGGAAAAACATGTCATTACATTGGAAAAATACAATGATTAATGATTATAATAATAATTATTATACCCTTGCAGAGAATATTATAATTTCAGTCAGAAGTTTGCAGCGCAGAGAAGGAGACGTTTCCGACTGCACATAAAGTATATATATTCTTGATCAGCAACAACAGCCGAGTCCATCTAGCCATGTCCGTCCGTCCGTCTGTTTGTCGGTCCGTCGGTCCGTCTGTCCGTCTGACCTTTTGTTGTTGTAATTTATCTTTTCCTGGTAATATTGTATTGATTATAATTGTACTATTAGACTAATTGGATAAAAAAAGTCCCAACAACAAACTTTAAAAAACACAGGGCGGCAACACTACTACTATTTTGACCGCAGCTGTATGTTTTTATGTTTTTATACCCTTGCAGAGGTATTATAATTTCAGTCAGAAGTTTGTAACGCAGTGTATATATCTTCTTGATCAGCACCAATAGCCGAGTCAATCTAGCCATGTCCGTCCGTCCGTCTGTCCGTTTCTATGCGAACTAGTCTCTCAGTTTTAAAGCTATGAAACTATGAAACTTTCCCAAAAGTCTTCTTTCTATTGCAGGTAGTACATATGTCGGAGCGAGTCGGATCGGACCACCATATCTTAAGGCTCCCATAGGAATAATCAAACAAATATAAGAAAATTCTTTGTAACTTTGTAGGAAGTAGGCGTTTTGATTTTTGACAAATATTAAATAGCCACGCAGAATCTGGATTCCATGGAACTGCACCGATAGAGTGAGCATTAAACTATTGTTATTTACTTTATCTGCAAGGTTATATAAGCTTCGGATGGCTAGCTTCCTTTCTTGTTTGACTATGTTTTCAAGAATTTGTTTCTCCATCAAAAGTTATTTTGAGTATCAAAAACTGTAATATCAAAACAAACCATGGATCCGTTTGCCTGTGATACCTCCGGAGGGTTGGCCAATTTCAGAATTTTTTTACTTTGAGGTCCTTATGCTCAGAATCCTTGCGTCGAGGAACTTTTTGGAAAACGCAGTTTAACTTGGGAATTCGTAACGAATTTAAAAATATAGAATCCATCGAGGTAAATTTTTGATGTTGCATAGTGTAATAACAATGAAACATTTTTTAATAAAATAGAAAATACAATCCATTTTAAATGTACGTACCTTTGTGACTCCTTCTGGAATATTCATCTTAATTAATTGTTATTACACAAACCTCTTTCCTTGTTGAAATTAGACCCGTAGACACACAATATATTACAAATATCAGGCTACTACCGGTAGAAACAAGATATTGTCGGGTGCCCCGACTATCAGATACCCGTTACTCAGCTAAAGGGAGTGCGAGGGAGATGGAGATATACAACTTAGATCGCGCATAACTTTTTAAGGAATGGTCCGATTTGAAATAGGTATTTATAAACACATAAACGATAGGTATTTATAAACACAATAAAATTACCTTTTCCGAAATCTTTAAAGGTGTGGGCGCCAGACACCTTTTAAAATCGTTTAATTGTGGCGATTGTAGGCGTCAGAGGGGCGTGGCCCTCGTCTGAAACAAACTTGCGCTGCGTAGGAAGCACAAGAATATGTGTGGGTAATCCCAACTCTCTAGCTTTTGTAGTTTCCGAGATCTCAGTGTTCATCCGGCCGGACAGACGGACATGGCTAGATCGACTCGGCTAGTGATCCTGATCAAGAATATTTTACTCTTCGAGTAACGGGTATAATAACGAAACCAATGAAACTAACACATTTGACAAAAAAAATAAATCCACAAAAACAAAAAACTACGACACTAATATTTTTAAAAAAAATTCCCTAATAAAATGAAGCATGGGAAAAATCACCATCCCACTTTCCCCTGGAATAACAACGACCGTCCACTCTAAAGATCATAAAATCTGTCCAAATTTGTAAATCGTTTCCCTATTTTTGCTGCCCTTTTCTTCGACGTGAATCATTTGCAATCGAATTTGAAAAGTTGTCTAAGAACGTACAGAATTTCTTTCAAAAGCTTAACCCATTCATTAATTGTACGTTACAATTAATGCGATCCAATCTCGCAGACAACAAGGAAACGTACCACACCACTTGTCGATTTCGTCTTCATACGCCCATGGGCACCCCATTTGGGGGGCTTGTGGGAAGCGGCTTTGAAGTCCGCCAAACATATGTTAAAGGAAGACGAAGTCCAGACTGTGGTCGTCGAGGTCGATGCGGTGCTAAACTCACGTCCATTGGTCACAGATAGCAACAGCCCAAACGATAGGGAAGCTATCACTCCTGCACACTTTCTCGTTGGCACCACCCTCGCTACATTGCCACCAGTAGAGTTGTCTCGATGAAGGATAATCTAAATTGCCTGCATCGGTGGCAACTCGTATCAGCAATCAAGCAACGTTTCTGGCGAGATTGGTCTCGCGAATACCTCACAAGCTTGCAACAAAGGGCCAAATGGACAAAGAATCTCGCAAACATTAAGATTGGAACCGTCGTCGTTATCAAAGAAGATAGGTTGCCACCCCAGAAGTGGTTACTCGGTGTTGTTACAGGATCTCTGGTCTCTGGTCTCTGATCTCTGGGACCGACGGCAAGGTGCGAGTGGCAGTTGTCAAGACCAAATGCGGAACCTACAAGCGAGTAATTCACTATCTAGCCCCATTACCATTGGATTGAAGATCTAGAGCTCTTCAACACGGGCGATGTATAGTCATTTCACCTGCTTATCTTATTTAATCCTTTTTGTAATCCTCATTCCACTCAAAATGTACAATGTTTTTACTGTAGCTAGCTTAGCTATACTGTCCATCTTTTCATTTATGCTGATACCACTATGCCCTGGCAACTACTACTTCTAATTAGTCAACCTCCGAGTCTTAAAAACATTCTGTATGTGCCACAACTCAACAACGGAGTGGCACACAGGCGTTCCACAGAACCCCGAGAGTTATGACCCAGAAGGGCGAGTAGTGGGCCAGTTGTTGTTTTCGAGAGGGGCGCTGTACTGTAGAGACTCAACTGTTCTACGAGCCCGAATCGGCGTATGACCGGAACCCCAAGTACCAGAAGCCACGCTACGTCTAACCACACAACAAGCGCGCCCAGGAGAAGGGCACAGGACGTCGTTAACTACAACGCCAGCCACCAAGGACATCAAGCTACGCGGAAACGTCACGAACGAGCAAGAGGGTGAGGCCAGGGTGGAACGATCGTTTACACTAGGCGTAAAAGCAATGTGGAGCACTAGGCAACCTCCAGGTGTCACATGGACTGTCAGCGCGATCCGAGCCAGACCCCTACATGACCATCCGGGACAGAGCAAGGGACAGGCAGTTATCTGTCAAGAGGCGTTGTCCTGTAGAGCGCAGCGCCTGTTCACCCTAGTCTGAAAACGGTGACGCTTCCCTAATCCCGCACGGCTGATCTCTTTGCGAGTCCGAGGCGCTACAAGTAGTCGCCGAGTCCACGCGTCAGAGACGAGCATCGCGGAGCATCTACAAGGAGCTACAGGGAGCTACATTAGGCGACGCACCGACGTGCAGAGACGAACATCATCAGGAGGTGTCGGAGGCACCGAGGCCCTCGAGTGGCGATACCAAGGACAACCGAGCCATCAAGCCCGCTGGAAATCACACCTGCAGTAAACCCAATTCGAACCCGTCAATTCTGTGCTTTCTCACTGATCTCGTCACGTTTATATAAATTTGTTGGGACGAACACACAACTTCTGTGAGCTAGCCGCACGAATCTCGTAGCGAGCAGACCTACAATATCAGTTCGTTACAATTCATGTATATCTTGTACTATGTACGAGTCACAGCCTTCGTCTTTACATGATTTGAAGCACCTAAAAAACCTTTTTCTACTTATTTCTTTGGCAGATTTCAGTACCCAATTTAATGCCACATAATTCCGCCCCACTGATGAGCTAGCCGCACGAATCTCGTAGCGAGCAGACCTACAATATCAGTTCGTTACAATTCATGTATATCTTGTACTATGTACGAATCACAGCCTTCGTCTTTACATGATTCGTAGCACCTAAAAAACCTTTTTGTACTTATTTCTTTGGCAGATTTCAGAAGCCAATTTAATGCCACATAATTCCGCCCCACTGATGATAGTGGGGCTTCAATCTTCACCTTATGAGAAATACCACTTGGTAATTCCAGTGTGCCAATTCCGCTAACTGAGTGTGTAACTAAAGCATCTGTTGACAGAATATTCCACTTCTCGTCAGTGTATCGATTTATCACCTCATTGTCAAGTAATCTCTTTTTAACACATATTTTATTAGAATAGAAGAAAGTTTGACGCATCCTAGTATTATCGAAGAAGTATTGAAACTTTTTAATGACAATTGTATAGCTAGTTGTAGCTTGAGAACATTCAAACTCATTAAAGAGAGTGGGATTCTGAGCTTTAACTTTGAACAACTCTTTGGCAGTGAGGATTTCCGCACGGAAAGCAGGTGGCATTACACCAGCCAGAACAAATATTTCATGTTTGCTTGTACCAGGTGGAACACACACACATCTCCTTAAAGTCCTTGCTTGAGCAATTTCCGTGTCCTTGCTGGCACCTTTACCCATGTCAGCGAAGCTAGTGATGGCATATTCTTGCTTAGATCTTACAAATGGTTTAAACATTTTTGCACTCGTCCTGGGTTTTAAGCCGGATTTGATTGTTGTTGCAACTGCACTAACTCAGTTTTGACTCTTTTGACATGTTCTACCGAAGACATATTTGCACACAACAGTCTGCCCAAAAAAGTAATATTTTTATACCCGTTACTCGTAGAGTAAAAGGGTAAATTGTATTCGTACAAAAGTATGTAACAGGGAGAAGGATGCGTTTCCGTCCGTATAAAGTATATATATTCTTGATCAAGATCACTAGACGAGTCAATCTAGCCATGTCCGTCTATCTGTCTGTCCGTATGAACGCTGGGATCTCGGAAACTATAAAAGCTAGAAGATTGATATTTTGCATGCAGATTCTTGGAGTTCCTAAGCAGCGCAAGTTTGTTTCAGCCAAGGACCACGTTCACAATCGCCCTAAACGATTTTAAAAGGTGTCTGGCGCCCACACCTTTAAAGATTTTGGGAAAGTAAAAATGCAGTTTAATCAAAATGTAGAAAAAAATTTTCAAATCAGACCATTCGTTTAAAAGGTATGCGCGATCAAAGTTTTATATCTCTATCTCTACATTCTTGAAACCCTTGCCAACACTGAGTATAGGTAATTTTCCAGCATTAAACGAAAAAACAAGGTTGAAATCAATGATCTTATTTTGCAGGTTTCCAACTGTACTGTTAATGTCCTAACCATAGGAAATAATCGCGAAGTCATCTGCAAATTAGATGACCTGTGTATTAGCATCATTGATCTGATGTAGTCGTTGGTGTACACATTAAAAAGTAATGGTAACAAGCAATATCCTTGCGGATCCATTGATCTGATGTAGTCGTTGGTGTACACATTAAAAAGTAATGGTGACAATTCCTTGCGGAATTTTAAATTTCGCTTTTTTTCATTAATTGTACGTTACAATTAATGCGATCCAATCTCGCAACAACAAGGAAACGTACAGCACTCTCGGCGGATCTCACCACCTGTCGATTTCGTCTTCATACGCCCATGGGCACCCCATTTTGGGGGCTTTTGGGAAGCGGCTTTGAAGTCCGCCAAACATATGTTAAAGGAAGACGAAGTCCAGACTGTTCTATCTACCGCCTTACCCGGGTACCGCGGATCTCTGCCCGGGCGGACCTTTTCCCTTCTTCGCAGCTCGTGGGACCAATTATGGATACAACTAAGAACACAAACAAAAAAACAGAGACGGGAACTTCCCAAAAATCCAACGATACAAAGATGATCAGTGGTTCAATCGCAGGCACCAGTTGGGCTCAGAAGGGGCCTCATCCCAAATTAGGGATGTCGGGGGACAGAAAGGCTGTCGCAAACGCCTCTGCCACGTGCGCATTTGCGCCAAAATCAGCAGTAGGTGCAGCAAAGCCGCTCAGGTCCCCCGCTGGTGTGAAGAAATTCACCTACGCAGAAAGGCGGACTGCCGCCCAAACCCTGCGATCACATGCCAGGAGCAACGTCGCCACGCCTTCGGCCGAATGGCTAAAGAAGGTAGAGTGGGCAAGGACGATGTTCCCCAACTATGGGCAGGAGAAGCTCCAACAAGAAGGCGCTCAGGAAAAGAGGCAACGCTCCACAGAGCTGCCCGGTCCGTCGGCGAAGAGATCGAAGATCAAGCCGTCGGTCTCCTTTGCCGAGATCACAAGAGATCGGGTCCTACTGGGACTTATTGACAGGGGAAATCCGGAGAACAGGATCCCTAAAAATAAATGGAAGGCGGTCGAGTCCCAGCTATCCCTAATATGCCTGCGAAAACCCCGTTTCATCACCTTGCTGTATGGACGCGGGGTGGTACCAGGGCAGCGTAAAAGTGGTGGCCTGCGACAACCAGCGATCTGCCGACCTTTACAAACAGGCGACGGCAAAGCTCCGAGTGGTGTACGAAGGGGCGAACATAGTCGCACTAGGCTGGTGAGACGTCCCCAGTAGACCCCGAGCCAGAATTTGGCTCCCAGCGGCGATCACAGCACCGGAGGACATCCTCTTCATGCTGCAGAAATGCAACCCACATCTCCCCAGAAAAGACTGGAAAGTCGTTAAGGTGGAGGAGCATGCTGGTGATTTAAACCAAGCGATCGTGGTGCTGAATAAGGAGTCGGTCGCTCCCATAGAGGCTGCTCGGGGAGTGCTAAATTACGGCTTCAGCGCAGTGCACATAAAAATTTATAAAGGGGACTCTAACTCCACGGGAAGCCCTGCCGGCAACCCAGCTGAGCAGGTGCTTGCGGAGGAAGTAGAGGTCCCTGGTGTGCCGGAGGACAGCTTCTCAACCGACTCCTCGCTGAGCAGAGAGATGCGAGCGATGGGACCGGCAATCGATGAAGTGGACCTGAGCGATTCGGAGGCCGACGTTACTGTGGTGGAGGTTGCAGCTGGGGATGTCGCTAAGACTCCTGTAGATCAACCTACACCACAGTAAAGCAGCGTCCGCTGCCCTTTTGCTTCGCCTGGCTAAAGGCGAAGCCGACGTCTTAGCTCAGAAACCTTGGATAGCAGGAGGTAAGGTTGCTGGACTAGGAACATAAGAATTCAAGCTTATGCTTGACCCCAAAGAAGGTAAAATTCGAACCTGCATTTTAGCCAAATGGCATCTTAGTACATTTCTGCTTCGCAATTACAGCAACGGAGACGACACGGCAGTACAAAATGGCTCTATAAGGTTGCTATCGGCCTACTTGGCCTTTGAAAAGGTGACCCCCCAGACGCGCTAGTCAGAGGACTGGTAAATGAATGTGAAGAGCTCAAGAAAGGTTTGGTGATAGATGCGATGCCAACGCCCACCATACTCAGTGAGGGTGCCCTATCAACAACGACAGAGGAGAGTCTTTATTTGATTTCATTCTAAATTCGAACTTATTTCTTTGTAATAGAAGGTGCTTTCTGGCGGCTCCATGGGGAGGAAGCTCTACAGAATTTCTTTGTACTTATACCAGTTTGCCGCCTGGGGTTGGCGAGGCTGACCGGCGTGGGTGACCCTTGGGACAACGTTGTCTCTATGAACCTGTGATCTGAGAAAGAGTGCTCGTCGGAGACAGCCCAGTTTGTAACTGTGCTCATGAGTAAATCTGATACCAAGGTTGGATCTATGATCGTTTGGCAGGAGTTAGATAATATGGTAAATAAATTCACAGAAGCATGCAACGCGTTATTCAAAGCTGCATGCCTTTTAGGGAAACCAAGAGGAAAGAAAAAACCTCCTTGGTGGACCCAGCAATTATAAACCAAATGCAGAATTGCAGATATTGAAAAAACAACTGATGCGCGAAGGCTCAGAAAAATACTTTCTAAGACAGCCGCATCCTTAAGCCATTTTCAAAAATCTGATGGATCATGGTCAGACTCTAGTGAAGAGTCCCTAAACCTACTCCTAGATGCTCACTTCCCAGGGAGCCTGCCATATAAATCGCCGGGACCGGACAATATAGCACCGGCACATATTCAACAAGCTGGGCAGCTAGCTATAAACTGGCTGAGAAAAATTTTCCAGACCATTCTTGCAGTAGGAGAACTACCAACAGCGTGGCGGGAAACAAAAGTTGTTTTCATCCTCAAGGCAGGGAAGGCCACCCATACTACAGCGAAGGATTTCAGACCGATAAGTCTGACATCATTCCTGCTAAACATTTTAGAAAGACTGATTGGTCTACACATTAGAGACATCATTGACCCGACGCAGATATCAGAGGGGCAACACGCATACACTAAAGGTAAGTCGACCGAATCGGTGTTACACTTGGTAGTAAGCAACATCGAGAAATCACTCAGTATCCAGGAGTACACTTTGATCGCCTTCCTTGACATAGAAGGAGCCTTCAATAATGTGGTTCCCACAGCAATAACAGAATCCCTCACAGAACTAGGGGTTGAGCAACCGCTGGTGGGGCTGATCCGAAAATTGCTGATAAGCAGACTGGTCATGGCTACACTAGGGACCTCAACCCAGACTAGACTAGTGAACAGAGGCACTCCGCAAGGAGGTGTACTATCACTCCTCCTGTGAAACATCGCGGTAAATAAACTACTGCGGTTTCTTGAAGGAGGAGGCTGTAAAATAGTGGCATACGCAGACGATGTTGCTATCATCTTTAATGGTAAGTATCCACAAACGCTGTGCGATCTTATGACCGCAAAACTAAAAATACTATCGGAATGGACGACAAAAAACGGACTTGGGGTAAATCCCTCAAAAACGGAACTAGTCCTTTTTACAAATAGATACAAAATCCCAAAACTTAACCCACCAACTCTAAACAACTGTAATCTCTCTTTTAGCGAGTACGCAAGATACTTGGGGTTAGTATTAGATAAGCGACTTAAATGGAGTTTAAACAACCAAGAGAGAACCAAGAAAGCGACCATTGCACTTTACTCTTGTAAAAAACCAATCGGGCTATCCCCAAAAATTGTCAATTGGATATACACAGCGGTAGTCAAGCCAATCCTACTATATGGGGTGGCTCTATGGTGGATCGCTCTGCACAAACAGTGTATCTTGACTCCCCTTAACAAAATGCAGCGCTTGGGGGCTTTGTGCATTAGTGGAGCCCTTAAAACTACCCCAAACGAAGCGCTGAACGCGATCTTGAACCTCCCGAGCCTGGACTTAGCAGGCATGGAAAGGGCCAAATCGGCAGCCATTCGACTGAGGGATACGGGGCAATGGAAAGCCCAGCTCTATGGTCACGCTTAGATTTTTCAGAATGACAAATTGATCCCGCCAAAAACGGATTGGAACGGAAACCCGTGAATACAGTCACACACCCTTCGAAGCTCTGATCCCAGGTAGGGACGAATGGGATCGGGGCCGACCGGGCTCAATATATGCAATCTGCTTATATACAGACGGCTCCAAACTAGACGGACACGTAGGTGGAGGTATATACTCCGAACAATTAGAAATCAGGCACTCATTCAGACTTCCTGACCACTGCAGTGTCTTCCAAGCGGAAGTGCATGCTATAAGGGAAGCACTCGTCTGTTTAAGGGACATAAACACCCAGGACAGACACATAAACATATATAGTGATAGCCAAGCGCCTATTAAATCAATCTACTCGACTAATACTAACTCCCGAACAATAGCAGACGGTCGCAAATCTCTCCACGAGATGGCTAGTCAGTTTACTGTAAGCCTTATATGGGTTCCGGGACACCGGGATATCGTAGGCAACTGTATGGCGGACGAGATAGCCAGGCAAGGCACCACCATACCTCTCCTTCCAGGAAAGGAAATTGTTGGCATGCCTTATTGGCATGCATTATTAAAAACAAGAGAGAACGCTATAGTCGGGTGCCCCGACTATCAGATACCCGTTACTCAGCTAAGGGAGTGCGAGGGAGATGGATATATTAAAACTTTGATCGGTCACAGCTTTTTAACGAATTTCGATAGGTTTTGATCATCGCAATAAAACTGCATTTTTACTTTTTCAAAATCTTTAAAGGTGTGGGCGCCAGACACCTTTCAAAAAATGAGGGGGCGGTTAGAGGGGGCGTGGCACCTCTTTGAAACAAACTTGCGCTGCGTAGGAACTCCAAGAATGTGCATGCAAAATGCCAATCCTCTAGCTTTTATAGTTTCCGAGATCTCAGCGTTCATACGGACGGACAGACAGACGGACAGGCGGACATGGCTAGTTCGACTCGGCTAATTTAATTTTAATTTATTTATTTGATTTATCCCGATGCGAAAAGACTAGGTCTTATAAATTATTACATCAGTCTTTTTGGAAAAATTAATAATAGGGTATTTTACAAAACTTAAAAGGTAATACAAAATTAATAAAGAGGAATACAAAATAAACAAAGAAAAATAGTTACGTTTAACATTAAATAATTTAAATTAAACAGATAGAGTGTAATAGTAAGTAAGTAAGTAAGTAAATAGTATTATGATGATGTTGTGCTTTTCAAAAAATTGGTAAGATCTTTTTTAAATTGCGTTGCGTTCCTTAGGTTTTTAATATTATTAGGGAGGTCATTCCAATAGCGTATAGCCTGGACGAAAAAATGTTTTTCGGCTATTGATAGCTTTATCCTTTTGGAGATTAAATTATAAGTCCGAGAAGACGTTGCCAATTGCAAGTGCTCCATCAAGTAAGGGGGTTCGTTGGATATAACGACTTTGTGGAGAAATATAAGGGTTCTAAGTTTAATCCATGACTCAAAGCTTAGTCCAAAGATGTTGTTAGCGTGTCTTGTAATGTGGTCCCTACGGTTCAGGCTAAAAATATATCGAGCAATCGAATTAAACGCTACTCTGAGTCTTCGCATGCTTAAAGCATCACAGTATGAAAAGATTTCCATGCCGTAAAAGAGAACCGGGATTAAACAAGTCTTCGCCACCAACATCCTGATGTTCTGAGGGATAAGTTTCTGGGATAAGGAGAGCTGTCTAATCATGCCAAACGTTTTTCCAGTAGCTTTAATGATTTGATTGGTCCAAGTTAAGGTTGTATTGAATTCGATTCCTAAATTTGTGGCTTGCTCAACATACTCTATTTCTACGTTATTAACGAGAACTTTGGGAAGATGCATTCGATGAATGGGTTTCTTATAGATTATTAGACACTTTGTCTTGGTTGGATTCAATCTCAGCCCATTTGCTTCGGCCCAGCAGTTTATTTTCTTGATTTCGTTATTACTTATTGAAACGCATTCGTTGACTAGATTCAGGGGACGACTAACATATAATTGGACATCATCTGCGTATAAATGGACATCACAATTGGACAGACATTTAGGAAGATCATTTATGTATATTGAGAATAGCAACGGCCCCAAGACCGACCCTTGTGGGACTCCCTGAGATACTGATACAAGATCTGATCTACGGGATCCTGAAACGACAGCCTGTAATCTGTTGGTCAGGTAGGTGTCAAGAAGTTTTATTGCACTCGGAGAAAAGTTATATAGTGTACGAAGTTTAGTACATAGAATTGAGTGATTGATTGAGTCGAAGGCTTTGCTGAAGTCAAGTAGGGTAAGGAGAGTTACTTTACTATTATCAATTTGTTGTCGGATATCTTCCGAGATCTTGATGATTGCCGTTGTACAACTCCTGTTCTTTTTGAATCCCGACTGCCGGCTACTCAATATGTTGTTATTGTCGAGGAAAGTTTGGATTTGCTGGGCTACTAGTCGCTCAAAAGCTTTTGCTAAAAATGGCAAGATGGAAATAGGCCTGAACTCGTTTTTCGCTTTTGGGATCGGGATGATTTTAGCTATTTTCCACGCGTCAGGAAAGATGGAAGTAGTAAAAATTGTATTGTATATGTGGCTGATTTGAAAAATTATTTTTGGGATCAGTAGTTTGATGAATTTAGGGCTTAAATTATCCAACCCTTCAGCGTTAGATTTCACTTTTAACAAAGAATCAAGAACTTCACTGGGACTGACACACATGAAACTAAAGATATTATCACAGACAGTTGTCGAGTTTAGGTACATGTTTAGCGTTGGAGTCGGTCACCTGAGTTGGTTTGCCCACTCCAAGATTTCTTAAATCCTTCCATACCTGCGTCGAGCTCTGTGCATTTCCAAATTTAAAGTTATAGAATTTTGTTTTTGAGTCGGATATCTCTTTCCTAACACGACTTCTTAACTGTTTAAAAGTATTATTCAGCGCTTCTGTTCTGTACCGTTTCCATCGACTATAGGCTCGGTCCCGCTGTTGGATTAGCCGTTTTATTCCCCTGTTGAACCAAGGCTGTTCGACTGGTTTTCGAGTTTTCATTTTGAGTGGGACACAGTTGTCAAATAGCTGTTGAATATTAGAATTTAAAAGTGAGATTTGGTCTTCTGCGGATGTCAAGTTAAAAATTGTGGTCCAATCAAAGGTGTCAAAAGCTGCCCATAGGTTGTCAGAATTAATAGACTTGTAGTCCCGGTATCTGAAAGTGGATGTTGGGTTGTCAGAAATAAAATGGTATGTCATGAAAATCAGATCGTGCTTAGAAAACGCTGGGACGCAAAGTTGGTCGTATAAGAGAACATTAGACAAATCACTAACAAAGAAAACATCTAACAGAGAGCTGCAGGTACTTGTGAAGTGAGTGGGTTCGAGACAATTTACCAGTTTAAGACCAAGAGACGCAAACTCATTATGTACATGTTGTTCACTGATCATATTACTATTAAGGTCCCCTACCAAAACAAAGTTTTGATATTCAACGGATAAATCTAAGACCGTCTTCAGGAGGTCATTAATAGGGATTAGGCGATGGGGTCTGTAGATACAGCATACGAGAATTTTTGACTTAATTTTTTTGTCTGTGATTTCAACAAACGCATATTCAAAACTGCTGTCCAAAGGGTTCGCTTGAATGAGCCTGGTTGAGAATTTTGTGCTAACATAGATGGCTACGCCACCGGCATGACTAAGTCTATCGGATCTGAACAATTCATAACCTTCGCACATAAAAGGAACATCACTAAATCCGTTAGCAAACCAGGTTTCAGAAACACAAACAACGTCAACATTGGAACCAACAAATATTTCTTTAAACTCATCCATTTTGTTTACTAAGCTTTGAGCATTTATATGGACAATCTTAAGACCCTCCTTTTGATTACTCAAAATTTTAAGCAGGCTGCTCGCTATATGGCTATATGGAAGGACCTGCATTGTTTGGTTTTAAAGATACACGGAACACGCATCTATGGGTTTGAAAGGCACAAGCATCAATTAAAGCTAATATGGTCATTTGACTGGATAGATTACTCTTAAAAACTAAAGGTAAAGAGAGAAGAGGGCTATGGGAAAACTTAGTTCCGAAAGTTCTGATCCTCAATGTGCTTGTCTTTGTCAAGCGAACAGTGAGAGACAGAGAGGGATTCAGCGGGAGTAATCGCAGCAAGCTCGTCGATCTGCTGAATGATGTGCACATCGTCTCTCCCAGTGCACTTCACGTGCACGATCCCACGACGCGTAAACACCGCAGAGAGTGTTTTATGCTTTTTCATGCGAATGGCTTCTTTAAAAATGATAAAGCTCTCTCTCGAAAGCTGCTCATTTACATAGAGAGCTGCCGGTGAGTCAAAACCAAGCAGGTGAATGCTCAGTTGTTGTTGATTTGATCGCCGGTAGGTGCCCAGTGCGCGTAGAAGGGCTACCTTTTCCCTCGTGGTTTCCAGTCTAACAATGATTGGAGGGTCGACCAGCGAACTTTGCATTTTTCGAGCCCTGAAAATATCGCGAACTCTTGGGGTCGGCACAAGGCCCACCGCGAAGCACAGCTTGTTGAAGAGCGATCCAAGCCTTTCCCCTTCAACAAAAGGAACCCCATGCATACGTACTGCACATGCCTCGGTTTCAGCACGTTGCGCCTGGAGTTTTCCTTCCACGGCTCCAACTTGGAGTTTCAGTGGCCGTAGTTCTTCGACCTCCTGCTCCAGTAGCGAAAGTCGATCGGCCATCTGCTTCATCTCGGTGGTGACATCCAACAGTTTTGCCTGCAGCACCTTGAGCATTCGATCCTCGGCTTCCCGCATGGTGGCCTTGATCAGAATGGCCTGTTCTTCGAATCGGCTGTTCATCGCCGCGATTAAGATTGGGGAGGTGGTGTCGACGGTAGCATCTGAAGGTCGGCCTCGCTTGTGGATTGCGCCAGAGGTCTCCTTCAGGCGTTTTCCTTCCGGCAGAACCATCTCAAAAGTGCGAAAAGTTTTGCTATTGTTTCCAGTGTCGTTTATTTTATTTTGTTTTGTGGTCCGCTTCCTTGTAGTTTGAGTGTTTTGTTTTGCTCTGTTGAGTGGTTTGGAGCAAGCGGACGCTGAATTAAGTTGGTGTGTGTGCGGTCGCGTTTAGGCAAAAATTGTTTTTATTATTGCGGCTTTAATATTATGTTGTCCGATGGTTTTTGAACAAATTGACCGGCTAGTATGGTAGGATAAAGATTTGAGAAGGTTTTTGTCCAGTAGAAGTTTATTCAAACGCGAAAAAACTAGACCTTAGACGAGCGCATTAAAAACACGACCTTTCTTTATAACGATATACACGATTAATGATTAATCCTGATCAAGAATATATATACTTTATAGGGTCGGAAAAGCTTCCTTCTCCCTGTTACATACTTTTGCACGAATTCAATATACCCTTTTACTCTACGAGTAACGGGTATAACTAGTTCAACAAATTAGCCAACACACATTGGCAAAACACACCACAGTGCCGAATCTCTCACCAGACCTGGCCTGGCAGCAGTCCTAACCTAACCTAACCTAACCTATTGTGTGAAATTTGACCCTTCAAAACTTTGGTTGCTCAACATGTTGTAAATTTGATGTATTTTATCCTCCATTCTTATGCTGGGAAAGAAAGGCACATGATCACTCAAATCATTGGTATGAGGCTCTAAATAAAAATTAGGCTTCTGCACAGGTACAGTGGGCCGTGCTACTAAGCGACTGACGTAAGAGTGTTTCTTCAAAACATCATTAACCATAGCATCCTTATTCTGAATTTTATTTTCATTGTTCTTCAAAGCTGGGAAGTTTTTCTCATAGTCATGCGAGTAATTTTGTTTGACTGAATAGCTGCTCAGCACCTCTTCCCTATCCAGTTTTTTGATACACATTATTTTATTAATGTCCCTCTCCTTTTTCCCATATAGGGCAGATGTGCCTGTCTCTGGCAGAATGATTTGTACCGTTCCCAAACAATCCTTTTGAATGTATAATGTAATAATGTTATTTTCTCTGGTATTTCACACCCTTTGAATGCAATTTTTACAGTTTCTGTTGGTATCACCATAAAAGTGGAACCATTTTCATTGTCCGTAATTTTTTTCGCGCCTAAGGAGCCTCTCAACAATATTTTCCAGCATTTCTTAATCAGAGAAGCTATATGGAATACCTTTTACAATGCCATAGGATTCAGTGTAGTTCTTCGGAATGAAGACAATTATGCCCATTTGTTTGAGGTCATTATTGGTTACCAGTGCATTAGTATCTTAGCCTTGTAAAACTACATTTTGTACAAGCTGGGTGCCAGCGCCACAATATCTTTCAAACCCGATAATCTTATTTTCGACTCTTAATGTTCTGATTTCCAAATAGAGCACAATTTTTGGTTGACAACAAAACCGCCATATTTCCATCATGATTGTCCCCATATACTATAATCTCTTTTTTGCCTTCAATAATTTTCATTTTAGAGTTGTCTGCATCTGTCAAAAACCCAGAGTCTGTATGAACGCTGAGATCTCGGAAACTACAAAAGCTAGAAAGTTGGGATTATATATGATGGACGTTGATGCACTACGAGCAGTACAAACAAGTGGCCCAACGATACCAAGCACGTGCTTGTTACGCGCGGGACCCTTTATCAATTAGGGCAAAAATGCGAGTTCGCGAGGAAAATATATGAAACAAGTACTACAAATACTACAACTAAGATTGAAGCAAATGAGATAAAATTTTAGTTTTTAATACGGGGATAGATGTTGAAGTGCAAATTAAATGATAAAGATTGTTATAATTTTTACATAGAACACGAAAGGGCTCATGCAGAGTAAAATTTGATGTACATCGAGGCAAATTAAGAGGGTAATAATTTCGTGTTAGTCTAACGGGAACATTAAAAGTTAAACGGTTTACCAGTTCTACGGAGTCAATATCACCTTTTATAAGATTTTGCATAAAAATAGTACCAAGCATTATTCTACGGTTTTCAAGTGTAGGTAAATTAAGCAATAGTAATCTACTCTGGTAGGAAGGTAGCCTTACGTTTTGATCCCAGTTCAAACTACGAAGGGCAAAAAGGAGAATTTTTTTTTGCACCGACTCAATACGGTCGATGTGCACTTGATATTGTGGACTCCAAACTGAAGAACAATATTCCAAAATAGGACGGACAAGGGAGGTATATAATAATCTGGTTGTATAAGGGTCATCAAATTCCTTTGACCAACGCTTTATAAACCCAAAAACACTCATAGCTTTATTGACAGTGGCCATTATGTGGCAATCAAATTTAAGTTTTGGGTCGAGAAGAACACCTAAATCGTTAATTGAATATATACGGTCGAGTGGTGTATTTTGAAGAGAATAACTAATAAACGTAGGAGTACCCCTATAAAAAGTCATAACGTTGCATTTAAGGCAGTTCAGATTTAAAAGATTGTACTCACACCATCCCTGAAAACAATCAATATCTGACTGTAAGTTGAAACCGGACCCTACATCTTTATATGATAAACAAAGCTTAACATCGTCAGCGTACATTACCCACACATATTCTTGGGCTTCCTACGCAACGCAAGTTTATTTCAGCTGAGCGCTACGCCCCCTCTAATGCCCACAATCGCCCACAAACGATTTTAAAATCTGTCTGGCGCCCACATTTTTTAAAATTTTGGAGAAGAATAAATGCAATTTTGTTATACCTATCGAAATTTTTCAAATCGGACCATTGAATGCAGAATATTCCCAAAGTTGATAAACCCCGGGAAAGTGCATACAACAAGAACAATATTAAATGCATTGGCAGGAAATGCAGAATGGCATATTCCCAAAGTTGATCGAACCCAGCCAAGTGCATACAACAAGAACAAAACGTAATGCATTGGCCAATAATCGTCTCACTTATGTAATGTTGGGTTTAACTCTTCCCTCCTTAAACGCGACTGTCCTCGGTCGCAACGCAGTAGAGTATAGGTCCGGAATGCGGGGGTTTGTTGTATTATGAAGGAGCCTTGTAGTTGCAGGAGTTTTTCGTCTAGCGAGACTAGCCCATTGAAGTCGTTTAGCAGTATGGGGCATGGCAGTATTTTCTCGAAATCCGGTATGTGTTGATTGTTGATCGTCTTACATTCAGGTTCTCGAAGGTTCAGGAGAACGTTTACGCAAGTGTCATTGCTTAAATCTAATACATTTTCTGAATTACAAATGGTCTTATCATTATGAGATTCGCAAGGTTTTTTTATTGCAAATAATTGCCTCTTACATTCTAACAAATTTTCGTATTTTATATCGTTGATTATTTGTGCTTTTTATCTGTTTTAATGGCCATTTGTGGCAATATAACTTTAGCAAATTCTAGTAATTCTTCTATGTTAAAAAAAAGTCATTTTCTTTTTTAAATATATTTTCTACCACTGTGGGTTCTGTGCTTGTAAATACAAAAGAGTTTATTGTGTTAGATTTTGCCCATGTAATTGCATATATAATGTTAGTTATTTCTTCTTTTAATAATTTCATTTCATACTTTAAAATATTTTCTTTTGATTAACTATTTCTTTCGAGCTTTGGGTAACTTTTATTATTGCATTTGTAACATTAGTTAGATGATTAATCTTTTGATTGATTAATCTGTTTATTTTTACTTGTTTATTGTTGTTTTCTAATTGCTCATTTATCTTATTTTCCAAGATCTCGTAGTCGTGACGGTCTGGAGATCCCGCCAGCCATTTCCATGTTGTTTTTATTGCTGCTATTGCCCTTTTTTGTCTTTCTTGATTTTGGAGAATGCGTAGGTCGGTATGAATCTGTTTTAATTCGTAGGAAAGGTAGGGGTGTAATGGATGAGATGCGGTGAGTAAATGAGATAATTCTTCTAACTTCGCCAGAGTTTCTTCATAGCTGGTTAAGTTAAAGATGTGGATGATTTTAAATGTCCCGTCCTGCTTAGTTGCTAGTCCGGTTTCAAGTGAGATGATTTGTTAGTTGGAGTAATCTAGGACTGTGGTTATCCCCAGGCACGTTGGTAAAAATAGTTTGAAAAATTAGGTTCTAATATTATTCTTATGTATGGTTTTTCCGGTTTGAGTTTTAATAGTGGTCGTTTAGTTTTCTGCTACTTTCTCGGTTTTATATCTAGGTGTCAGTTTAGTTCCTAACCTTTTGTCTATTTTTACGTGTATTGTGTCGCCTCTTTTTTTTCTATGTTTCCTGCTGAACTTGATATTGTTCTTCTAAAAAATATATTTATGGGGCTATCTTTAATTACAGAATGTATTGATTTGTTATATTCCTGAACGGCTTTAAAAATTAAGTTCTCAAATGTCATGCTCCCGTTGTCTTTTTTGAGACACCGCATGATTTCGGTTAGCGTTGAATGGAACCTATCTATTTGTCTGTTGCTTGTTGATGCATACGGAGCAGTCGTGTGTACTGATATTTCGAGTTCGTCCTCTAACAAAAACTTGATTGCTGCTGAGCCTAATGAGCGTACCGAAAGCAAATAACATTTCCCTCAGCGGGTTTTTAATGTCTTCAGATGCTCTTGACTCTACAATTTTTACTTGGGCATATTTTGAAAATTTGTCAATTCCTGTTAAGACTCTATGTTTTTCTGTAATATAAATATCAATGTGAACTATTTCTCCTGTGTAATGAGGAATAGGGGTCGGTTGTATTTCTCCATTTGGGGGGTGTCAATCGTATTTTGATTCCATACAAGTTTGACTGGCTTAAACTACTGCTTAAATTTTCTTTATTGCTTGTGGAAAAAAAAAATTTTAAGGATTTGTATTTTATTTTGCATCTCTATGAGCTCATTTATGATCGAGTGTAATTATTTCGTTTTGTTGAGACTCTGAAGGTACGTCGTCTATTTCGTTTTGAGTAAACCTTACTTTATATGATTTGAAGTATGTGGGGTAAATGTTTTGTATTTTTCCCATTACTTTTTCAGATGTAATGATTCCGTATATGGGTTTAGGGTCAAGTCTGGTAGTTAAAATTGCAATAAGTTTTTCTTCTGTGTAAGATTTTTGTTTAATTATATGTCTGTGGTACGTTGGAAATGGTATTTCAAAACTATAGGAATCTGTGTCGGCTGTCATTGAATATATCTGGTTTTTAAATACGTTAATTGGGGCTTCTACCGAAAATATGAGGTTGTGTGACGAGCTGAGGAGCTGATTGAATTTACTTCAGCGGGGGCTTGGGATAAAGCATCTGCTACTACATTAGCTACTCCGGGCTTGTACCTGATCTCGTGGTTATATTCGCCAACGAGGTCTTTCCAGCGTTTTAACTTAGCGTTGTGGTTATTTACGCTAGAACGGATTGACATAAAAATCTAAAAAAATCACATTAATTCGGAGAATAATTAGGAGCAGCGTGTGAGGTATAAATTAGATCAATAAACGACCCAAAGTACCCCAATATTCGATTCGTTTTTTTTTTAATTTATTCTTTTGCCATTTCTCTGTTTTAAATGTTGTTAAAATGGGTTAAAAATGTGATGTTCATAATCTTATGGCATAACCGCAAATAACTGCATTTAAATTTTTTGGAAATTCAGCCTGTGTGTATGTGTGTATTCATGTGTGTATGTCATTCTGTCGCACTTTAAGTGTGACCGCGCAAGGGAAAAAAAATGAAAATACCACAGTCACAGCAGATTTAAAATGCGCGGTTAAAAAATCGATTATATCGAAAATCGATTCTTTTGCACCATTTTTTTTTTAGCCAAACGTTAAATTGTAAAAAAGATTTTCCTGTATGCAAAATTATGCTGCTCCACACACAACCACTAGATATGTGCGTGAGTACGTGTGTGTGCGCATTGCAGCTGACTAAGGAAGTGAGATTCGCTTAGATTCAAATTCATGATAACACTGATATCCTTTTGCTAAAAGAATATTTCATTTACATTTCCCCAACAGATTGTGACGACCCAGCGTCACAAACAATAAAAAGAACATTCCAAAAACACATCGATCTTTTTATTCTCACCACATTCAAAATACGCGCCAAAATCGCACACATTCAAAACGCGCGCCCAAACGGATACGCTGGCCACATTAATATATCGATAGTCAACTACCAGGTCTGGCCACATTAATATATCGATAGTCAACTACCAGGTCTGGCCACACTAACCCGACCGATACTGCGATAGCCGAATACCATCACCACATTAGAGACCCGATAACGAGGTATCGATAGCAGGATTCTCAGTATCGACCGCCCTGGGCACACTCAACGGGGCCTATATAAGCAGAGGCCAGACCCCAGATGAGTCACTTGCGTTCCGACGATCTTCGAGGAAACATCAACCACAAGGAGGAATATCCGGAACACGACGAACCCGACGTACACGACGACTAAGCAGTCCATACTCGGCCAGTCGCAGCGCCAGCGTGATCACTCGGCCATCTACAGCGCCGACGCGACCACTCGGCCCATTCGCCACACACGCTTCCGCATCATCGCATCACAGACGGCAAGCAGTTCATCACATACGCTTCCGCAGCATCGGATCACAGACGGCAAGCAGTTCATCACACACGCTTCCGCAGCATCGGATCACAGACGGCAAGCAGTTCATCACACACGCTCCCGCAGCATCGGATCACAGACGGCAAGCAGTTCATCACACACGCTTCCGCAGCATCGGACCAACGGCGGCAAGCAGTTCATCACACAGCTTCAGCAGCATCGGACCCCGACAGCAAGCAGTGTCGACTGACATGAACGTCATCGCCCGACAAAACCACACTTAACGATTACTACGAAATACACACCTACATTATAGCTCCATTCATCTGTGTTATTATTGGGAAAAGGAAGGTAAATCGATCTATAGAGGAACTATAAATATCTGTCACGAACCCTGACCACGGCGAGCTATACCGCCTCCCAAAACAGGGTCGTTACAGTGGCGCCCGAGCAGATTAAAGACAAATAGACAGAAACCTCAAACAACACAAAGATCGTTTTACCGCCTTCCTCAACACAGTACAGATAAAATGGCAGACAAACTAACTCGAAGCTGGATCTCCAATTGCAATAAGGCACAACTGGAAAGCTACCTGATGGAATTTGACATCGAGCCAGAAACACTGTGCGAAGACATGCGGAGACAAATGTCGGAGCTCATAAAGAACGGTGACCACAGCGAAAAAACCATCATACGCCTCCAAGAACTAGCGCAAAGACACGCAAGGACCCCATCACCAGCACCCGACGGAGCAGGGAATTAACCGAAAGGCGCTAGTGGGACATCCAACACGGAGAGACACATTAGCGAGAAAACCCCAAACTCGCTACAAATACCAAACATACAAGCGACAAGCAGCGGAAAACCGGTACCCGAACCGAGGAAGACTGACAAAGTGGCCACAATGGGAGTAATACGAAGCTGGGGAGAATTTTATGATGGCAAGGGCGACCCGACAGAATTCATCAGTAGAACGGAAGAGCTGGCAAAGGCCTATGGGATAGAGCTCGACCAAGCAGCAGGAGCTATGGTGATTTTGCTCAGAGACTGTGCCCTGGACTGGTGGCATACTCACCCAATCCCAATGACATCATGGGAAAGCTTCAAGAAAGAATTCCTGGGATACTACAGACCAGCGGACTCCGAAGAGAAAGCAATGGAAAACATAACACGCAGGCACCAGGGTACAAACGAGCCAGCAAAGGACTACGCACGGGAACTCCGGAAAATCATGAGATTCACCACTCTCACGGAAGGGAAAAAGCTAGAGTGGGTCTACCGAAACAGTCGAGTAGAGTTCAAAAAATATGCTAAACGGGGGGAATGCCGAACCCTAGCGGAATACCTACAGTTGGCAGAGGAATTCGAGGCCCTCCAGCTACAGGAACGCCCAACACAGCACACACCGGAAAGCCACTGGACACAACAGCAGCAGACGGGAAATTTCGGGAGACAAACAAGGAACCAATGGAGACCCCAGGAACCCCCACAAGCACTAAACAGAGGAATAACACGGTCATTCAGTATGAATAATAGATGTTCAAGGTGCAAGGAAGAGGGACACAGAGGACAGCAGTGCAACAACACGCCAAGAATGTACTGTTGGATATGCGGACAGGATGGAATACGAACAATCCACTGCTGTCGCCGAAACGAAACGTCGGGAAACGCCAGAGGCTCATGGGATCAGAGCGGGCACCCAGGGCAAACACCTCACCCGCAACATCAATAAACTTCAACGGCCGACGACTACTGGCACAAGTAAATATAGGCAACACAAGAATTCGCGGGGCCATAGACACAGGAGCCACAAGAAGTTTCATCGCCAGGAAGCTGGCCAGCAGCATAGCCAGGCATGGGACAGAAAAGCAAGTAACAGAAGCCATTAGACTAGCGGACGGAACAAACAGAACGGTCACAGAGGCACTGGAAGTACCAATACAACTCGGGAACAAAACAAGCACAACAACGCTGCTAATACTCGAAGAGGTAATCGGCGATCTCCTACTGGGGATAGACTTCTTGGAACAATGCAACGCGACACTACAATGCGGAGGACTCACAGCAAAAATGAACGGGAACAAGAGAAAGAAAAACAGAACAAAAAAGAAGAAGAGTCACGGCATTGGATCACTAGCGACAGGCGATCTAACAGAAGCAGAGGTGCAAGAAACCCTTAAAAAAGAGTTGGAAATGATGCGTCAAGTCAAGGGAGTCAGCCATATTGCCACACATAAGATCTTCATGAAGCACGATCGCCCAATCAAACAAAGGTACTATCCTCGAAACCCGGCCATGCAAGAGATAATAAACAAACAAGTGGACGAGCTTTTGGCTCAAGATCTCATCGAACCCTCGCATTCCGCTTACAGCTCACCAGTAGTACTAGTAGAGAAGAAAAACAAAGAATGGAGACTTTGCATAGACTACAGGCAGCTGAATGAGCACTCAGAACGTGACGCATACCCGGTACCCCGTATGGACCACATACTCAACCAACTACGGGAGGCCAAATATATAAGTACACTAGACTTGAAAAGTGGCTACTGGCAAATACCGATGGATAAAGGGAGCAAACAGTTCACCGCTTTCACCGTACCAGGGCGCGGACTATATCAGTGGAAAGTAATGCCCTTCGGACTACACACCGCACCACTGCCACGTTTCAAAGAGCTCTGGACTCAGTCATAGGACCTGAGATGGAACCCTTTGCATTCGCATACCTGGACGATATAGTAGTCATCGGACGTACCAAAAGGGAACACATGGAAAAGCTACAGGAGGTAATGAACCGACTACGCAAAGCAAACCTGAAGATAAATACAGAGAAATGTCATTTCTTCAAGGAAGAGCTGAAGTACCTAGGCCATGTGGTTAGCGCAAGGGGGATACACACGGACCCGGGAAAAATAGCCGCGATCCTAGACATGCCAAGCCCACAGACAACGAAGCAAGTACACAGCTTTCTGGGAGTAGCGTCGTGGTACAGAAGATTCGTTCCAAACTTCACGGAACTGGCACAACCACTATATAACTTAGTCAAAAAAGACACAAAGTTTAAATGGAGCGAGGACGCAGAACAGGCATCGCAACTCCTAAAAAAAGCACTAACGGAAGCACCAGTTCTGGCCTGCCCGGATTTTGGGAAAACTTTCCTACTTCAGACGGACGCCAGCAACTGCGGATTAGGAGCAGTACTAACTCAAGAAGACGAAAACGGCGAGCACGTGATATCGTACGCCAGTCGGAAACTCACAAAGACAGAGCAGAACTACTCAGCAACCGAAAAGGAGTGCCTGGCAATCCACTGGGGCATCCAGAAGATGAGGATGTACTTAGAAGGTTACCACTTCATAGTCATCACAGACCATCAGGCGCTAAAGTGGCTTAACTCGATAGAGAGCCCATCAGGACGGATTGCCAGATGGGCGTTGGCAATGCAGCCATACTCGTTCGAGATTCGCTACCGCAGAGGAAAACTCAATGTCGTTGCGGACGCGTTGTCCAGAATGCCAGAAGAAGAAGCCCACGGAGCGGAAGTCGAAGAAGACCTCTGGATTAAACGGAAAATCAAAGACTTGGAAAAAAACCCCGAAACATGGCCAGATTATGCGATGATCAACGGAAAATTATACAGACATATACCGTCATGGGCTACAGACGAGGACATTCAGCCGTGGAAACTATGCGTGGCTAGAAAACAACGGGAACGAGTACTGCGACAAAACCACAGCGAAGCAACAGCAGGCCACCTAGGGGTGAGAAAAACAAAACACCGGATAATGGCACAATACTACTGGCAAGGAATGCACAGAGATATACAGCAGCATGTAAGAAGCTGCGAAACGTGCCAACGCTACAAAACATCTCAACAACAAGCAGCAGGAAAGATGTTGTCAGAAATAGCAAAAGCACCCTGGGAAACGCTTTGCATAGACTTCGTGGGCCCACTACCGAGATCCAGCCACGGCAACAACATGTTGCTAGTGATGTTCGACAGGTTTACAAAATGGGTAGAAATTGCAGCCGTCCGGAAGGCAACAACGGATGTCGTATTAAAGGTACTAAGGGAACAAGTCATATCACGATTCGGAACACCAAAAAAGATAATCTCGGACAATGGGGTGTAGTTTACTAGCAACAAGTTCAAGACACAACTACAGAAATGGGGAATTGATCACCAGCTGACAGCCCCATACACCCCTCAAGAAAACCCAGCAGAAAGGGCAAACCGGACGATTAAAACAATGATAGCACAGTTCTCGGGAACAGAACACACAAGATGGGACGACTGGCTACCCGAAATATCGCTGGCAATCAACAGTAGCAGGTCAGAATCAACAGGATATAGCCCGGCATACCTGCTGTACGGACGGGAAATGAGACTACCAGGAAGCCTATTTGCAGAAAACACACAAGGATCAGGAATCGTGGAGGAGACAGTACATACACGATGGGAGCGTATCATGGAAACGAGGAAGCTAGCACACCTAAACATGGGAAAAGCGGCACAAGACCAAGCTAGATCGTACAACCTCCGGAAAAGGGACTGGAGACCCAAAATAGGAGACTTAGTATGGGAAAGACAACACCCCTTGTCAAAAGCAGCAACTGGATTCGCGGCAAAGCTAGCTCCGAAATACGAAGGCCCATTCAAAGTCACAGGTTTCATATCTGCGGTAATTGCAACAATAAAACACACGGTGACCGGGAAGACGCACAGAACCTACGTAAATGAACTGAAACCCCATGTAGAAACCCTCGACTAACAAGCACGCACAACTTCACAAAACCAACTAATTAAAAAACCATTCGCCCGTGTTTCAGAATGGACAAAAAGTTAAAAAACTCACTAACCAAGTACAGGGAGAACCTGCAAAGGCGGACACGTGCACGCCAACACCATCGAGACACCAGCATCGTAAGCGGGGGGGGGGGGGGGGGGTGTGACGACCCAGCGTCACAAACAACAAAAAGAACATTCCAAAAACACATCGATCTTTTTATTCTCACCACATTCAAAATACGCGCCAAAATCGCACACATTCAAAACGCGCGCCCAAACGGATACGCTGGCCACATTAATATATCGATAGTCAACTACCAGGTCTGGCCACATTAATATATCGATAGTCAACTACCAGGCCTGGCCACACTAACCCGACCGATACTGCGATAGCCGAATACCATCACCACATTAGAGACCCGATAACGAGGTATCGATAGCAGGATTCTCAGTATCGACCGCCCTGGGCACACTCAACGGGGCCTATATAAGCAGAGGCCAGACCCCAGATGAGTCACTTGCGTTCCGACGATCTTCGAGGAAACATCAACCACAAGGAGGAATATCCGGAACACGACGAACCCGACGTACACGACGACTAAGCAGTCCATACTCGGCCAGTCGCAGCGCCAGCGTGATCACTCGGCCATCTACAGCGCCGACGCGACCACTCGGCCCATCGGCCCCGTCAACGCGACCACTCGGCCATCTACAGCGCCAACGCGACCACTCGGCCCATTCGCCACACACGCTTCCGCATCATCGGATCACAGACGGCAAGCAGTTCATCACACACGCTTCCGCAGCATCGGATCACAGACGGCAAGCAGTTCATCACACACGCTTCCGCAGCATCGGATCACAGACGGCAAGCAGTTCATCACACACGCTCCCGCAGCATCGGATCACAGACGGCAAGCAGTTCATCACACACGCTTCCGCAGCATCGGACCAACGGCGGCAAGCAGTTCATCACACAGCTTCAGCAGCATCGGACCCCGACAGCAAGCAGTGTCGACTGACATGAACGTCATCGCCCGACAAAACCACACTTAACGATTACTACGAAATACACACCTACATTATAGCTCCATTCATCTGTGTTATTATTGGGGAAAGGAAGGTAAATCGATCTATAGAGGAACTATAAATATCTGTCACGAACCCTGACCACGGCGAGCTATACCACCTCCCAAAACAGGGTCGTTACAATACAACAATATAGAGTCTGGGTTCCGCTTACAATCAGACATTGATAATTATACCCGTTACTCGTAGAGTAAAAGGGTATATTGTATTCGTGCAAAAGTATGTAACAGCGAGAAGGAAGCTTTTCCGACCCTATAAAGTATATATAAGTTAAGCATCCTGTCTCCAGGGCAGGAGCTAATCTTTACCTAAGTATAGGTATCCCCATTGGTATTTCCCAGAATAAGTCCAAGGTCCGGTTATAATCGTTATAAAATTTATTGAAATTAAATTTAAATTAGTTAAATCAGCGTAGAGTAATTGGATTGGTTCGATCGCAGTCCAGATTAAGTCTAATTCCATCGGTTTCTCCGTCGTACCGCCCAACTTCGTTCTGCTCTCTCAGTAGGCGTCGCTGCCGGCGTCGTCTTTTGTCTGCGCCGGCAAGGTGTTGTCGTCTTCAGCGGCGTTGATTGCGGCGGCAGCGCTGCTCTTTGCCTGTGTCGGCAAGGTGTTGTTGTCTCCAGCGCTTTCAGCGGCGTTAATTGCGGCGGCAGCGCTGCTCTTTGCCTGCGTCGGCAAGGTGTTGTTGTCTCCAGCGCTGCACTGTAGCTTTGCCTGCGTCGGCAAGGTGTTGTTGTCTCCAGCGCTGCACTGTAGCTTTGCCTGCATCGGCAAGGTGTTGTTGTCTCCAGCGCTGCAATGTAGCTTTGCCTGCGTCGGCAATTGCGAACGTTGCAATTTCCATAGCTCTGCTGAGTGCCTAAGTCTCGCTTCCCCCGGCCCCCGTGCAGAGTCAGCATTCTATGTGCCGTTGACTCTCACGATATCCGGTGCCGGCCCAACGTCAGCAAAACTTAGCCGGCATGTGCGGCGATATTGGTGGGGGGAATAGCTGAATAGCCGTGATGTTAACTCATCCCCCCCCCAAAAATCTGCGTCCCGCAGATCAGTGGTCTTTCGGGGGCGTTGAACTAGCTGCTTGTGACTCCAGCTGCTCGATGCCCCGATGGAATGGGATCCCCTTGGTGGAGGTTATTTTCCTCCACAAGGTGTACAATAGGGAGGCACCAACAAGAGCCACTGCTGCTTCTGTTAGGATTGAAAATAAGAAATTGTTAGATATTGTAGATAATTTCTTTACGTTTTGTAGACTGAAGTCGTGTACGTATTTCAAAGAGAGCTGATAACCGGCGGCGGTCACTTTGGTTAACACGGCAGGCATTGGCATCAAATGCGTTGCCGTGTAGCTGCTGTATGACATGTTTCCGATCCTGACCGTTTCGTTGTCATACTGGACTATAAATGAGCCTGATAGGGGACGTTCTCCAGAATCCGCAACAATGGTTCCGTTGAAATTGGTAAGAAACAGCGTGCCGTCATCAACTGGTTCTATCACCACCTGATCGTTCCTCATGTAGTCGCAGAAGGCGTGGCCTCCCTTGAGCGGCCTAGGTATACAGCCAGTTTCGTCCAATTTCTTTAGATTTTTCTCCCTGCAAACCGTTGTGTTTCCTATGGAGAGGCAATCGCCAAGTACTGCATAAGTTTCCTGGGGGTCCACTGCCAGTTTGCTAAACGGTAGCACTATCTGTTTTCCGGATATGATTGTGGGGTATAGGAGCATCAGCCTGTACTTCCTATCCACAACCTTGGGTAGTGAGAGTACATAGAGTAGAGAGGTTCCATTAGTTAAAATCGATGGCTCCGCAAATTCCACTGCTTCCACCACATTCTGGTACGGAAGACTTTGGGTCTCCGCTAGGAGGGTTTCCACTTCTTTTTGGTCCAGCAGATTGGTGTTCACAACGGACGCCTTTGCCAGTTGACAAGCTCGCGTAATTTCGCTAACTTGGTTCAACAGAATCGTCGCCTTCTGCATCAGGACCGTGGCCACATGAGCATCTCCATCAATGGCATTTACCCTTGCCATCACATCGTCTAGCTTCCGCAAGGAGTCGTGGGTAGCATCAAACAATTTGGTGTTTATTAGTATCTGTTGATTGCTATTTCGTACTATGCCATCCTGAGACTGGAGAATGGAATTCCAGTCAGAGGCGTCGGGAGAGCCGGCGACCCACTTCCATGCAGATCCCAACCATTCTACGGCGCGTGCGTGGCGGTGTGTTGAGGTCAATTTAGCAATACCGTCCGTAGCTCTTTCAAGATGATGTCGCACAAGTTCCGATATGCGACGGTCAATGATCAGCGATGTTTCTTCAGTTGTCTGGTCAATGATCCGCTGCACTTGTGCCAGATCAATAACATGGGCAAGTTTAAATACCCCGTTGACTCGCCATACCACCCCCTTCTGGAGTGGTACCACCGGCGTATCGTACTTAAAGATGTGAAGCGCCATGGTGACGTAAATAGTTGTCATTCTTTGGGAAGAGAAGTTACTTAAATTTCTATCGTGTGCTCTTAAAATCTAATTTTAATCTAATTTTATAATTTTTCGTTTGTAGTGTGTTACGTGTATCTTTTTATTTGAATTATTGTTATTGTTAAAGTATTTATTTCTTGTGTTTATCTATTTGGTTAGTTGGGTTTCGTGAAGCGTTCTCGGAGTCTTTTTTGTTATAATTTTTTATATGGGATTTATGAACAATTCTCCCTGACTTTGTTTTTACCGTGACCCTGGCGTTCCGTTCAATTTCCTCTAGCTTGTAGCGAGGCTTATCTTTGCTTTTTATCTGCTTGTTGGCAACATAGACCGTATCCCCTGTGCAAAATTTAAGGGTTCTGTTCTGGTTTTGTTAAGCCGATCCGCGGCTGTTTTTTGCTTGTATAATAGCAATCCCTTTATATCCACTAAGGTCTGTTCCCTAAAATTTGTGAGGCCCTGATAATTGATTCTAGAGGTCCTATCAAAAAAAATATCGACCGGCTTATGGTTTATCGTTGAGTGGAATGTATTGTTATATTTATCCACCGCAATAAAAGCCAACTCAATTGGTTTGAGTTTGGGGTGGTCGTTTCTTAAGCACCGAAATATTTCAATGAAGGTTGAGTGGAATCGCTCAACCTGTCCATTGACCTCGCTTTTTTGCGAAGGTGTGTAGTATACAGATATCCCCAACGATTGCAGGTAATTTAGAACTGTGGGACAGAGAACTCCTCTCTCGTTGTCAGACACCAGTGTTTTTGGTGCCGTGAAATAATGGAGAACCTCTGCCAATTTTTCACGGAGGTGGATCGAAGACTTGGATTGTAGTGGAAAAAGTTTTGCAAATTTAGAAAATTTGTCTAAACAGCTTAAGAATTTAAGATTCTCTATTGTAAAAATGTCAATGTGGAGAATTTCGCATGGGTGAGTAGGAATGGGGGTTGGTTGTAGTTCTGGTTTGGCAGGATGTCTGTCGTATTTACACATCTTACATGTGTGACAAGAAGAAACCAAGGCCTTTATACGACTGGCCATTCTGGGGAAGTAAAACCTCTCCAAGATCTGTAGTTTCATTTCTTGGGGGTTCCGATGAGCCCTCAAATGCTCCTCTCTCACTATTCTACAGGTTTCTTCTTCATCCGCCAGGTCCGTTACTAATCTCTGAGTTATGCGTATCTTGTAAAACATTTCTAGGCAGATGATCTGCAAGGAATGCAAATATTCCTCGGGGATTTTAATTCCATTAATTACTAGTGGTTTTAAATATTTTTTTAGGGATGGTCGTAAGGATTCTACTGAAGGGACCGGTATTTAATGACGTACATAACCCGCTTGTGGCATTTCACAGGCGTAATCCGGTCTCTTAGGGTCAAAAACAAGCTGATTTCTGAATACATTGATGGGGGCTTCAACGTGCGGGATTAGGTCTGAGGCGTCCTGAGAAGCACTATGAACAGTAGCAATTGATTCTGTGTCGAGATCAAGGTAATTAACATTCGATACGATACGGGACAAGGCATCAGCGACTACATTGGACTTGCCTGGTTTATAAATGAGCTCGCAATTGTACTCTTCTATTCGCGCCTTCCATCTTTTTAATTTTGCATTATAGTTTCGGTTGCCTAGCGCAAAAGTCAATGGCTGATGGTCGGTATGGACTTTAATTGCCGAGGCTCCGTACAAGTAGGAACGGCGGTTATCTAGTGCCCACACAATTGCCAACATTTCTTTCTCGTTAACCACATAGTTTTCTTCTGTCTTATTTAACGATCGCGAAATATATGCAATTGGGCGATCTTTCCCATTGTCGTTCTGGGAGAGAACGGCTCCGATGGCATAATTTGATGCGTCAGTAGTTAAAAGGAATGGTTTATTAAAGTCAGGGAAGGCTAGCACTTCAGAAGAGGCTAGGATAGTTTTCAGCTCGTTAAAAGCCTTTAAACTGTCATCGTCAAGTACGATAGGAATTCTCCTAGAATGTGAGGCCTTAGCTTTGGCATGTTCCCCTCTTGTGAGGTTTGTTAGGGGCTTGGCAATTTTCGCATAATCGCAGATAAACTTCCTATAGTAGGAGGTCATTCCTAGGAAGCTTTTGAGTTCCTTCAAGTTTGTAGGCGGTTGCATTTCGCGTATGGCCTTTACTTTTTTTTCATCCGCACGGATTCCCGTTGAAGTTACGACGTAACCCAGGAACTCAACTTGTGTGCGCAGGAATTGTGTTTTTCCTAGATTGACCTGTAGTCGAGCTTGTTTGAGTTTTTCAAATACGGCCCGAAGATTGTGCCAGTGGGACTCGTAATCTTTGCTAAAAACAATGATATCGTCTATATAAACGTAACAAATTTTTCCAATGTACTCGCGCAGCACATCATCGATCATTCTTTGGAATACAGCAGGGGCATTTTTCAACCCAAATGGAAGACGTAAAAATTCGTACTTTCCATTTAGGGTAGAGAATGCTGTTTTTGGGATATCGGATTCCTTCATATGAATTTGATGAAATCCTTCGCGCAGCAATTCTTCGACCTGTCTCTCTACTTCTCCCCTCATATTGACGGGGTAAGGGTAACTTTTGGAATAGATTGGCTCTTGGGTGCTGGTGCGGATTTCATCTCTTACACACGTATCCACAGCTTCGCTAGGGGAGAGTGGGTCAAATATGGTTGAATATTCTTTAACTAACGCATCAAGTGATTTTTTCGCTTCCTCTGGGTGCTGATCGTCGATCAGCGAATGAATATTGTGGGATTCCCTAGCTAATAATGGAATCTTTATCCCGGGGGTTATGGTCAAGGAATCATTTTTCCTATCGATTATTGCGTTCAATGCTTTAAGGGTGTCGTCCCCGATAATGCCATGGAAGGCAGTTAAACCGGGAAGGACAAAGAATTTGATAAGGGAATCGTTGCCTATCGGCTTAAAGAAGAGTCCGGCTAGTTGATGAGTTATCTTTATATCTCCTGCTGCGGATTGCACTCGGAATGGCTTAGGCAAGGGAGTGCAACCCTTAGCTATCTGGAGGCTAATGAAGTTTTTATTTGCGCCAGTGTCTATCAGAAACTGTAGCTAAGCCCCATCTTTCGCGTCATACTCTATGTATGGTACGCTAGAGAGGCGTCGGCCATAAAATTTACGTCGCCAATCCTATCAACTTCACCTTCGGTGCGGCAATCGGGGTCTGTGCTCTCACGATAAGTTTCGTCAGTAGCCCTTTCCTCATACTCGCTACGGTCGGCATTCGTCGAGGACGGGGGGGCGTTCAAGTGGTACAATCTCTGAGATTTTCGAAAGGGATTAAGATCGGAGGAAGTGCCGGGGCTGCGTTTTACGCTTTGGTTGCCCTGGTTTTGATTGGAACAATAAGAGTGCCCTGATTGATTGGGCTCCATTTTTATTGCCCGCGGGTTTGAATGTCTAGGGGACGATTGCAAATTTTTCCCCGCGTCTTGGTATTGGTATCGGTCGTTGGGTGCCGAGTCGTTCGCCTGCGGAGTCCAGGTGTATCTGGGGCGGTAATTTTGATAGTTATGGTGTTTGTTGGAATAGCTAGAGTAGTTAGAGGAGTAGCTAACCTGCGCCTTAGACGTCAATTTCTGCAACTCCAGACAAATTGCGTAAGCCTCTGGTAGATTTTTCGGTCCTCTGATAATTAATAATTTTGAAAAGTCGCCGTTCAAGCCTCTAATGAACACGTCCAAGGCCCTATCTCTATAGGTTTCCACGAGGGCGTTCGCAACTTCCGGGCTTTGGCTGCCGTTCTTAAGGCAGCGAATTATAAGAGCAAAGTGGTTGTTAACCCCAGAATAAAATGAGTCGATGGACTTCGCACCCTGGGTCATTTGACCCATCTGGTGTTCCAATGTGCGAAGGTCGCGCTTATCCGCGTAATGTAGGGACAGGACCCGCTTAATTTCGGGCCAATCATCGTCCGGGACATTATACGACAGCAGGGTCGTCTCAGCATTACCCCTAATCTTCTGCCTGATACTGAGTACTATTGACCGGTACAAGGGTCTATCTTTGATTATTTCGTAATCTTTTAAAACTGCCTCGGCTCTTCCAATCCATGAATCATAACTACCAGATTCCCCCTCAAAGATCTGTAATTCTTTTACGCAGTCCGGTAATCTCGAAATTTCTTTTAGTTCATACTCGGTGCGAGCGGGGGTCAAGGGCTTGGGTTGCGGAGCAACCTGGCTGTCCCTCTCCCGGTCGCCCTCTAATCCGGTCACTTTCTGGCTAACATTTTGTATATCTTCTTTTACATTGGCCATTTGGCCAAGTAGGGTCGACAGTGTAGCCTCAAATTTGGTCAGGGTTTCCTTCATCTCTTCCATTTTCAAACTCTAATTTCCTCAAAGCTGCTAGATTTTGTTATCTTTCCTAACGGTTTTTAACCAGGGTAACGGTCGAATAGGGAGTGATATGGGAACTAAGATTTATTATTGAAAACGCTTCACTCACCCGTGTTTTGGTGTAGTTTAGGCCTTTTGTCTTTTTCGTGTGTATTTATCTTGTTTCCAAGACGATTTGTAAGATGGTGTATGATGTGAAAACTTCTTTCCGGTTGTTGGCCACTTACAAGGTGTAGATTCTAGGGGTAAAAATTTGTTTTAGTGGATTGTCAACTTAGTATAATTATTTGGGCAGTGGTAAGTGAGTTGCAATGTGAGTGTGCATTTAAGAATTTTTATTATTATCTTCATTTATTTTCGTGCGTCTTTTTTGTCGGTTTTTTTTATTATTTTTTTCTCTTTTGTGGATTTTTCCATCTTTTAATTTTTTTACCATTTTCTCCCTATTTTGCGGGTATTCTTATTTTTTTCTTTTTAATGCTTCGTTTTTTCTTCGCAATTCTGATTGGTTCCGTTTATTTCGACATCAGGCATGGTGGGCCGTATTTCTCCGTTTTGGTTTTTCACCTACTCAGGTACGGTTAACCACACAACCCACTAGGCGGCTCCCTTCGTGCGGGTAACACGGAGCGTATCTAGTAGGTTACCTTGTCACTTTCTGTTTTACAATTTCACTTCATTAGATATGGGGCCGCTCGTAAACAAGTTACCGCAGCGGTTACCGGATTATTTTATTTTATTCTCGCAACACAAATGCGCCCGTGAATTAATACCACCGCGGCGGGTAGGTTGCTTCTTTATTTTACATGACCTTTGCGCTCGTGAATATGCTGCATAGCAAATCACCGCAGCGGGACGGCATTTCTCATTTTATTTCACGATCATTTTGGCGATCATCATTTTTTGGAATCGATTGCGTTTACATTTCTCGCACAACTTTCCGCCTTCCAGTTCATCTTATTCCTTTTTCCAAGGGATCCCATCGCTTGTTGGACGGGTCCCTGCTCGGGCGCCAGTTAAGCATCCTGTCTCCAGGGCAGGAGCTAATCTTTACCTAAGTATAGGTATCCCCATTGGTATTTCCCAGAATAAGTCCAAGGTCCGGTTATAATCGTTATAAAATTTATTGAAATAAAATTTAGATTAGTTAAATCAGCGTAGAGTAATTGGATTGGTTCGATCGCAGTCCAGATTAAGTCTAATTCCATCGGTTGCTCCGTCGTACCGCCCAACTTCGTTCTGCTCTCTCAGTAGGCGTCGCTGCCGGCGTCGTCTTTCGTCTGCGCCGGCAAGGTGTTGTCGTCTTCAGCGGCGTTGATTGCGGCGGCAGCGCTGCTCTTTGCCTGTGTCGGCAAGGTGTTGTTGTCTCTAGCGCTGCACTGTAGCTTTGCCTGCGTCGGCAAGGTGTTGTTGTCTCCAGCGCTGCACTGTAGCTTTGCCTGCATCGGCAAGGTGTTGTTGTCTCCAGCGCTGCAATGTAGCTTTGCCTGCGTCGGCAATTGCGAACGTTGCAATTTCCATAGCTCTGCTGAGTGCCTAAGTCTCGCTTCCCCCAGAGTCAGCATTCTATGTGCCGTTGACTCTCACGATATCCGGTGCCGGCCCAACGTCAGCAAAACTTAGCCGGCATGTGCCGTGATGTTAACTTATATTCTTGATCAGGATCACTAGCCGAGTCGAACTAGCCATGTCCGTCTGTCCGTCTGTCCGTCTGTCCGTCTGTCCGTCTGTCTGTCCGTCTGTATGAACGCTGAGATCTCGGAAACTACAAAAGCTAGAGGATTGGCATTTTGCATGCAGATTCTTGGAGTTCCTACGCAGCTCAAGTTTGTTTCAAACAAGTGCCACGCCCCCTCTAACGCCCACAATCGCCCTACACCATTTTTTGAAAGGTGTCTGGCGCCCACAACTTTAAAGATTTCGAAAAGTAAAAATGCAGTTTTATTCTGTTTATCAATACCTATCGAATTGTAGAAGAAATTTTTCAAATCGGACAATCCATTAAAAAGTTATGATCAAAAAATGAAACAACCACTAATGGCGCTAGTAGCTTTGACGCGTGCATATATTAATCTCTCTCCCACTCCCTTTAGCTGAGTAACGGGTATCTAATAGTCGAAGTACTCGACTATAGCGTTCTCTCTTGTTTTCAAGTATGGTGTGAGTATAACCTCTTAAATTTGAACTGCCTGAAATGTAACGTAATGTCCCTCCATAGGGGTACTCCTACGTTTATAAGTTATTTGCTTCAGAACTTGCCACTTGACCGTATATATTCAGTAAACGATTTAGGCGTTCTTCTGGACCCGAAGCTTAGATTTGACTGCCACATAATGTTGACTGTCAACAAAGCTATGAGTGTTCTTGGGTTGGTCAAAAGAATTTGACGACCCTTATATAACCAAATTATTATTTACCTCCCTTGTCCGCCCTATATTGGAATATTGTTCTTCGGTTTGGAGCCCACAATACCAAGTGCACATTGACCGTATAGAGTCGGTACAAAAACAATTTCTTTTTTTTGCCCTTCGTAGTTTTAACTGGGATCAAAACGTAAGGCTACCTTCCTACCAGAGTAGATTATTATGGCTTAATTTACCGACACTTGCAAATCGTAGAAAAATGCTTGGTACTCTGTAGAACTTGTAAGCCGCCTAAATTTTAATATTCCCGTTAGACTAACACGTAATTATTATCCTCTTAATTTGCCTCGATGTACATCAAATTTTAGTCTGCACGAGCCCTTTCGCGCTCTATGTAATAATTATAACAACCTTTATTATTTAATTTGCATTTCAACTTCTATTCCGGTATTAAAAACTAATATTTTAACTCATTTGCTTCACACCTAATTGCTTCTTTATTTTCATTATGTGTCCCGTTTTTCTTTGTTTTATGTATTCTTCCTCGCGAACTCGCATTCTTGCCCATATTGATAAAAGGGCCCCGCGCGTAACAAGCACGTGCTTGGTGTCGTTGGGCCACTTGTTTGTACTGCTCGTAGTGCATCAACGTCCATATATATATAATTATCAAGAAGTAACATCTTTAAAAGAAGTAAACGTAGCTCGGTTTAAATAGTTTTAGTTAGTTCTTTGGCAAGGCCAAGATCAACAGGATTTGTTTTGAAGGACCGATAAAATAAAATCTAGCCTAAAATTCGCATTCCTTTCAAAAATATTCTTAGATTTATAATATGAGTGTCCGTCCACTAAAGGGCAATAGTATTGCTTCAATTTATTAAAATTAGAATTGGAGACAATAATTTTTTCAACTGCGAAAATATGAATCACATTTTAGATGGGTTTGTACGTTTCAAATTTCGTAAATCTTAACCAAAATTATCATATTTGTTGTTGGAGAGCTATGTATATCTTTAAGCAATTCGTTTTCAAAGTTCTGATAAAATCTTTTCTCGGTTTATAGGCTAAAAATTAGTCATTTTTAAAATTTAAAATAAGTAGCTTAATTTTAAATTTTAGTTTCCGCAGGCGAAGCTGCGGGCTACCGACCCTGCTAGTCTCTATATCAATATAAGGGAAGGCATAAAAAATGTACAGTAGCAAATTCCACCCAGAACGAATTGACATAAAAATCTAAAAAAAATCACATTAATTCGGAGAATAATTAGGAGCCGCGTGTGAGGTATAAATTAGATCAATTAACGACCCCAAAGTGCCCCAAAATTCGATTCGTTTTTTTTTTTAATTTTTTCTTTTGCCATTTCTCTGTTATAAATGTTGTTAAAATGGGTTAAAAATGTGTTGTTCATAATCTTATGGCATACCCGCAAATAACTGCATTTAAATTATTTGGAAATTCAGCCTCCTTTACCAAGTCCCCAATATTTTCCAATATTGTTTTGCCTTCTGACGTCACGGCCTCCACATATGTTATGCTGGCGCACTTTGCATAAAGTCGTAAATGTATGTGTGTATGTCATGCTGTCGAACTTTAAGTGTGACCACGCAAGGGGAATTTAAGTGTGACCGCACAAGGGGAAAAAATGAAAATACCACAGTCACAGCAGATTTAAAATGCACGGTAAAAAAAATCGATTATATCGAAAATCGATTCTTTTGCACAATTTTTTTTATAGCCAAACGTTAAATTTTAAAACAAAAAATTTCCTGTATGCAAAATCATGCTGCTCCACACACAACCACTAGGTATCAGCGTGTGTACGTGTGTGTGCGCATTGCAGCTGACTAAGGAAGTGAGATTCGCTTAGATTCAAATTCATGATAACGCTGATATCCTTTTGCTAAAAGAATATTTCATTGACAGATTTCATTCAACAGATTTGAAATATTTTCTTACAGATTTTTGTGTTTTAAAATTCAAATCGCATTGAAAATATTAAAAGAACACTAAATATTCATAATCAATTGATTCTTTTGCTCTACCTTACACGTGCCTCAAATTGTTTAAACAAATGGAAATGTTTAAACAATTTGATTCACGGCTTCCCCTTCCACCTGCCTTCCTGTCGTTATTAATATAATTATAATTAAGGTGAAAAATGAATGATAACAGAAATTGATTTTTTTACATTGCTTCGCATAAATATTTATCATAAGGGAAACATGAGAGTTGTCTACTGTGGTAGCAAAATCGCCAAGAGTATTTGGTTATTATTTACCTTTTCGTTACCTATGTGCATAAAATACCTTGGCTTCATTTTTAGGTAATTAATTAATTATCAAGAAGTAACATCTTTAAAAGAAGTAAACGTAGCTCGGTTTAAATAGTTTTAAAATTTCGTCTTTGATGAACAAAAAATACAGGGACAATTAACAAAGTCGAAAAGGTAAATTGAGGTAGCAAGGCCAAGATCAACAGGATTTGTTTTGAAGGACCGATAAAATAAAATCCAGCCTAAAATTTTCATTTTCCTTTCAAAAATGTTCTTAGATTTATAATATGAGTGTCCGTCCACTTAAGGGCAATAGTATTGCTTCAATTTATTAAAATCAGAATTGGAGACAATATTTTTTTCAACTGCGAAAATATGAACATCGCATCACATTTTAAATGGGTTTGTACGTTTCAAATTTCGTAAATCTTAACCAAAATTATCATATTTGTTGTTGGAGAGCTATGTATATCTTTAAGCAATTCGTTTTCATTTTTTTTTTAAAGAAATTAAGTTTATTTATTCCTTAAGAAAGATTTAAAAAAAACACAATGGTTTTTTTCCAGGTTTTATATTTTCCTTAAGTTGTTTGCATAGGAAAAAATACTGTTTTTTTTTTACCGAAATTAACGAAAAAAGTTCTGATAAAATCTTTTCTCGGTTTATAGGCTAAAAATTAATCATTTTTTAAATTAAAAATAAGTAGCTTAATTTTCAATTTTAGTTTCCGCAGGCGAAGCTGCGGGCTACCGACCCTGCTAGTTTCTTCTCTATATCAATATAATGGAAGGCATAAAAAATGTGCAGTAGCAAATTCCACCCAGAACGCATTGACATAAAAATCTAAGAAAATCACATTAATTTGAAGAATAATTAGGAGCCGCGTGTGAGGTATAAATTAGATCAATAAACGACCCCAAAGTGCCCCAAAATTCGATTCGTTTTTTTTACATTTTTTCTATTGCCATTTCTCAGTTGTAAATGTTGTTAAAATGGGTTAAAAATGTGATGTTCATAATCTTATGGCATACCCGCAAATAACTGCATTTAAATTTTTTGGAAATTCAGCCTCCTTTACCAAGTCCCCAATACTTTCAAATTTTGTTTTGCCTTCTGACGTCACGGCCTCCACATATGTATGTATGTATGTTATGCTGGCGCACTTTGCATAAAGTCGTAAATGTATGTGTGTATGTCATGCTGTCGAACTTTAAGTGTGACCACGCAAGGGGAATTTAAGTGTGACCGCACAAGGGGAAAAAATGAAAATACCACAGTCACAGCAGATTTAAAATGCACGGTAAAAAAAATCGATTATATCGAAAATCGATTCTTTTGCACAATTTTTTTTATAGCCAAACGTTAAATTTTAAAAAAAAAATTTCCTGTATGCAAAATCATGCTGCTCCACACACAACCACTAGGTATCAGCGTGTGTACGTGTGTGTGCGCATTGCAGCTGACTAAGGAAGTGAGATTCGCTTAGATTCAAATTCATGATAACACTGATATCCTTTTGCTAAAAGAATATTTCATTGACAGATTTCATTCAACAGATTTGAAATATTTTCTTACAGATTTTTGTGTTTTAAAATTCAAATCGCATTGAAAATATTAAAAGAACACTAAATATTCATAATCAATTGATTCTTTTGCTCTACCTTACACGTGCCTCAAATTGTTTAAACAAATGGAAATGGAAATTTGATTCACGGCTTCCCCTTCCACCTGCCTTCCTGTCGTTATTAATATAATTATAATTAAGGTGAAAAATGAATGATAACAGAAATTGATTTTTTTACATTGCTTCGCATAAATATTTATCATAAGGGAAACATGAGAGTTGTCTACTGTGGTAGCAAAATCGCCAAGAGTATTTGGTTATTATTTACCTTTTCGTTACCTATGTGCATAAAATACCTTGGCTTCATTTTTAGGTAATTAATTAATTATCAAGAAGTAACATCTTTAAAAGAAGTAAACGTAGCTCGGTTTAAATAGTTTTAAAATTTCGTCTTTGATGAACAAAAAATACAGGGACAGTTAACAAGTCGAAAAGGTAAAATGAGGTAGCAAGTCCAAGATCAACAGGATTTGTTTTGAAGGACCGATAAAATAAAATCCAGCCTAAAATTCTCATTCCTTTCAAAAATGTTCTTAGATTTATAATATGAGTGTCCGTCCACTTAAGGGCAATAGTATTGCTTCAATTTATTAAAATCAGAATTGGAGACAATATTTTTTTCATCTGCGAAAATATGAACATCGCATCACATTTTAAATGGGTTTGTACGTTTCAAATTTCGTAAATCTTAACCAAAATTATCATATTTGTTGTTGGAGAGCTATGTATATCTTTAAGCAATTCGTTTTCATTTTTTTTTTTAAAGAAATTAAAATTATTTATTCCTTAAGAAAGATTTAAAAAAAACACAATGGTTTTTTTCCAGGTTTTATATTTTCCTTAAGTTGTTTGCATAGGAAAAAATACTGTTTTTTTTACCGAAATTAACGAAAAAAGTTCTGATAAAATCTTTTCTCGGTTTATAGGCTAAAAATTAATCATTTTTTAAATTAAAAATAAGTAGCTTAATTTTCAATTTTAGTTTCCGCAGGCGAAGCTGCGGGCTACCGACCCTGCTAGTTTCTTCTCTATATCAATATAATGGAAGGCATAAAAAATGTGCAGTAGCAAATTCCACCCAGAACGCATTGACATAAAAATCTAAGAAAATCACATTAATTTGAAGAATAATTAGGAGCCGCGTGTGAGGTATAAATTAGATCAATAAACGACCCCAAAGTGCCCCAAAATTCGATTCGTTTTTTTTACATTTTTTCTTTTGCCATTTCTCTGTTGTAAATGTTGTTAAAATGGGTTAAAGATGTGATGTTCATAATCTTATGGCATACCCGCAAAATGCGCTGTTAAAAAATCGATTATATCGAAAATCGATTCTTTTGCAGCATTTTTTTTTTAGCCAAACGTTAAATTTTAAAATAGATTTTCCTGTATGCAAAATCGTGACCGCGCAAGGGAAAAAAAATGGAAATACCACAGTCACAGCAGATTTAAAATGCGCGGTTAAAAAATCGATTATATCGAAAATCGATTCTTTTGCACCATTTTTTTTTTAGATAAACGTTAAATTTTAAAAAAGATTTTCCTGAATGCAAAATCATGCTGCTCCACACACAACCACTAGGTATGAGCGTGTGTACGTGTGTGTGCGAATTGCAGCTGACTGAGAAAGTGAGATTCGCTTAGATTCAAATTCATGATAACACTGATATCCTTTTGCTAAAAGAATATTTCATTGACATTTCCCCAACAGATTTAAAACAATTTCTTACAGATTTTTGTGATTTAAAATTTAAATCGCATTGAAAATATTAAAAGAACACTAAATATTCAAATCAATTGATTCTCTTGCTCTTCCTTACACGTGCCTCAAATTGTTTAAACAAATGGAAATGTTTAAACAAATTGATTCACGACATCCCCTTCCACCTGTCTTCCTGTCGTCTTCCCTATATTAATATAATGGAAGGCATAAAAAATGTGCAGTAGCAAATTCCACCCAGAACGCATTGACATAAAAATCTAAAAAATTATATCGAAAAAAAATAATTAGGAGCCGCGTGTGAGATATAGTTTAGATCAATTATGACCCCAAAGTGCCCCAAAATTCGATTCGTTTTTATACCCGTTACTCGTAGAGTAAAAGGGTATATTGTTTTCGTGCAAAAGTATGTAACAGGGAGAAGGAAGCGTTTCCGACCCTATAAAGTATATATATTCTTGATCAGGATCACAAGCCGAGTCGATATAGCCATGTCCGTCTGTCCGTCTGTCCGTCTGACCGTCTAACCGTCTGTCCGTCTGTCCGTCCGGATGAACGCTGAGATCTCAGAAACTTCAAAAGCTAGAGAATTGGGATTACCAACACATATTCTTTGGCTTCCTACGCAGCGCAAGTTTGTTTCAGCCGGAGGCCACGCCCCCTCTAACGCCCACAATCGCCTAACGCCCACAATAAACGAGTTTAAAAAGTGTCTGGCGCCCTCACCTTTAAAGATTTTGGTAAAAGTAAAAATGCAGTTTTATTGCATTTATCAATACCTATCGAAATGTTGAAGAAATTTTTCTAATCGGACCATTCGCTAAAAAGTTATGCCAGATAAAACAGTTTCTATCTCCATCTCCCTCGCACTCACTTTGGCTGAGTAACGGGTATCTGATAGTCGGGGCACCCGACTATAGCGTTCTCTCTTGTTTTAGTTAGTTCTTTGGCAAGGCCAAGATCAACAGGATTTGTTTTGAAGGACCGATAAAATAAAATCCAGCCTAAAATTTTCATTCCTTTCAAAAATGTTCTTAGATTTATAATATGAGTGTCCGTCCACTTAAGGGCAATAGTATTGCTTCAATTTATTAAAATTAGAATTGGAGACAATAATTTTTTCAACTGCGAAAATATGAACATCGCATCACATTTTAGATGGGTTTGTACGTTTCAAATTTCGTAAATCTTAACCAAAATTATCATGTTTGTTGTTGGAGAGCTATGTATATCTTTAAGCAATTCGTTTTAATTTTTTTTGAAGAAATAAAGTTTATTTATTCCTCAAGAAAGATTTAAAAAAAACACATAATTTTTTTCCAGTTTTTATATTTTTCTTAAGTTGTTTGCATAGGAAAGTATACTATTTTTTTTTTTCACCGAAATTAAGGAAAAAGTTCTGATAAAATCTTTTCTCGGTTTATAGGCTAAAAATTAGTCATTTTTTAAATTTAAAATAAGTAGCTTAATTTTAAATTTTAGTTTCCGCAGGCGAAGCTGCGGCCTACCGACCCTGCTAGTTATACCCTTGCAGAGGGTATTATGATTTCAGTCAGAAGTTTGCAACGCAGTGAAGAAGACGTTTCCGACCCCATAAAGTATATATATGTGAGCTGGTGGATTGGACCTAGGTTGGCAGTCCTTATCACGCTGCGTTCTATAATGATATTCAATAGTCCATCACTAGCAGTCGAATGAAGATACAGAGAAGTTGTGGAAAAAAGGTCGTTCGTCGTAAAGTCGTAATTTCAGTCGGAAAATCAGTTGAAAAGTCGCGTTATTCAATATCAAAACTTATGTAACTCTTATATCTACAAACTATTATAATCCTAAACTTTATTAATGAACTACAGATAATATACAATTATCTTACATATATTCTTGATCAGCATGACAAGACGAGTCGATCTAGCCATGTCCGTCTGTCCGTCTGTTTCTACGCAAACTAGTCTCTCAGTTTTAAAGCTATCGGGCTCAAACTTTTCCAAAAGTCTTCTTTCTATTGCAGGTAGTATATATGTCGGAACCGACCGGATCGGACTAATATATCTTATAGCTCCCATAGGAAGGATCGAAAAAAAAAACCGTGAACAAATTCTAGCTTTGGTGTTTTTTGAAATATTACCATCTACTTTTGGGAATACTATTTTTTAAATATTTCTGAATTTCGAATACAATTTTTTAAAAATCGGATAACCATATCATATAGCTGCCATAGGAACGGTCGGAAAATTAAATGGAAATTAATAGGAAAAAAATTATATCTTTGTTGACTTTTATTACATTCTCTTCATCTCTGGGATATGGCTTTTCTTCACTATTTCAAAATTTCGTATAAATTTTAACAAAATTCAGACGGCTATATCATATAGCTGCCATAGGAAGGATAAAAAAATGAATGCCAAAGTCATACGAAAGCAGCTAAACTTTGGATTGTTGTAACATATACGCAAGTTAATTCAAATGTAATGTTTTTTAAATGAATAGGAATAATCTGCAAGGGTATATAAGCTTCGGCTCACCGAAGCTAGCTTCCTTTCTTGTTATTAATATAATCACTATAATAATCACTAGCTTCCTTTCTTGTTATTAATATAATCACTATGGACGGCAGTCCATGTAGTGACGAAGCGCACAAGGAGAGTGTGCGAGGGCGACTACTATATATAGCCGCAGAATTGAAAATCTGCTGTGATGGTCCGATCATAATGAGTGATACACCAATCGAAAGGTATCGCAAAAACTAACAGGATTGCATACCAAGACATAAAGAAAATCAATTGGCTTGGGAGAGAGAGCAGAGAAAGTAAAAAAAAGAAAATTTAGAATTTGGGAGCTGTTGGGGCCGGTGGGGATAAATGCCTCCTCGCATTGTTTTAGTTGTGTTCCAATTGCAAATGTCGATGCGTCGAATGAGGGGACATATAATAAAATCCGATGCTCCGTTCAAAAGTTATAGGCAAAATAAGATTTTCTTCTTCTTCCCAAAATTATAATTTAATTCTGTTTGTCAGTTTGTGAGTTTGTCCCAAAACGTTGGTTTAAAATCGTGGAAATTTTATATGGTGTTAAACAGCTCGATATAAGAAACATTAGTTCTACCACTTTTGGAAAAACTCGCTAGTTTAGCGGGAAAACAGCTATAAATGGCTAAATTTCGTAAGTCCATTACTTGCGATATAGTTAAGCTATTATTTATTTTGAAGTACAATAAACGCCTTTTCATCTTTATTTATGTATATGCAATAGTTGAAAAGTTATGCACAAAACCATTTATTTTTTAAGGTTATTTTTAGCTTTTTTTTATTTTTCTCAAAAACGGCTCTAACGATTTCCTTTAAAACTTAAAACTATATAGCCCTTGAGATTCCTTAAATTTTGGTATATAACACATTATTGCAAGTTTAAAAGTTATTAAGAAAGGAAAATTTGCACTTTTGCCAGCTCATAACAATTAATGCTGCCCAAGCATTAAATTTTGTATGTGCGTATCCAAACTGTATTTTAGGGTCATGGAATCATTTCAATTGTTTTAAGGAGTTACAAATAGGAAACTTTTGTTTTACGACTTTTGGTAAAACCCGCTGCTTTAGCGGTAAAAAAGCTAAAAATAGCTAAATTTCGTTAGATCGTAAGTTCTACACTACTAAAGCTACAGACATGTGCTTTACCTCGTCTAAAATTTATTTTGAAATACTTCAACGCCTTTTTAAGTTAATTCGTTTAAATACAATAGTTTACAAATTATGAATTTAAATGTATATATAAGCTCCTATGAGAGCAAATGTAAACAAAAAAAAACTTCTAATATCAAATAAAAACACCTCTTAACGAGGTAAAAAACTAGTGACAATCGCACCTTCAACATACAAAAGTTCTGATATCAACATTTGTGACGAAAAATTATTACACTCGTCATCAAATACAATTTCTAAAATTTTCTCATTCGGCACGCTGCAATAGAAAATGCCTGTGAAGCGTGAAGAAGAAAAAGACGAATAGTTTGCTAGGGCGGGCCGAATGAGGAAATTTGTGTATTTGATGACGAGTGTAATAATTTTTCGTCACAAATGTTGATATCAGAACTTTTGTATGTTGAAGGTGCGATCGTCACTAGTTTTTTACCTCGTTAAGAGGTGATTTTATTTGATTCTAATTAAAATGAAAAATGAATGATAACAGAAATTGATTTTTTTACATTGCTTCGCATAATTATTTGTTTCCTTTATAACAGTTGTCTACTGTGGTAGCAAAATCGCCAAGAGTATTTGGTTATTATTTACCTTTTCGTTACCTATGTGCATAAAATACCTTGGCTTCATTTTTAGGTAATTAATTAATTATCAAGAAGTAACATCTTTAAAAGAAGTTAACGTAGCTCGGTTTAAATAGTTTTAAAATTTCGTCTTTGATGAACAAAAAATACAGGGACAGTTAACAAGTCGAAAAGGTAAAATGAGGTAGCAAGTCCAAGATCAACAGGATTTGTTTTGAAGGACCGATAAAATAAAATCCAGCCTAAAATTCTCATTCCTTTCAAAAATGTTCTTAGATTTATAATATGAGTGTCCGTCCACTTAAGGGCAATAGTATTGCTTCAATTTATTAAAATCAGAATTGGAGACAATATTTTTTTCATCTGCGAAAATATGAACATCGCATCACATTTTAAATGGGTTTGTACGTTTCAAATTTCGTAAATCTTAACCAAAATTATCATATTTGTTGTTGGAGAGCTATGTATATCTTTAAGCAATTCGTTTTCATTTTTTTTTTTAAAGAAATTAAAATTATTTATTCCTTAAGAAAGATTTAAAAAAAACACAATGGTTTTTTTCCAGGTTTTATATTTTCCTTAAGTTGTTTGCATAGGAAAAAATACTGTTTTTTTTACCGAAATTAACGAAAAAAGTTCTGATAAAATCTTTTCTCGGTTTATAGGCTAAAAATTAATCATTTTTTAAATTAAAAATAAGTAGCTTAATTTTCAATTTTAGTTTCCGCAGGCGAAGCTGCGGGCTACCGACCCTGCTAGTTTCTTCTCTATATCAATATAATGGAAGGCATAAAAAATGTGCAGTAGCAAATTCCACCCAGAACGCATTGACATAAAAATCTAAGAAAATCACATTAATTTGAAGAATAATTAGGAGCCGCGTGTGAGGTATAAATTAGATCAATAAACGACCCCAAAGTGCCCCAAAATTCGATTCGTTTTTTTTACATTTTTTCTATTGCCATTTCTCAGTTGTAAATGTTGTTAAAATGGGTTAAAAATGTGATGTTCATAATCTTATGGCATACCCGCAAATAACTGCATTTAAATTTTTTGGAAATTCAGCCTCCTTTACCAAGTCCCCAATATTTTCAAATTTTGTTTTGCCTTCTGACGTCACGGCCTCCACATATGTATGTATGTATGTTCTGCTGGCGCACTTTGCATAAAGTCGTACATGTATGTGTGCATGTCATGCTGTCGCACTTTAAGTGTGACCGCGCAAGGGGAATTGAAGTGTGACCGCGCAAGGGGAAAAAAATAAAAATACCACAGTCACAGCAGATTTAAAATGCGCGGTTAAAAAATCGATTATATCGAAAATCGATTCTTTTGCACCATTTTTTTTAGCAAAACGATAAATTTAAAAAAAGATTTTCCTGTATGCAAAATCAGGCTGCTCCACACACAACCACTAGATATGAGCCTGTGTACGTGTGTGTGCCCATTGCAGCTGACTAAGGAATTGAGATTCGCTTAGATTCAAATTCATGAGTGTTATATATCCTTTTGCTAAAAGAATATTTCATTTACATTCCCCAACAGATTTAAAACATTTTCTTACAGATTTTTATGGTTTAAAATTCAAATCGCATTGAAAATATTTACAATCAACTAAATAAGCAAATCAATTGATTCACTTGCTCTTTCTTACACTCGCCTCATACTGTTTAAACAAATGGAAATGTTTAAACAATTTGATTCACGGCATCCCCTTCCACCTGCCTTCCTGTCGTCTCTTCTTCTCTATATCAATATAAGGGAAGGCATAAAAAATGTCCAGTAGCAAATTCCACCCAGAACGGATTGACATAAAAATCTAAAAAAATCACATTAATTCGGAGAATAATTAGAAGCCGCGTGTGAGGTATAAATTAGATCTATTAACGACCCCAAAGTGCCCCAAAATTCGATTCGTTTTTTTTTAAATTTTTTCTTTTGCCATTTCTCTGTTATAAATGGTGTTAAAATGGGTTAAAAATGTGATGTTCATAATCTTATGGCATACCCGCAAATAACTGCATTGAAATTTTTTGGAAATTCAGCCTGCTTTACCAAGTCCCCAATATTTTCAAATTTTGTTTTGCCTTCTGACGTCACGGCATCCACATATGTATGTATGTATGTTCTGCTGGCGCACTTTGCATTAAGTCGTACATGTATATATATGATGGACGTTGATGCACTACGAGCAGTACAAACAAGTGGCCCAACGATACCAAGCACGTGCTTGTTACGCGCGGGACCCTTTATTAATTAGGGCAAAAATGCGAGTTCGCGAGGAAAATATATGAAACAAATACTACAAATACTACAACTAAGATTGAAGCAAATGAGATAAAATTTTAGTTTTTAATACGGGGATAGATGTTGAAGTGCAAATTAAATGATAAAGATTGTTATAATTTTTACATAGAACACGAAAGGGCTCATGCAGAGTAAAATTTGATGTACATCGAGGCAAATTAAGAGGGTAATAATTTCGTGTTAGTCTAACGGGAATATTAAAATTTAGGCGGCTTACAAGTTCTACAGAGTACCAAGCATTCTTCTACGATTTGCAAGTGTCGGTAAATTAAGCAATAATTATCTACTCTGGTAGGAAGGTAGCCTTACGTTTTGATCCCAGTTCAAACTACGAAGGGCAAAAAGAAGAAATTTTTTTTGCACCGACTCAATACGATCGATGTGCACTTGATATTGTGGACTCCAAACTGAAGAACAATATTCCAAAATAGGACGGACAAGGGAGGTATATAATAATCTGGTTGTATAAGGGTCATCAAATTCCTTTGACCAACGCTTTATAAACCCAAAAACACTCATAGCTTTATTGACAGTGGCCATTATGTGGCAATCAAATTTAAGTTTTGGGTCGAGAAGAACACCTAAATCGTTAATTGAATATATACGGTCGAGTGGTGCATTTTGAAGAGAATAACTAATAAACGTAGGAGTACCCCTATAAAAAGTCATAACGTAGCATTTAAGGCAGTTCAGATTTAAAAGATTGTACTCACACCATCCCTGAAAACAATCAATATCTGACTGTATGTTGAAACCGGACCCTACATCTTTATATGATAAACAAAGCTTACAAAGCTACATTAGTACACGAGAATGAGCTACGATAGAGGGAAGATCGTTAATAAACAAAGTAAACAGCAAAGGGCCTAAATGACTACCTTGAGGAACTCCAGATGTCACGATGATCATTTTAGAAACAGCGCTCTTAAATATAACCCTCTGAGTCCTACCATTCAAGTAACTTGAAATCCAAGGTAATAGATTACATGGAAACCCAAGCTGATCTAATTTGAATAAAAGGAGAGAGTGGTTAACAGAGTCAAAGGCCTTACTAAAATCTGTATATATAACGTCAGTCTGCATGTTATTCTTATATCCATTTATTACAATAGATGACAATTCAAGAAGGTTGGTGGTAGTCGATCTTCGCTTAACGAAACCATGCTGTCACGGTGATATTAGCGAGGAACATAAATGTTGCAAATGAGAAGTGATAATACGTTCAAAGGCTTTTGGAATTGCCGACAATTTAGAAATACCTCTATAATTCTGGGCATCCGCCTTCGCACCCTTTTTGTGAAGTGGAATAATAAAAGAGTCCTTCCAGACAGTTGGGAAAACTGATGATGAAATAGACAAATGAAAAAGTTTTAGAATAGGTTTGCAAATGGTTTGTGCACAAAACTTAAGCACACACCCAGGAAGTCCATCAGGACCGGGAGAATAAGTAGGCGTTGTTGTTGTTAAATCTTTTAAGAGAGAACTTTCGGTAATTATAGGGGAAAAAATACAATTTTCCCTATTTAAGGGATCAGGGTAGTTTGATTTTGACCATGAAGAGGAGCTGTAAGTGGTTTGGAAAAAGTCGGCAAATAAATCGGCAATTTCAGAATCTGTCGATGCCTCCATTGAGTTAAAACGAACCGATGAAGGCAAAGCCGATGACTTACGTTTAGCGTTAACAAAGTTATTAAACTGCTTCGGATCATTTGAAAATTCAAATTTACAACGATTTAAATACATAGAATAGCAATGACTGTTAAGAACATTAAAATTAGATCGAGCCACCACATATTTCGAAAAATCGGATTGCTTACCCGATTTTTTATACTTTTTATAAGTGTTTGTTTTAAGATTTTTAAGTCTTTGAAGAGCATTTGTAAACCAGGGGGCCTGTTCGGCCTTGAAGGAAGCCTATCAGGAACGCATTCATTAAAAAAAGTGTTTAGAACGCTATAGAAAAGTTCAGTGGCACTTTCGATGTCCATACAGTTATAAAGATCTGTCCAATTATGTTGCGAAATCATCAAGTTAAGTTTATTATAGTCACATTTACGAACGCATCTCATTTTAGTTGGAGAAACTAAAGGAGAGAGGGTATCAAGGTAGGGGAGGCAAATTGTCAATTCCATTGTTGGATGGTATCGGTCTTCTGGTACCACAAGTGCGTCAATTCTAGCTACAGTGACTTCATGCGGATCTAAAACAAATACTAGATCTAATTGTCTATTTAATGAATTTCGTATAAAGCTTACTTGCTGTAACGATAATTCTAAAAGGCCATCCACAAAATCATGGGCGGATAAAGGAGTAGCGACAAGTGAGTCAGTGGGAAGAGACCAAGAGATATAAGGGAGATTAAAGTCACCCAAAACAATCAAAAGGTCTCTGTTGGAAAGAAAGGATAGAACAGATTTTATAGCAGACAGATGGTGCTCATAAATTATTAAATCAGAGCCAGGAGGAATATAAGAGCAGGTTACAAAAATAGATAAGGATTGAATGGAAACTTTGACACTAACAAATTCAATATCGTTAGGGATATGAATGTTAAGTCTCTCCGATGTTAAACTAGAGGTAACGGCAATCAGTAAACCACCCCCCTTACGCGGGAAGCGATCGGTCCTGTAGGTGTTAAAGTTCATTGACAAAACTTCAGAGTCAGATATCTCTGGTTTCAGCCAAGTTTTCGTAAAAGCCAAAATATCTTCAGTAAATGCAGAGGAGTTAGCATAAAGCTTTGGTAGCTTCATATTTAGTCCTCTAACATTTTGATAAGCCAAAAATAAACCTGTTAGTTTTTTGGCACAGCGGAAGGCCTATTATTAGGCACAGTGGAAAGCCGATTATTAGGCACAGTGGGAGGCCTGTTATTTGTTCTCGGTTTATTGGGAACAAATTCCTTTATTACCAAATCATCATTAAGCCAAAAGCTTTCAGAAAGTAGTACATTAAACACATCAGGCGGAGCAAATATTTTAAAAGAAGATATCCTACGGGCGTACGAAAATCGAAATTGTTCAACTTCAATGTCCTCGGATGGGAATTTTTCACGTATGAATTCCATAACATCCTCAGATTTGGTATCCGGGGTAAATCTAGAAACAAACAATTGCTTCCTATGTGGAACAACTGAAAGTTTCTTACGCCCCCAGCAGCAGTCTAAACCTCACTCGGCTGGGACCCAGAAGCGGTTCCTACTGTATCTACGGTCAGCACCGACTTCTGTGCCTCAGGTTGGCATCCAGAAACAGGGTCCCCTCCGGAACTGGCTGTTACCATAGGCACAGGTGGCTTGCTTACCCCTGTGCCGACCGGAACTGCTGCAGCTACCGAGTTCAATGTTTTGTTTTGTTTCACGGTCTTATTAACCGCCTCTGAGATGGCTTTTTTGCGTTTAGGCGACTCGGTTAATAATAATTTCTTATTATTAAATTGGTCACAAACTGAGTTGAGCCCGTCATTGAGCTGTTTGAAAACTCGAGAAATGTTCAATAGTCCGTCTCGAGTCTGCCTCATAAAGCTGCTCATTTCGACTGTCATTTCCTTGCAGGACTCACATGCCCACATGAGACCGGTACGCATTTCAATGAAGTCTTTAACTCTGCCAGTAAATCCTGCACATTTGACGTGCATGACCGAATCGCAGAGCCAACAGATAACAAAAGAATCTTTGGTTGACGTCGGAAGAGAACAACTTTTCTTTGTACAGATAAGGGCCATTTTATAGGAAAAAAAGGTTATTTAAAGAAATTGAAAATAAAATTTGGAAAATATACCTCGAGTAAATTTGGCACTGGGATCAAATTCCAAAACCGCAAAAAAAACACAAAACACGAAAGTATAAGAGCGCGAGATCGCGAATTAAGTCGAGAGCAAGAGAGCGCGAGTGAAAAAAATGTTCAATCGACTGAGCGTGGCTTGTGGGGCACCAACAACTAAACGAACGAACAGTTACAATGTAAAGCGAGAGAGAGAGAGACTATGAGAAAAGCACCCAAGAGTCTACAAGAAATTTGGCAGGTTCCGAGAGAGCGAAATTACAGTTATAATAGAGCGGAAAAGAGAGAGAGAGAAAGAGAGAGAATACAAGAGCAAATTTACAGAGTGCAAAATAACACCAACAAAGCCAAGATATTAAACAAATCTAATGGAAATTGTAATAAAATAAGCCGAATAGTTATGAAATGGTCAGAATATTAACAAAACAAAAACAAGGTCTTCATATATGTCATATAAATGCTCAGAGTCTCGTTAACAAAATGGATGAATTTAGATATATGTTTGTCCAGTCCAATATAGATATAATTTGTGTGTCAGAAACATGGTTTGTCCCAGACTTAAATAATTCGTTAATTGTTTGTGATGGTTTTAATGTTTACCGTTCTGACCGTATGAGTCATGCAGGAGGTGTTGCTATATTTGTCAGCACGCGGTTAAAATGTAAAGAAGTTCTTAAACATCCAGTGGACAGTCCGATTGAATATCTTTTCCTTGAACTTACTAATATACGAAACAATAATAAAACTCTTGTCGGCTGCATCTATAGACCTCACAAAAATACTGACTACTCGAACATGATTGACATGCTATATAATCTTTCTTCGACATATATGAACATTATAATAACTGGGGACTTAAACAGCAATATTTTGGTGGAACGACATCTCTCGGCCGAAATGGGATCGCTAGATTTACATCTTGTAAACTCGAGCATACCCACACACTTTACAACAACCTGCAATACTCTTCTGGACATATTCTTAGTTAATAATAAAAATAACATTTTGTTATATGATCAACTATCAGTACCTGCGTTCTCAAGACATGACCTTATTTTTTTGACATACAATTTAAAACTTGACTATACAAACCATATAATTCAATATAGAAATTTTAGGGACATTAATTATGACTTACTATCGAATGAATGTTGTCTGTGCAATTGGAATGTTATCTATACGTTGACTTCGGTTAATGAACAGGTTAATATAGTCCAAGAAAATGTAAAATATTTATATGACAAGTTCGTTCCGATTAAGACTAAAATTACAAAGCCGGCTGCCAACTCATGGTTTAATACCTACATAAAAAGTGCAATAAAAAGGCGAGACTATAATTATGACAAGTGGAAACGATATAGAATGGAGCATTTTTTCAGGCAGTACAAGAATAGCAGAAAAGAAGTAAATACTCTAATTAAGAATGCTAAACGAACGTTCTATTCGTCTAAATTTGAAAGTGCAATATCCTCTCAACAAACATGGAGAGTCATTAAGAGTCTCGGAATAGGCAAAGCAGTACCTGAAAAAAATGACGATATTGACGTAACTGACCTAATTCAAAAATTTACTGACCTTAACGTACCTGAAGCTGACTCTAGTGCCTATGTTTGTCCAGTTTTGTCTAATAATTGTAATAATATGTTTGAATTTGCATGTGTTAGTCAGTGTTATGTCTTAGAGGCTATGTTAAAAATTAAATCAAATGCTGTTGGCTTGGACGATATGAGCCCTAAATTTATAAAAATACTTCTGCCCCACATCTTGGGGCATATTACACATATAATTAATTTTGCATTTACTACTTGTATGTACCCTGAGCAGTGGAAAATAGGAAAGATTATTCCAATACCCAAATCAAACCGTGATTTTAGGCCGATATCAATTCTTTCGTTTTTGTCAAAGACGTTTGAGCAACTGATTGCAAAACAAATAAACACCTTTTTTACCACTAATAATCTACTAAATAGCAAGCAATCTGGTTTTCGACAAAATAGAAGCTGCACAACCACTTTAATTAAAGTTGTAGAAGACATCAGACGAAAATTAGATAAAAACGACGTAACATTCCTGACACTTCTTGACTTTAGCAAAGCATTTGACACCGTGAATCACAAAATCCTTTTGACGAAGTTAAAAATTCTTTACAATTTTTCTAACACTGCACTAAGCCTTATGAACTCTTATTTGAGTAGCCGTAAGCAAGCAGTCGTTACAAACGAAACTAGGTCGAACTACATGCAAATTAAACGGGGTGTCCCTCAGGGCTCTGTCCTAGGGCCCCTGTTGTTCACGATCTACATAAATGATCTGCCGAATGTACTGTCCAACTGTGAAGTCCATATGTATGCAGATGATGTTCAAATGTATGTTAGTCGTCCTTTGTTTCAAATTAGTGATTGTGTTAATGTCTGTAATGATGAGTTATTAAATGTTAGTGAGTGGGCATGTAAAAATGGTCTCAGTTTAAATCCGTCTAAATGTAAATGTCTTGTTATTTATAAAAAAAACCTTAATACTGAGCATTTAAACAACCTTACCATAGGGAGCAAAAAGATTGAGTATGTTGCTAGGGCGGAGAACCTGGGCATCACATTAAACAATACCCTAGCATGGACTGACCAAGTTAATAAAGCAGTAGGTAAAACTTACGGTGTGCTTAGGAATCTATCCTTATCGCAGCACTTCCTCCCAATTAATATACGGCTTATGGTCGCCAAGGCGTGCGTAACATCCGTACTATTTTATGGGGTTGAGATCTTCGGAAGATGTGATGCAGCCAGCCAACACAAATTAAATGTAGCGTTTAATTGTATTGCCCGTTATTTATTCAATGTTAAGAGATATGACCATGTTACGTGTTATTCAAATAGGATTTTTGATATAAGTTTGACGAATTGGATAAAACTTAAAGCTTTGACACTCCTCCACAAAATAGTTTATACGAAACAACCTGATTATATATATGACATGATAAATCTATCTACTTCCCAACGCACCAAAAATATAATTCCTATTAAAACTACTCTGGCTAGCTCTGACAAGCACTTCTACACTAACACTATTCGGCTTTGGAATCAACTTCCGCATGAAATCAAATCAATAAGCAATGCACATAGATTTACCATAAAAGTTAGGGAACACTTTGCAAACACACAGTAGGAATAATAGTATAATTGTAATATTACATATAATTAAATAATGTTAATATTAAGAAATGACATAAATTTTAGTAAATAAGTATATCAAACTGTATGAAACCCATTGTGACTAGCGCGCTAAGATAAAAGTAGAAATACTGTAGCGTTAGGAATTGATCAAAATAAATAATAATAAATAATAATAATAATAACTAAAACCACATACCCGTTAAACAGGGAGATCTATTTAAAACACTAACGCGATTGTTAGGCAAACTTTGTTAGTAAGCTAAACACAAAACACTTGCGAAAAAATCACAAAAATAAATCAAAAACTCAGAGCACAGGTAAACACAACCGTTCACAAGCGACGCTAAATCGATATACGATATACGATATATGTATGTGTGTATGTCATGCTGTCGCACTTTAAGTGTGACCGCGCAAGGGGAATTGAAGTGTGACCGCGCAAGGGAAAAAAATGAAATACCACAGTCACAGCAGATTTAAAACCCGCGGTTAAAAAATCGATTATATCGAAAATCGATTCTTTTGCACCATTTTTTTTTTAGCCAAACGTTAAATTTTATAAAAGACTAGCTATACCCGAAGCCACTTCGTTCGCTTAAAATTAGTTTGGAGTACGGTTGTCAGGACATTCTTATTTCCAGAAAAATTGACGCTTTTTTTTTTAATATGATTACTTTAAAACTTCTGTGTAAACAATATTTTTAGAAGATCCATAAAGATCGAGAATAAGGCTACTGGCAGAGCTAATGAGAAAAGAAATCTTCTCTAAGATCTAGTCCAGCCAGCTTCCAAGTCTGCCCCTGCGATTAATTTATAGTTATTGCAAAGCAAACCTTTAGAGGGAATTGTAGCCTCTTAAACTGAAACGGCAGACCGGACGGTATTAATAGGATCCTGTTTTCCTCTTCGCGGATCCCGTAAATAAAGTTGCTTCGATTACATTCTTATGAAGACCTTTTATCTGCAATCGTGTCCCATTGCATAACTGTGGGGGACCTAAATTTCGCAATAACATTTCGGGTGCTCCAATCTTAAGAGACAGATTGAATTTATAAATTCAACAGGGGCAGAGTCGACCGATTTATAGGAGACTTCTAAAAATTAGTTTAGCAATAATTTATTGGTACCGGTTGCTCTTTCATTTTTCACTGTTAAAATGGAGCGCTCAGATAGCCAATCTAAACATTTCATGAAGTGTTAGAAAAAGAAAGAACCCTTTCTTTCATGATGTGTTAGAAAAAAAGAACCCTTTTTTTTATACCCGTTACTCGTAGAGTAAAAGGGTATATTGTATTCGTGCAAAAGTATGTAACAGGTAGAAGGAAGCGTTTCCGACCCTATAAAGTATATATATTCTTGATCAGGGTCACTAGCCGAGTCGATCTAGCCATGTCTGGCGCCCACACCTTTAAATATTTTGGAAAAGTAAAAATGCAGTTTTATTGCATTTATCAATACCTATCGAAATGTAGAAATTTTTCAAATCGGACCATTCGTTAAAAAGTTATGCCAGGTTAAAAATTTTCTATCTCCATCTCCCTCGCACTCACTTTGGCTGAGTAACGGGTATCTGATAGTCGGGGCACCCGACTATAGCGTTCTCTCTTGTTTACACTTGCTACTGTCCTAACGCTTATTATCATTATATCCTTCTCACTTTCATAAAACGCATTGTGGCAAAGAAGAGCAAGTGCATTTTTTAGTATAGCCTACTTGCGATCTCATCCTTGTCGAATTAATAAAAATTAAAAATTAAAAAATCTTTATACTTGCTTTCAGTTACAATGTTATCAATGCAATTTTATTGAGCGCACAAATATATTTGTTTGTAAATTGGAATTTGTATTTTCAAATTTTCAAGTTTTGAATGTAATGGAAACTTGTGTACAAACACGCAAAGATTGCCATCCCATGCAAAAGTAGCGTAACTTAACTTATTTTTCCAGGTTCCGCATATGAACGATAATTATTAGTTTTAAACTTTACAAATAACTTAGAAAGATTTAGCATTGGCTGAAAGAAAGGTAATCATTTTATCATTTACACACACACACACAATACAAATCAAAACATATCCCAATATACCTACATGCCTACATATCTGAAGAAGTAACGAATTTGTTTGCTTGCAGATCAAACTTCCGTACTTGTTCAGAAATTCGAATCTTAAGATTTTGCCTTTGCTTACAAAATATGTAGTAAGTTTGTATGTTTTCTTCCATGGCCGAAATTAAATAGGGCTTTTACTTCTGCAACAAAATGAAAAATACTTTTTGAAAAAAAAAACCTAAGCATTTGATCCACAGAACTGTGTAGTATGCACATATATTGAATACCCACTGTACCGAAAGTACTTAAAGGGTACGCACTGTAACACTTTGTTGCAGTGTTTACATATTTCAAAGTCCCAATCATAAACCCTAAGTGTCCGAAATATGAACCGATCGCTATGGCTTAGCCCGCACACAGAAAGTGCTAACGTCGGCATAATTGCAACAAACGGACAGCATATGCATACCCCTCGCGCCTCCACTTGAGAGCGCATGGCAACGTATATAAGTACATTCCTTTATACATAAGTTTATAGGTACATAGCCGTCTCTCTGCCGCCGCCTGCGAGCAGCGCAGCTACGAGACTTAGCCTTAATCAAACTTAAAGAATATTGTAAAAAGACAGAGATACTTCGATCGTTGGAGCGGCACCATTGCTGCTCCGACAAATACAAAATAAAACTGATTTAAACTACAAAATAATTATATTTCATTTGGACGACAAAATAATCATATTTCATGGCGATTGTGACTAGAGTCACAAGGAGCAGAGGATCGGGTGGATTGTAATGCAGTAATACAAGGAGGATAATTTCAAGGAGGATATGCAAAAATTTAAACACGTCTGAGTGAGTAGAGTGTGCGTGATGGTACGTGGAGGTCAGAAGACAACGGCGCAAAAACTGTATAATGAGCTTGAATTTTTAAAAGAAACCCTCCAAAATAGAGTACCACAAGTCACAACTCACTCAGCAAATCAAATAAAAGTTATAAATCAAAAATTAACAACAAACCCAAATATAACCAAGCCACTGCCGAAACGACCACCAGTCTGCCCGACCGACTGCCCCGGACCTCTCAACTCTGCGGCATGCAATTCCGCATGCATGAAGCCGAAGACCAGTGCGAAGACCAGCGCCGGTACCGCCTGAGCCAATAGGCCCAGGACAGCAGCAGCAGTAATTAAGCGTGGGAGGCACGACCGCCACCTACGCCTTCGATGGAGCGTCAGCATAGCCATCCCGGCGACGACCAGCTGACGTAGAAGAAGAAAATATAAACCAACCAAGATTGAAACAATATTTTTATTTACCCATGCACTGCGTAGCATAATTTTTTTTTTATTGCACTACGATGCATATTTTTTTTATATAATATAATATTTTGTAAAATTGAGCGAAACTTTTTCTGCCCGATTAGACGTGTAGCCCGTAAAGGTATGCAAAAAACTAGGTAGGAAGTTTGTTAATTTAAATGCGCAGTAATGCGATAAGTAAATTTTCAAGAGAAGATCATAACAATTTTAATAGAACACTTTTTACACATAAGATAAAAGTATATGAAAAACCCACCAAAATGACTTTGGACATAAAAACAGTGGATTCCACTGCCAATGTCATCAACAAGGTAGAATCTAGCAACATCAATCTATATTGGGTACATATACTTCTGATAATCATTGTTGTTATCATGTGCGCCAATTTATTTTCCAAAATTTACAAGCTGCATAGTAATTGTCTGAAAAAGAAGTATATGAGCCGGGGAAATGACCTGGATAAAATATAAAAAGCAAAAATAAATAAAAAAAAAAAAGGGAAATAAGAATGAAAAAAAAAACAGCACAAACAACAGTGATTACACAAAAATGTTAACACCTAAAATCTAAGAAAATGAAATAACAAAAAAAAAAAATAATAAATATACAAATATTTCAATATATCCCTTTTACAAAGTATGGCTAAACTAAAGGCATGGAATGGAACAAATTGTACGGGGAATTATCAAACATTACAACTAATTTTGACAGATCATACATTCACTAACCCAGAATAGACCTATCCAAAAGAACACAGTTAGGAAGCATTTTGAAATATTAGTAGAGTGCTTTAATGAAGCGCGAATGCTAATACATAATCACAGGGAAAGATTAAATCAAGATCATTGGTCACAGGTATCGAAACTTTTGATACGACTACGATCTAATTTAATATCTGTTAAACAAAAGTTCAGTTTAGAAATATCGGTACCAACCGTTCTAAACACTCCAATAGCAGTTGACACTGCACCTGCCCCGGAATCAACAGAAACAAACGAATCAGAGTCAGAAGAGCTTCCCGAAGTAAACCTCAAAATAGAAGATGAAGATATAAATAATCTTACTATTCCGGCGGTATACACTGAGCTTGACAATTCAACAGATTCAGATACTTCGACTATAATAGAAAACAAAATAAGAAACTCTATCACAATGGCACAAACAAATATTGATTTTATTAATACAGCATCCAAGCTTATACCAGTTTTTGATGGTAAGGCTGAAAATTTAACAAGTTTCATTGATGCTTTGCAAATAATAGAATCAATAAAAGGCGAGCACGAAGAATTAGCTGTTTCCATAATTAAAACAAAGCTAAAAGGTGTCGCCAGGAATCTAATCGGTAATGAAACAACAATTACTGAAGTGATTTCCAGACTAAGAGGCAATGTCAAAGGCGAAACTGTAGATGTTTTATCAGCGAAGCTGATGAACCTACAGCAGCGCAATAAAACTGCTAACCAATATACACAAGAAATTGAGCAGATGACGAAAGCCTTAGAAGGTGCATATATAACAGATGGTTTACCTTTAGAGCTAGCCAGAAGTTATTCCACGCAGCATGCAGTCAAGGCAATGACTAAAAATTGCACAATCGATAAGGTAAAACTTATTATGCAAGCTGGCACCTTTAGTACCATGAACGATGCTGTTTCCAAATTTGTCAATAGTTGCACTGAAGCAACTGGACAATCAAACACCGTCCTATATTTCAAGAACTATCCACAGCGCGGCTCAAATCGCGGACGTGGAAATTATAGAGGTAATTCTCGTGGTAATCACAATAATTACAACAACAATAACTACAACAATAATAACTTTAACAACGATTACCAAAATAACAATGGTGGACGAGGCCAATATAGAGGAAACTATAGAGGCGGTGGTAACTCGAACGGAGGCCACAATGGCAATAACCAAAGCAACGTCAGAATTACCCAAAATACTAACCAAAACACATCGGAAAACTCCCAAAGCCCTTTAAATACTCAACAATAAAAGAAGTCAGAGTTCACACCATTAATCTCAGCCAAAATATATTCGTTTCATTTTTCAACGTAGCTACTGGAAAAGAACTTATCTTTTTAATAGACACAGGTGCAGACATTTCCATTTTAAAAGAAAATTCGGATAACTTCCAAAACATCCAAGATGATTACATCATAGACATAAAAGGCATAAGTCAAGAAATAACCAAATCTCAAGGTTTAGTTTCTATGGAGATACAGACAACTAAATACATAATTCCACACGATTTTCATATCGTAAATTCACATTTCCCTATTCCATGCGATGAAATATTAGGCATCGACTTTATTAAAAAATACAACTGTCAACTAGACTTCAAGCCATCTGAAGATTGGCTTATAAGTAGACCCAATAATTTAAAGTTTCCAATTAATGTACCAATAGTTCATAGTTCTGGCAATAATTCAATACTTCTGCCAGCAAGATCCCAAGTTATTCGGAAAATTGAACTTAATTCAAAAGAAGACAGTGTGTTAATTCCAAATCAGGAAATTCAGCATGGTATTTACGTTGCAAATACCATAGCAAGATCCAATAATGCCTTCATAAGACTAATAAATACAACAAATACCGACCAAGTAGTCAGTGCAGATAACCTAACATATGAATCACTTTCGAACTACGATGTAGTCAACACAAATCCAGACAATAGAAAAAAATCTGTACTATCACAACTTTCAAAAAACTTCCCTCCACAGTTCAAGTCACAGCTTTCTAGCTTATGCACCCAGTATAGCGATATATTCGGATTGGAAACCGAATCAATAACCACAAATAATTTTTATAAACAGAAACTGAGATTAAAAGATGATGAACCAGTCTATATAAAGAACTATCGAAGCCCACATAGTCAGGTGAACGAAATACAAAAGCAAGTAGGAAAATTAATCTCTGACGGGATTATCGAACCGTCAGTATCCGAATATAATAGCCCATTGTTACTTGTTCCTAAGAAATCATCCCCAGGGTCAAATGTAAAGAAATGGAGATTAGTAATTGACTACCGTCAGATTAATAAAAAATTACTATCTGATAAATTTCCATTACCTAGAATTGATGATATTTTAGATCAACTAGGTCGAGCAAAATACTTTTCATGTCTTGACTTAATGTCAGGATTCCATCAAATTGAACTAGAAAAAGGTTCAAGAGATATAACGTCTTTTTCAACGAGCAACGGCTCATATCGCTTCACGCGATTACCATTCGGATTAAAAATAGCTCCTAATTCGTTTCAGAGAATGATGACTATTGCGTTCTCTGGTCTAGAACCTTCTCAAGCATTCCTTTATATGGATGACTTAATAGTAATTGGTTGTTCCGAAAAACATATGCTTAAGAACTTAACAGATGTTTTTGAGAAATGTAGGAAATACAACCTAAAGTTACATCCAGAAAAATGTTCATTTTTTATGCATGAAGTGACTTTTCTAGGTCATAAATGCACTGATAAAGGAATACTTCCAGATGACAAGAAATACGATGTCATTATGAACTACCCAGTTCCGCACGACGCGGACAGTGCTAGGCGTTTCGTAGCATTCTGTAACTATTATAGACGTTTTATACAAAATTTCGCCGAATATTCACGGCACATAACGAGATTATGTAAAAAGAATGTTCCTTTTAAATGGACGGATGAGTGTGAAAATGCATTTCAATACTTAAAAACAAAACTTATGGAACCTACCTTGCTACAATACCCAGATTTCACTAAAGAATTCTGTATAATAACAGATGCAAGTAAGCAAGCATGTGGAGCGGTTTTAACTCAAAACCATAATGGTCTCCAACTTCCCATTGCATACGCATCAAGAGCATTTACAAAAGGTGAAAGTAACAAAAGTACTACTGAGCAGGAATTAGCTGCAATTCATTGGGCGATATTACATTTCAGACCATATATATATGGAAAACATTTCTTAATAAAAACAGACCATAGACCTTTAACATACCTTTTCTCTATGATCAATCCCAGTTCTAAACTGACACGTATGAGGCTCGAACTAGAAGAATACGACTTTACAGTCGAATATTTAAAGGGAAAAGATAATTATGTAGCTGATGCGTTATCTAGGATAACCATCAAAGATCTACAAAATATAACTGGAAATATAATGAAAGTCACTACTAGATATCAAAGTAGACAAAAATTCCGCGCGGAAAATCAAGAACAAGAATTGCCTATGCAATCTTTAAATAAAGCTTCTAAGCCCAACGTATACGACGTCATAAACAATGATGAAGTACGTAAAGTAGTGACCTTGCAGATAAAAAATACGTTATGTTTATTTAAACAAGGCAGAAAAATTACTGCAAGATATGATGTTAGCGATTTATATACTAATGGAGTTATTGACTTAGATCAATTTTTCCAAAGGCTTGAAATGCAAGCCGGTATACATAAAATCAGCCAACTCAAAGTGGCACCCTGGGAAAATATCTTTGAACATAACTTCAAAATAATGGGCAATAAAATCTTGAAAACATTAAGAGTAGCGCTACTCAACCCGGTGACCCAAATTACAAATTTAAAAGAAAAAGAAGCAATTTTGTCTACATTTCATGATGATCCAATTCAAGGAGGTCATACTGGCATATCAAAAACTTTGGCCAAAGTAAAAAGACACTATTACTGGAAAAGTATGTCTAAAGATATAACGGAGTACGTAAGAAAATGTCAAAAATGCCAAAAAGCTAAAATAACTAAACACACAAAAACCCCTTTAACAATTACAGACACACCAATAAATGCTTTTGACAGAGTGATAGTGGACACTATTGGTCCACTACCAAAATCAGAAAATGGCAATGAGTATGCAATCACTTTTGTAAAGAGGTTTTTCCAGCCGGGGTAGGTTCAGGGGGTTTGGCCGAGGTCTCCACAAAAATTTATAAACTTACAGTAGACGATGTGGGTTCAGTAAGCGCATTTATCGGCGTGATCTCGGAGGTAAGATAGGGTAAGCCATCAGGGTAGTACGACTATGACCTCGGAAGGAGTTCCGTGTCAATTATCGCCTCTAGTGAGAGACCCGAGCGCTCAGACAGATCCAGAACCTATAGAACTAATAACGACAGTGTTCGGGTGATCCCAAGAACTATGTCGGGCGAGGGTACAGACGTATGTAAGTAAGCGCTACCGAGGTCGATGGTGAAGTTCGGGCGGACCCAGAACTTCAGGATTATCTACGGGAAATCCGGGCAGGCCTCGGAATACCTAGGGTCTTACTACCAAATTAATGTGGACAGGCTAGAGTCTTCGACGTTGATTGTAAAATCTGGACGGATCCTAGATTTTAAATTTAACTACGGAAATCCGGGCGAGCCCCAGGATATTTACGGGTTTATAGGTTACTGGTTCAGGCGGTCAATGATGATTACAAAATCCGGGCGGACCCAAGATTCTTATAATCAACTACGAGTGTGGTCTAGGGTATTAATATTACTTATAAAACTCGGGCGAACCCAGAATTCTATAACGAACTACTGTTTAAAGTCGGGCAAACCCAGAACTTCTAACTACTACTTAAAGTCGGGCAAACCCAGAACTTCTAATCAACTACTATTTAAAGTCGGGCAAACCCAGAACTTCTAATTAACTACGATTTAAAGTCGGGCAAACCCAGAACTTCTAATTAATTACGATTTAAAGTCGGGCAAACCCAGAACTTCTAGTTAACTACAATAGTTAATACAGGACAAGTTAGGTTATAAGGTTGGGGTTATAGGTCATACGCAGACCCGCTGTTAACTCAAGATTATTAGTTTATTTATTGATTCGACCGCCGGAATTAGGTTACGGATTATTGTTGGTTGTTTTCTACGCTTGTTTAACGGGGTTACTATTAGCCGATATTACTCCGATTTAAATAAAAGAAACGCACACGTCACTCAATTTTTTTATATTAATTAGTTCCACTTTTATTCACTTTGTTCTTCCGTTTCTTGTTTGTTTTTTTTTTCTTGATTTTGACAATTGCTCTTTCTCGAGACTTTCTTTGCTGCACCAGACACTAACTAGTGGTAGACTGTACCACGTGCTTACCCTACAGCCGCGTACTTCAGCTTAATGCTCTCTATTATGTTTCTCCACGACGTTCCGCTCCGTTTCAGTACTCGCACTCGACTGCCTTCCCGGCGTTTTTCCCTCTGCCCTCGATCCTCGCAGCCGCGGCTTTTTTGTAACTCACCACATCACGGCGCGTGCCTAGGCGCTGTCGCTGAGGTGAGCTTTTGTCGCTAGACTCTCTGATCGCGCGTTCACTCGCTCGTACTCCGTCGCGAGCTTTCTCATTGGTCTACGTGGCTTATTGTTGTCTCTCACTCTGTCTGGCGTCGGCTGCGCAGTCGACGTCGTATACTTTGTCGCTCTGCCTTTTCGTTCGTTTGCCGCTTCTCGTTCTGTCGAGCGTCGACTGTACCGTCGCCGCTGTGAGTCTTGTTTCTCTGCTGCGCGACTGTACCTTTCCCTATTCCCTATTTCCTTGTTCGCTCCCCTACTATATATTTATAGACTAAGGCATATGGGTTTTCTTAGGGCTATGATTAATATATTTAAAACAAAACATGGCTTCAGGGGTTTCTCTTAATCTAATGAGATAGTTGACGACAAAACTCCCTCGCCTACTCCATGGGCTTGGGGTTGTCGATAATACAGTAATAACAAGTAAATAATAATAATAATGAATTCCGTCCCTCCCCCCTCCGTGGGGTTTTGGGCGCTTATGTGGCGGCGTCGGAATCGTCGTCACACCCTCCCCTTACTCGACAGGCGGAAGGGTTACGGTGAGCGTCATCTGACCCTTGGCGTCGACGTTCCTGGTCACTCGGTAGGTACCGCCGTCGCATGTCCGGGAAAAGCGATCCCGCTTAGGTCCCCGCGGTGTGAAGCTCGCCAACTCCTCTACAAGGTTCCGGGGGAGCATACGACCGGGCGTGTAGACCCTCCAGGCCTCAGGAGCTTCCACTAACGTGGTTGGTGGAGCATCGACTCCTGCCTGCTCCAGTGACTCGATGTCGTCGAGCAAATCGTCCAGGCTATAACCCAGATTGGTGTCGTCGAGCTCCCCTAGCAGGTTTAGACTGAGTTCGTCGTCGTCCTCTGTCGTCGCTTCGGGCTGGGCATCTTCCTCTTGCGGTGGCCGCGCTTCTGTTTCCTGCGATGGTCGGGTTTCCTCTTCCTGAGGGGACCGGGCTCCTGTCGGTTCGGTCGTCGAGGTTCGGGGCGTGCGTCGACGTAGGCTCAGCGATGGGAACTGGCTGTCCTGGTCCACTTCCCAGTCGTCAACCGGAGACTCTACGTACCTACGGCGGAGGATGGCTTGACTGTCGGTCAGGTCCTCGTCTTCCTCGGATGTTACCGATTCCCAAGTGCAATATTTTTGCCGGCGCCTGTGGTTACGGTGGTTGTCTCGGTGTTTTTCTTCCGTTACTTCCCGGTCCTGTTGTCCTTCGTCGTCCGTCGTAGCCTCGGGTGGTGGGGCCGTTTCCGCTTGTGGCTCTTGGGCTACCGGTTCGTGGCGCCCGTCGTCGTCGTTATGACCTGTGTCCTGCGCTCTCCATGCCGGACGCTCGGCCAAGGGGGGTGCGAAAGCCCGTCGGCAGTAGGCCTCGAATCGGTGAGCCGGCTCCTGTCCTGGTGGCGGAATAATGTCCATAGTGACTTGCCGCACTTGGGTGACGCGGTATCCTCCGGGAATCGCTGCGCAGTGGTAGTCCTCCTTCTCCCTTATGAAGCTGGCCGTCCACACTCCGTCTTCGTCGTCTTCTTCGTCCGTTTCTTCTTCGCCTTGCCATCGGTCCAGGGTTGCCTCCGCTCGGTGTTGATAGATACCCCGTCCTGTCCTGGGGTCGCGTGGGCGTCCTTGCGGTGGGGCCCAATCTTCTCGCCAGGGCTCGTAGGTCTCCCTAGGTGTGGCTCTAGAGTGTGGGTGTCGTCGATCGGCCTCGGGGGCGGGGGGACTAGTATATGCCGTGCCTGGGGGGAACCTTACCGACTGGTCTGATTGTGGTGAGGCGTACCCGAACGATTCGTACCAGGGTGAGGTATCCCCGCCGGACTCGTCGATCGAATCTTCGGCCTCCGAATCGGTTTGCTCTTCACTGCCGTTGCTATCCGCCGTGGTGAGGTCAATCGGTTCCGGGGTGGACATGGACCTGTCGTCGTCATTGTCTTCGAGCCGTTCCTCGGTGGAGTCCGAATCGCCTCGATTCTTCTCGTCCTCCATCGTACCTTTGAAGGGAAAGATACTTATCTTATGGAAACGGTTCTAAATCTTTGACTTCCCTACCTACTGGTGCAGCTTACAATAGACGTCTTATATTTAGTTACAATTGTTATATATTTAAATGGAAGTTATATTTATAATATGGTAATATACCTTACGAAACTTCTTCGGCCGTGGGCGTTCCCTCGTCACGGAATTCTCGCAGCTCTGCGATGTTGGCCACTCGTCGCTTGCGTTCTCCGGGCTTCTGGATTCGGACGATGTTCGGCGATATGAATTTGACTATCCGGAATGGGCCGTCGTACTTCGGCGCCAACTTTGCTGCGAAGCCGTCAGCTCCCTTTGACAGATGGTGCTGTTTGACCAGCACGAGTGAGCCCAAGTTGGGACGCCATTCCCGTCTCCTCAGGTTATAGTGACGCATCTGGTCGGCGCTGGCTCGTTCTGCATTGACTCTGACGACCTCGAATACTTCTTTCATCCTGGCTGCCTTATGTGCGAAGTCCTCGGGCGGGTTCCCGTTCCCTTTCGTCTTTTCTTCGTACAAGGCCTTGGGCATCCTCGGTTCGCGACCATGCATCAAGAACGTAGGACTGTAGTTGGTAGTGTCCGAAATGCTCGAGTTCACTGCTAAGGTCATCTCAGGTAAAAGGTTGTCCCAACCAGACTGTTCGCCTTCGATGAACTGGGCGATCATCGTCTTGACGGTGCGATTCGCCCGCTCCGTAGGATTTTCGTGTGGTGAGTATGGTGCCGTGTACTGTAACTCGCACCCGAGTTCTTGTATGTATTCCCTGAACGCGCGGCTCGTAAACTGTGCTCCGTTGTCGCACACGAATACTCGGGGGACTCCAAAATGTCCGAGAATACGTTCCCGGAATGCCTTGAGCAGAGTCGCTGTGGTTGCCTTCCGGAGGGGTACAAGTTCGACCCATTTGGAGAATGCGTCGAAGAATACTAACAGCATGGTGTTACCTGTCTTTGATTTTGGCAGGGGTCCCACGAAGTCGGCACACCAGACAGAGCAGGGTTCTTCTATGCGTCGGGTCAGCATGTGACCTGCCGGCTTTTGCTGGTTGACCTTGAACTTTTGACATGTTAGGCAGCTTTGTACATACCTCTTGACGTCGCGGTACATTCCGGGCCAATAATATTTCGAGGCGACACGTAAGATCGTCTTTCGTATTCCGAAGTGGCCAGCTGTCGGGGCGTCGTGGCACTCTTCCAATACCCGTCTCCGGTGACTACGTGGTACGCATAGTTTCCACGGTACAAAATCCGCGTCGTCTGGTCGAGTCCCAAGACGGCGATAGATTTGTCCATCCTCATAAGCGAAGTCGGGAAACTCCTCTGGATTTGCCAAGATCTGTTCTCGTTTTTGTACCCACCATTTACATCCTTCTTCCTCTTCTTCCGTCCGTTGGAGTACGGCCAGGGGTTGGCGAGACAGGGTGTCCGCGACGACGTTCTGGCATCCTTTCCTATAGGTCACCGAGTATCGGAATTGCTGTAACTCGAGGGCCCATCGGGCTATTCGGCCAGATGGACTTTCGATTGAATTCAACCACTTCAACGCAAGGTGATCTGTGATAATTGTGAATTCATATCCCTCGAGGTAACAGCGCCACTTCCGTATAGCCCACACGACTGCTAAACATTCTTTCTCGGTCGTGGTGTAGTTTTCTTCGGCTTTCTCTAGTCTACGACTGATGTAGGCGATAACTCTTTCAGTCCCTTCTGTCTCTTGAGTTAATACCGCGCCTAATCCAACGTCGCTTGCGTCTGTCTGGACTGTGAATCTGTGGTCGAAGTTTGGACAAGCTAAAGTGGGGGCACTCGTAAGCCGGTCCTTTAGTTCGTCGAAGGCGACCTGTTCTTCTGCGTCCCAGCGCCACTTAGTACTCTTGCGTAGTAGCTTCGTCATCGGTTGTACGATCGTCGCGAAATTGGGTACAAATCTCCGATACCACGAGGCCATCCCCAGACACCGCCTAAGTTCTTTCAAGGATGTGGGTGGCTGTAGCTCTTTTACCGCTGCTACCTTGTCGGGATCTGTGTGAATACCAGCTTCACTTACCATGTGTCCTAGATACTTGAGTTTCCTTTTGAAGAACGAGCATTTTTCCTTGTTAATCCGTAGGTTAGCCACTCTGAGTCTTCGGAATACCTCTTGGAGGTTCCGTGCGTGCTCTGCTAAGTCTCTCCCGATTACCACTATATCATCCAGATAAGCAAACGCAAACGGATCTAGTTCGGGCCCGATGACGCTATCGAGGGCGCGTTGGAACGTAGCTGCTGCAGAATGTAGTCCAAATGGCATGACGCGCCATTGGAAAAGACCTCGGCCGGGGACTGTAAAGGCCGTATATTGTTTGCTATCCGGTGCCATGGGTATCTGCCAATAACCACTTTTCAGGTCTAGTGTTGACAGGACTCGGGCCTGGCTAAGTCGTTCGAGGATATAATTGATCCGTGGCGTCGGGTACGCGTCTGGAATCGACCTGGCGTTTAGTTGTCGGAAATCGACACACATACGCCACTCGTCGTTCTTTTTGCGTACAAGGACAATGGGTTGCGCTATACGGACTTTTAGACGGTTCTATCTGTCCTGCGGCTAATAATTCGTTCACCTGTTCGTCGATGACGCGTTGCATCGCGGGGTTCTTCGGATAGTACCGTTGTTTCACGGGCCGTTCGTCTCGCATCGTGATAGTATGCTGCGCGATGTGTGACACGCCTGACATCCCTTCGAAACCACCGAGTTCTTGTTCAAGGAACCGGTCGATATATTCCTGATCGGCGGGAGGCCAGTCTTCCTCTTGCTGGAGGTGTACGCTACTTCCTGCTAAATTTTCCCGCCTTTCTTGATCATTTCCCAGCTCGGTCCTTGTGTCGCTTGCGGCTCTCTCGGTTGTCCTTTCTGTCTCTAGCCCTCGTAGACTGGCCATGATCGGTTGACTTTCTGCTTGGGGTCTCGGGATTGGTATAGTCTCACGAAGGTTGAGGCGTGCTCGTCCGCACCGTATGGTAGTACCGATTGCACAGAGGAAGTCGAGTCCTAGTATGACTTTATCTAACATCGAGTTCATAACTAACAGCGCTATCTCTACTGTCTGCCCTCCGAAATGTAGATTGGCGACTACCATCCCTGTGATACTGACGCTGGTCCCGTCCGCCAGTCGTATGCCAGTGCATACCTCTCTAACCGTTACTGACGCTTCTAGCTGTCCAAGGAGCGTCTCATTAATAAAACTCCTTGTAGCTCCACTGTCAACCGTGGCCAAGACCGGGATGTCTGCGATCTTTATTTGCGCCACGATCTTTCCGTCTTCTACGCGCAAGGGCGCACCTATTCTCGGGTCTCTGTTACTCTCGTCCCCAACTGTTCCCGGGCCTGTCGGGGACGCTGGTCGTTTCCCGACCCCGGGCGTCTGCAACAATCGATCGTTCTAACCCCCTCCCGCCTACAATCCCAACACACTAGCCGTCGGGGGTTCTGGCAATCTCTCACGAAGTGACCTTCTACGCCGCAGTTGAAGCATATTCGTCCTTCTGTCGACGTTAATTCTTGGTTCATCATTCTGTTTGAGATTTCTCCCCTCGTCGAGGCCAGTGGTTGGGCTTGTGGGGGAGTTTGAGGGTTGTTACGGAAGGGATTGCGCGCTTGGGTGGGGTTCAAGGGCGCGTGTGACTGTAGGGTTTCTCGGACACCTCCAAGCGATCGGCCGGGGTTTCGGTATGACGGGTCTCTAGCTTGTGATCGCATACGGTCGCGATACTGGATACTTTCAAACTCGACTGCCAATTGTGAAAGTTGGCTCAGTGTCTCAAAGTCGCTTCGTTTCACATACATCTGATACGCAGGGAGAGAATTCTCGTAAATCCTGTCTAGTTCTTGAGCTTGATCGTAACCGGCGTGGCGCATCAGGGTGCGTATCTCGATTACGTAATCTTTGAAGCCTTCTCCCTCTCGTTGGTATCGGGCCCGTATGTCGTCTTCCAAACGGCGGAAGTAATGCGGCGGTAAAAAGAAGTCTAAGAACTCCCGACGGAATACTGTCCACGTGGCCCCCTGTAATTGGGGGTAAAAAATCCAGGAACTTGTAGCTGGACTGACCTGTGGTCGGGGTCGGTTCCATCCGACCGTTGGGTGCCAGAAGTGGAACCCCCGGTCGTAAAGCTAACTTCTAATTCGGCCAATCGGGCCTTTTGATTTGGAGAGAGCTCACCTGCTTTAATCACCTCGGCAAACCGTTTTCTCATCTCGTCTACTTTTCCTGTGCCGTCGAATCCAAATTCCAATGCAAAATTAATAAGTTCGTCCTTCCTTAGTGAATAAATCCAGCGTGTTCCTAGCCGGCCGTCCGTCGGACCCGAAGCAACCTTCTTCTCCTCCGATTCGTGGTCTGCCATCGTAGTGTTTTCGGTGTCCTCTTCAGATTTTGTTATTATAGGTTCTTGTTTTACTTCTTCGTCGATTGTATTTTCACTCTCTACCTATCTTTGATCAGCCTCGCACTTTGCGGGGCTTTAGTCCGCCTGATATTTTTACTCCGATCGTTCGTGATCAGACCCACGAAAGTCCCTGCTCGGGCGCCATTGTAAAGAGGTTTTTCCAGCCGGGGTAGGTTCAGGGGGTTTGGCCGAGGTCTCCACAAAAATTTATAAACTTACAGTCGACGATGTGGGTTCAGTAAGCGCATTTATCGGCGTGATCTCGGAGGTAAGATAGGGTAAGCCATCAGGGTAGTACGACTATGACCTCGGAAGGAGTTCCGTGTCAATTATCGCCTCTAGTGAGAGACCCGAGCGCTCAGACAGATCCAGAACCTATAGAACTAATAACGACAGTGTTCGGGTGATCCCAAGAACTATGTCGGGCGAGGGTACAGACGTATGTAAGTAAGCGCTACCGAGGTCGATGGTGAAGTTCGGGCGGACCCAGAACTTCAGGATTATCTACGGGAAATCCGGGCAGGCCTCGGAATACCTAGGGTCTTACTACCAAATTAATGTGGACAGGCTAGAGTCTTCGACGTTGATTGTAAAATCTGGACGGATCCTAGATTTTAAATTTAACTACGGAAATCCGGGCGAGCCCCAGGATATTTACGGGTTTATAGGTTACTGGTTCAGGCGGTCAATGATGATTACAAAATCCGGGCGGACCCAAGATTCTTATAATCAACTACGAGTGTGGTCTAGGGTATTAATATTACTTATAAAACTCGGGCGAACCCAGAATTCTATAACGAACTACTGTTTAAAGTCGGGCAAACCCAGAACTTCTAACTACTACTTAAAGTCGGGCAAACCCAGAACTTCTAATCAACTACTATTTAAAGTCGGGCAAACCCAGAACTTCTAATTAACTACGATTTAAAGTCGGGCAAACCCAGAACTTCTAATTAACTACGATTTAAAGTCGGGCAAACCCAGAACTTCGTTTTAACTACAATAGTTAATACAGGACAAGTTAGGTTATAAGGTTGGGGTTATAGGTCATACGCAGACCCGCTGTTAACTCAAGATTATTAGTTTATTTATTGATTCGACCGCCGGAATTAGGTTACGGATTATTGTTGGTTGTTTTCTACGCTTGTTTAACGGGGTTACTATTAGCCGATATTACTCCGATTTAAATAAAAGAAACGCACACGTCACTCAATTTTTTTATATTAATTAGTTCCACTTTTATTCACTTTGTTCTTCCGTTTCTTGTTTGTTTTTTTTTTCTTGATTTTGACAATTGCTCTTTCTCGAGACTTTCTTTGCTGCACCAGACACTAACTAGTGGTAGACTGTACCACGTGCTTACCCTACAGCCGCGTACTTCAGCTTAATGCTCTCTATTATGTTTCTCCACGACGTTCCGCTCCGTTTCAGTACTCGCACTCGACTGCCTTCCCGGCGTTTTTCCCTCTGCCCTCGATCCTCGCAGCCGCGGCTTTTTTGTAACTCACCACATCACGGCGCGTGCCTAGGCGCTGTCGCTGAGGTGAGCTTTTGTCGCTAGACTCTCTGATCGCGCGTTCACTCGCTCGTACTCCGTCGCGAGCTTTCTCATTGGTCTACGTGGCTTATTGTTGTCTCTCACTCTGTCTGGCGTCGGCTGCGCAGTCGACGTCGTATACTTTGTCGCTCTGCCTTTTCGTTCGTTTGCCGCTTCTCGTTCTGTCGAGCGTCGACTGTACCGTCGCCGCTGTGAGTCTTGTTTCTCTGCTGCGCGACTGTACCTTTCCCTATTCCCTATTTCCTTGTTCGCTCCCCTACTATATATTTATAGACTAAGGCATATGGGTTTTCTTAGGGCTATGATTAATATATTTAAAACAAAACATGGCTTCAGGGGTTTCTCTTAATCTAATGAGATAGTTGACGACAAAACTCCCTCGCCTACTCCATGGGCTTGGGGTTGTCGATAATACAGTAATAACAAGTAAATAATAATAATAATGAATTCCGTCCCTCCCCCTCCGTGGGGTTTTGGGCGCTTATGTGGCGGCGTCGGAATCGTCGTCACACTTTAATATGTGATTTAACTAAGTATTTAGTTGCCATACCTGTTCCGAATAAAAATGCTAATACTGTCGCTAAAGCAATATTTGAATCTTTTATCCTGAAGTACGGTCCAATGAAGACGTTCATTACGGACATGGGAACAGAATATAAGAATTCAATTATAGACGATTTGTGCATATATTTAAATATTAAAAACATTACATCCACAGCACACCACCACCAGACAGTTGGAACAATAGAAAGAAGTCATAGAACTTTCAATGAGTACATACGATCTTACATATCAGCTGATAAAACTGATTGGGACGTATGGCTTCAATATTTTGTCTTTTGTTTCAACACGACCCCCTCTATGGCACATACTTATTGTCCATATGAGCTAGTATTCGGAAAAACAAGTAATTTACCGAAACATTTTAATAGCATAGATAGTGTAGAAGCACTATATAATATAGATGACTATGCTAAGGAGAGTAAGTATAGATTAGAAGTAGCCTATCAAAGAGCTAGAGTTATGTTAGAAGCAAATAAGAATAGAAATAAACTACTATACGACCATAAAGTAAGGGATATAGATATATCAGTGGGAGACCAAGTTTTATTAAAAAACGAGACAGGTCATAAGTTAGATCCTAAATATACAGGTCCGTATATAGTAACGGAAATAGGAGATAGAGATAACATAGTAATAACAAATAACAAACATAAGAAACAAACAGTTCATAAGGATAGATTAAAAATTTTTATTTCATAAAATGCACTTAGTATGGCCATACAAAGACACACATACATATATAAATAAATACACAAATTCTTTTAATAATTTCATTTTCTTTGATTCTAATAACATAATACAAAAAAAAAAAAAAAAAAACAATACAAAACAAAAAAGGAAGTAATAATTGAACATTTTATTATAAAAATAACTTCATTATATTACGTTATTTTTCAAAAGGAGGGAGATGTAGTATGCACATATATTGAATACCCACTGTACCGAAAGTACTTAAAGGGTACGCACTGTAACACTTTGTTGCAGTGTTTACATATTTCAAAGTCCCAATCATAAACCCTAAGTGTCCGAAATATGAACCGATCGCTATGGCTTAGCCCGCACACAGAAAGTGCTAACGTCGGCATAATTGCAACAAACGGACAGCATATGCATACCCCTCGCGCCTCCACTTGAGAGCGCATGGCAACGTATATAAGTACATTCCTTTATACATAAGTTTATAGGTACATAGCCGTCTCTCTGCCGCCGCCTGCGAGCAGCGCAGCTACGAGACTTAGCCTTAATCAAACTTAAAGAATATTGTAAAAAGACAGAGATTACTTCGATCGTTGGAGCGGCACCATTGCTGCTCCGACAAATACAAAATAAAACTGATTTAAACTACAAAATAATTATATTTCATTTGGACGACAAAATAATCATATTTCAACTGACTATTGATCGAAAATCATATTGATCGGAGCAGCAGTATACGATTTTAAAATCCAAAACAAATTTTAACTTAAATTGCCCCTTTCCCCTCCCCTTTTCACACAGCACTTCCCCCCTCCCCATCATCAGTTTTTTTTGGATCTTGCTCTCTCGGCCGTCGCTCTCTTGGCATCCGCTCTCTGGGTTTCGCTCTCTCGGCAGGCTCCCGCAAAATGAGACGCAATAACTTAGAAAATCTAAATAAATTCTTTAAAAATACTAAAAAAAATTTTAAAAACTTGAAAAATTAAACTTAAGCATTTGGGACATAGAATAACTAATGATCCAAAAATCATATTGATCGAAGCAGCGGTTTGGATTTTTTAAATCTAAAAGTTAACTTTAAATGTAGCCTCCAAATTATGGGGGATATCGAAATTTCTTTTAGAAATCTAATTAGGCCTTTTCAATACCTAAAATTCGGCAAGTTCCAAATTTCAAAATTCCAACCACTTTAGAAGTTAATCAATCAAATAGACCAAATTTTGAGCTTCCAAATATTAATGTTGGAGCTGATTGGGGCCACTGGGGGGACATGTCGGATCTTAGTGGGCGTTTAGATCCCCAATGGAATACTGTGCAAAAATTTGGATGTTCTAGCTCTTACGGTTTGGGCTGTAGTCGTATCCCCTTAAAAATCGGTCTTTCATTTTATAATCTTTAGAGATTTTCCTGTATGCAAAATCATGCTGCTCCTCACACAACCACTAGGGATGAGCGTGTGTACGTGTGTGTGCGCATTGCAGCTGACTAAGGAAGTGAGATTCGCTTAGATTCAAATTTATGATAACACTGATATCCTTTTGCTAAAAGAATATTTCATTTACATTTCCCCAACAGATTTAAAACATTTTCTTACAGATTTTTGTGTTTTAAAATTCAAATCGCATTGAAAATATTAAAAGAACCCTAAATATTAAAATCATCCTTACACGTGCCTCAAATTGTTTAAACAAATGGAAATGTTTAAACAATTTGATTTCCCCTTCCACCTGCTTTCCTGTCGTTATTAATATAATTCTAATTAAGGTGAAAAATGAATGATAACAGATATTGATTTTTTTACATTGCTTCGCATAAATATTGGTTTCCTTTATAAGAGTTGTCTACTGTGGAAGCAAAATCGCCAAGAGTATTTGGTTATTATTTACCTTTTCGTTACCTATGTGCAAAAATTTTCTTGGCTTCATTCTTAGGTAATTAATTAATTATCAAGAATTAACATCTTCAAAAGAAGTAAATGTAACTCGGTTTAAATAGTTTTAAATTTTCGTCTTTGTTAAACAAAAATACAGGAACAATTAACAAAGGCGAAAAGGTAGAAGGAGGTAGCAAGGCCAAGATCAACAGGATTTTTTTGAAGGACCGATAAAATAAAATCCAGCCTAAAATGTTCATTCTTTTCGAAAATGTTCTTAGACTTATAATATGAGTGTCCGTCCACTTAAGGGCAATAGTATTGCTTCAATTTATTAAAATTAGAATTGGAGACAATAATTTTTTCATCTGCGAAAATCTTAAAGCGTAAATCCTAACCAAAATTATCATATTTGTTGTTGGAGAGCTATGTATATCTTAAAGCAATTCGTTTTCATTTTTTTTAAAGAAATTAAGTTTATTTATTCCTTAAGAAAATATAAAAAAAAAACACATGATGGGGTTTATCAAGTTTTTGTATTTTCCTTAAGTAGTTTGTATAGGACAAAATACTGTTCTTTTTACCGAAATTAAGGAAAAAAGTTCTGATAAAATCTTTTCTCGGTTATAAGTAGTATATATAAGTAGTATAATATAAGTAGCTGTCCAGCTAAGCGCTTAGCCAGACCGCGCAACACAGCTGAGCTTGCGAGGACTGAGAGGAAGAGCGCCGCATAACAGCTGTCCTTTGTTGTTGTTGTCTGCTGCTGCAGCAAGTCATCGGCTGCGTCCGATCGTAGTTAAGTTCGTTTTCTAACTTTCGCACTTTCGTTTCGCATGCAAACGGCAAGCATTTCGGCCTGCCGTCCTTGCAATCATTGAATTGAACTCATCAAACTTGTACATTCGCCAATAAACAACAAATACTTATATTGTTAATTCGAACAATTTGTTTGTATTTTAGTGGTTGATTATTGGATTTATCGAGCGCCTTATTGGCCAACAGTGCTATTGAAAAAGCTCACTTTAGCCGCAACATTTGGTGACCCCGACGTGATAGCAATTCGGCTATTGCATTAACAAATAATTACAAAATCTGTGCGAGCGTGCATTTTAGAATTTTCGCACACATACATACGCGTATACAGTGAACGGGTTCAAATACAGTTTCGTGAAAACCGGTCTCACTGCAACGGTTCTTATCAACTCATTCCACCTTCTTCGCGCACGCGGCAACTGTACTCGCGTCCGAATTTGACTTTGGTGTTGAGTGCTAACAAAACATTGCGGTGAACTATGTCGGACGAAGAAGCGGGAAGTGAGACGCCGGTGCAAAACAGGGTGTCTTTTAACAAACGCAAAGTAAATGCCCTTGTTCAGCGAGTGCAAAGTATTAGCAATGAGCTTTCCCAAGACGCTATTGGGGAGCTTAGTACCATTGATTTAGAAGTGCGTCTAAATTTAATAAACCAATTAGCAACCTCATTTAACACTGCGCACGATGCGCTTGAAGAATTGGACAACGACGAAATCGATAGCCAAACTCGTGAAATTTTCGACAATTGTGTAATGGCAATTATAGTTAGTGTTCGCAGCCAATTACAGATTCGTAGGCCGGAGCAGCCGCCCTGCTCTACGTTCCGCCATGAAGACTCATCGGATCGGCCAACCGTCGTTGTGGCCAACAGATCGCGCGTCCCGGAAGTAAAATTGCCAACCTTCGCTGGCGGCTACACAGAGTTTGCAGATTTCGTCTTCGTTTTCACGTCAATAATACATAACGATTCGGAATTGTCAAATATCGAGAAGCTTCAGTATCTGCGATCCTGTGTACATGGCCCGGCGTTAGATACAATCAGAGCGCTAGAGATTTCTGACGCAAACTATCTTGCAGCGCTAGATCTTTTAAATAAACGTTTTAGTAACAAGCGTCTTGTATTTCAGGCACACATCAGCGAGATGTTTGGGCTTGAGAAGGTGGAGGTGGCGTCTGCAATAAAACTACGAAAGCTATCGGACAAGCTAAATGCTCATTTGCGCGCTCTTCTGGCAATGGGCACCGTGGAGGAGTTTTCTGGAGCTATATTTGCCTACATACTTCTTCAAAAATTGGACAGAGCTACTCAATCTAAATGGGAAGAAAATGCATCGATGGGGGAAATACCGAAGATCGCGGATTTCACCTCGTTTTTAGAAGCACGATGCCAACGCCTGGAAACTATGGAACATGCCACGGCCACATACGCGCCTGGCAAGCAGGTTGGAAGGAACAAACTTAACAGTAGTAGAAATTCATTTGTAGCAACTTATTCCAACGGTCAGGGTTGTGATTTTTGTAGAAATCCTAGCCACTCTTTATATTCATGCACATCTTTTGGCAACCTTGCACCGTCTGCTCGCTTAAAGGAGGTCAAAAAGGTTGGGCTATGTATCAATTGCCTTAAGGCAGGCCACCAGGTTCGAGCATGCAAATCTAACAGTGCGTGTCGCGTCTGTGGATCAAGGCATCACACATTGCTTCATTTCAACACACCGGATGCCCCTGCATCACCCAATTTGACGAGCGTGTCCCAACCCGCCGAACCACCTTCTCCAGTGGAAGAAACTTATTCGCCCCGCATTCTTATAGCCCAAAATCTCAATCAAGATGTAGTGCTTCTTGCGACAGTCATCCTTGTAAAAAATTATGCTGGAACTCTCGTTCCATGCCGCGCTTTATTAGACTCAGGCTCGCAGGTCCATCTTATCACCTCCAAGTTTGCGCAACAGTTGCAACTAAAACGAACCAAGTCTACAGATGTCGTGTCAGGAGACGCCAGCTTCGCATCCGATGGCTGCACTATTCATTTAAGCCTGCATTCTCGAATCTCAGATTACCAGGTCAATATTACCGCTCTAGTTGCGCCTAAGATCACAGATCACAAGCCAAGTTTCTCCTTTGACATTGCAAATTGGAACATTCCAAATAACATACGACTAGCGGATCCTGAATTCTTCAGGCCTCAGCGCATCGATCTTCTCATAGGAGCCGATTTGTTCTTTGATCTTCTCTCAGTCGGCCAAATCAAGTTGTCGCCGGAGCTACCAATACTTCAGAAAACGTGTTTCGGTTGGGTGGTTTCAGGAGGTGGCAGACAATCTCAGAGGACGGCATTAGTAGCAGCTCAATCCACGCCGCAATATGAACAAGAGGCTGATGAAAGAATCGATATGCTGCTAAGGCGTTTTTGGGATATTGAATCTTGTGGCCTAAACTTAGAAAAGGTCAAGCAAGAATATATAGATTGTGAGAATCACTTCAAGTCCAATTTTTCTCGCCTCCCAACTGGGGAGTTTTCTGTAAGGTGGCCGTTAAAGCGAAGCTTGGAGGTCTTAGGCGACTCTTATACACAGGCTTTTCGACGATTTCTTAACTTGGAAAGAAAGCTGGACCGGCATCCTCAACTAAGGGAAAGGTACGCAGCGTTCATCAAGGAATATCGAGATTTGGCTCACATGTCGCTGGTGGGTCCCGAAGCAAAGAGTCGGTGCCAATACTATTTGCCGCATCATTGCGTCCTTAAGGAGGACAGTTCGACCACGAAGCTTAGGGTTGTATTCGACGGCTCTGCTGCCACGTCAACCGGATTTTCGTTGAACGACGTTCTCATGAACGGTCCCACTCTTCAAGCTAAATTGTTCCATACGCTGCTGCGTTTTCGAACCTTTCGAGTAGCATTAACCGGGGACATTTGTAAGATGTACAGATGTGTTCGCGTTCCAGAGCCTGATAGCTTCCTGCAGTGCATCCTATGGAGAGACTCTTCACGAGAGAAAATACAAACCTATAGACTCGATACAGTTACATACGGTACCAGACCAGCGGCCTTTCTTGCCACACGTTGCATGCAACAGTTGGCTCATGATGAGCAAGATGCATATCCGATCGGCTCTGTCATTCTAAATCGTGATTTTTACGTTGATGATTTAATGACAGGGGGCGAATCTATAGAAGAGGTGGCTGAGATCATGAAGCAGACAACGGAATTATTGAAGGAAGGTCACTTCCAAATCAGAAAGTGGTGCTCTAATGCATCAGAGCTTTTAAATGGAATTTCTAGCCAGGATAAGGAGAAGCTGCTAAGGTTTCACGATGGAACAGACTTCACAAAGACCCTTGCCTTGCTTTGGGATCCCGCTTCAGATCGATTTCTCTTCTCTGTCTCGCCCGGATCGACGTCACCTAGGCCAACGAAACGCTCTAGGATTGGTTGGACCCATCATAACGAAGGCGAAAATATTTCTACAGCTCTTATGGAAGGAGCAACTTGATTGGGATGAAAGCTTGCCGGCCTCGTTGGCATCTGCTTGGATCGCCTTCTATGATAGTTTGTCTAACTCTCCACGCTTCACCTTTCCGCGGCTAGTTGTACTTCCAGATACTCAAGTTGAAGTCTATGGATTCTGCGACGCCAGTATACTCGCATATGGTGCTTGCATCTACATTGTATCAAGAGAAAGGGGAATAACTCAATCGCAGCTGCTGTGCTCAAGATCTCGTGTGGCACCGCTTAAGGGTATGACAGTTCCCAAGTTGGAGCTGTGCGGAGCAGAGTTGCTCGCTCAGCTTATTAATGAAGTAGCAGGCATGAAAATATTCGCCGGAAAATTCTATTGTTGGTCCGACTCAACCACTGTTTTGTCGTGGATTCGCAGCGAGCCCGCCCGGTTTACTGTCTTTGTATCAAACAGAGTCGCCAGCATTCAGAAGCTGACGTTGACTTACGCAGATTGGCGCTACATACCCACTAAATTGAATCCGGCAGACACATTGTCAAGGGGAGCTCTTCCTTCGGAGCTTATAGGTTCAAAACTATGGCTTGAAGGGCCAGCGTTCCTATCCAAGGATCAAGCTTCATGGCCAGTATCTGTAATTTCAAAGGAACCATTACCAGAGCTTCGTAGACGAGTCTTCCTCGCAACGTGTCCATTTGTGGATCTAACGAAAGGGCACAAATTCGCAAACTCCTTCCACAAATTACAGCGTTCTTTTGGATACATGTTTAAGTTTCATTAGAGGACCAAATCAAGCGGGTTGACAGTGGCCGATTTAGTTGGAGGCACTCGAATGCTTGTTCGGTCGATCCAACAAGTGCACCTGTGGAGCGACTTGACATGCATATCCGAAAAGGGCCAGGTTGCGCTGTCCAGCTCAACATCATCACTTAATCCATTCGTTGATGAATTTGGGATTCTGCGCGTCGGCGGAAGACTTAAGAACTCAACTCTGGACTTTAATGCTCGTCATCCTATAATACTTCCAAGGAGCCATCCTGTCACAGTCGCTATGATCTTATATTTCCATGAAAGGAATCTCCACGCTGGACCTCGTGCGCTGCTTGCTATAATTCGTCATCAGTACTGGCCGGTCGGCGGGCGCAAATTAGTGGCAAGAGTAGTGAACAAATGCATCAGGTGTTTTAGGGCCAAGCCAATCGTAAACTCACGACCATTAATTTCCATTACAGAGCATCCAGACGACTTGGATGTGCTGACTCCCGCTCATTTTTTGGGCACAACTCCACCCAAATCTCTGGCAATTCCAGACGTCATTGGATTAAACTTCAATCGCCTTGATCGTTGGCAAAGAGTTTCCTATCTTCAACAGACATTTTGGTCACGCTGGAAGGAGGAGTACCTTACCCTCTTACAAGAGAGGTCTAAATGGAGATCGAACCAACCTGGACTTGCTGTCGGTGATATAGTCCTTATCAAGAACGAGAACTCACCGCCTCTTAGTTGGCCATTAGCAAGGCTGACCAAGCTAATCGTCGGAGCTGATGGCGTTGCAAGAGTTGCTGAGTTTAAGACCGCACTGAACACCACAACTAGGGCTGTTGCCAAGCTATGTCTGCTGCTTAAGATGGATGTTGGAGACCCGTGCCCTCCAACGGGGGGAGTATGTCCAGCTAAGCGCTTAGCCAGACCGCGCAACACAGCTGAGCTTGCGAAGACTGAGAGGAAGAGCGCCGCATAACAGCTGTCCTTTGTTGTTGTTGTCTGCTGCTGCAGCAAGTCATCGGCTGCGTCCGATCGTAGTTAAGTTCGTTTTCTAACTTTCGCACTATCGTTTCGCATGCAAACGGCAAGCATTTCGGCCTGCCGTCCTTGCAATCATAGAATTGAACTCATCAAACTTGTACATTCGCCAATAAACAACGAATACTTATATTGTTAATTCGAACAATTTGTTTGTATTTTAGTGGTTGATTATTGGATTTATCGAGCGCCTTATTGGCCAACAGTGCTAGTGAAAAAGCTCACTTTAGCCGCAACAGTAGCTTTATTTTCAATTTTAGTTTCCGCAGGCGAAGCTGCGGGCTACCGACCCTGCTAATCTTTTATAAACCGCCTGTAATAACCTGTCATGCCTAGGAAAGAATGGACATCTTTTAATGTTTTCGGGACTAGAAATTTTGTAATTGCTTTTATTTTATCTATGTTAGTTTTAACTCCGTTTTCTGATTTTGTGTACCCAAGAAATCTACTTCGTTTTTGAAAAAATGGCATTTCTCTATTTGGACTCTCATGTTTGCGTTTTGTAGGGTTGAAAACCCCTTTTCAAGATTTTGACCGTGGTCTACTTAATTTTTGTTAAAGACTATGATGTCGTCTACGTATACATAGCAAATTTTCTCTATGTATTCCCTCAGTATGTCATCTAAAGCTCTTTGAAAAATTGATGGAGAATTTTTTAGGCAGAACGGAAGTCTCGTAAATTCGTATTTTCCGCCGTTTACAGCGAATGCTGTTTTTTCTATGTTCGTGTCTTTCAATGGTATTTGGTGAAAGCCACTCTAAATATCTAATACCGAGAAATACTTGTTGTCGCCAAGTTGTGCAATAATTTCGCCAATTTCGGGGATCGGATACCGATCTGAGATAGTAACTTCCTTAAGTTTCCTATAGTCGATTACTAATCTGTACTTTTTTTCTTCTGACTGACCGGACTTTTTCGGAACCACCCAGACTGGTGCATATGGTGATCTTGAGGGTCTTACTTCTTGTTTTATTGATATTGGATATGGGTAGTGTTTTCCGTAAACTGGGGAATCTGACGAAGTTCTAATCTCGCCTACAACTTTAGTTGTGTAAGCAAACTTTGTATCGGGATCTGCAAAAAGGGGCTTGTGACTTTGTACGAGGGTATTTATAATTGATTTTTGTGACTCGGTCATGTGGCTGACTTGCGGTCCAATTGTATTTACTGCTTGTGTTGCTAATTGGTTAATTTTAATTTTGCGTTTGTTTCTTCACATCTATAATTGCTCCTAGGCTTTTCATTGTGTCGTTGCCCAATATACCGTGGAAGGTTTTTAGGGTCTCTAGTAAAAAAAATTTCATGGGAGTATCTGAAATGTTAGGGAGTTTAAGTATTGCGTGTTGTGTAATTTTAGTAGTGCCTATTAGAGCCCTGCATGAGTAGAGTCATAGTTCCCTTTGATTTCATGAGCCATTCGATCTATCTATGTTTTTTAAGTCATGACTCCTATGGCTCATGACTCCTATGAAACATGGCTCATACTATGAGCCATGACCTACTTAATTCATTAGAAATTTAGTGACTCCTATAGCTCATCAGCTGACTCGTATAGCTCACCTAGTAGCTCATAGGGTTCATTGTCAACATAGAAAAGTTACATTTTTTGTTTTAACATCCAAAAAATCATTTTTTGGTGAATTTGTGCGCTCCGTTGGAAATGAAACACAGGACCAAGCTATAGAGAGGGAGATAAGATCATACACAAATAATATGACCCAATACACAGAAGACTTCGATCCTTTAAAGTGGTGGGAAACAAATAAAACAAATTTTCCCCTGCTTTTCAAGGCCAGTTGCAAAATTTTGAGTGTACCAGCAAGCAGTGCCTCTTCAGAGAGAGCATTCTCCCAAGCAGGAAATCTAATTTGTGTGAAAAGGGCCGCTATTACCTCAAAAAGCCTTATGGTAAAGCAACTTATGTTTTTACACAATAACATTCGAAATCAATCCAAAATATAAGTGAAAGTTCTTACAAAAACCATGTTACTAAAAAATGGGTGTTGGACAAAAAACACGTCTTTCTAAATATAAAAATCAATTTAAAAAGTTTTCGTCTTGTGAAAAGTATTTATTTCTGTGATCTAATCAGATTAAAAGATTAGAGAAATTTCAGACCTGAGTCATGACTCATAGGGAGTCATGAGTTATGGGGAGTCATGAGCTATAGGAGTCATGAGCTATAGGAGTCATGAGCTATAGGAGTCATGAGCTATAGGAGTCATGAGCTATAGGAGTCATGAGCTATAGGAGCCATGAGGTTTTAGATCAGATCAAGTAGATCATGTTAGCCATGCCATACGCTGAGCCATTCAGATCCAAAAAATTTTCCGACATGAGCTACTCGAACCTTTTTTTAAAGTTTGAGTCAAAGGGCGAATCTATAGAAGAGGTGGCTGAGATCATGAAGCAGACAACGGAATTATTGAAGGAAGGTCACTTCCAAATCAGAAAGTGGTGCTCTAATGCATCAGAGCTTTTAAATGGAATTTCTAGCCAGGATAAGGAGAAGCTGCTAAGGTTTCACGATGGAACAGACTTCACAAAGACCCTTGCCTTGCTTTGGGATCCCGCTTCAGATCGATTTCTCTTCTCTGTCTCGCCCGGATCGACGTCACCTAGGCCAACGAAACGCTCTATTCTGTCCATCGTCGCTCGCTTCTATGACCCCCTAGGATTGGTTGGACCCATCATAACGAAGGCGAAAATATTTCTACAGCTCTTATGGAAGGAGCAACTTCATTGGGATGAAAGCTTGCCGGCCTCGTTGGCATCTGCTTGGATCGCCTTCTATGATAGTTTGTCTAACTCTCCACGCTTCACCTTTCCGCGGCTAGTTGTACTTCCAGATACTCAAGTTGAAGTCTATGGATTCTGCGACGCCAGTATACTCGCATATGGTGCTTGCATCTACATTGTATCAAGAGAAAGGGGAATAACTCAATCGCAGCTGCTGTGCTCAAGATCTCGTGTGGCACCGCTTAAGGGTATGACAGTTCCCAAGTTGGAGCTGTGCGGAGCAGAGTTGCTCGCTCAGCTTATTAATGAAGTAGCAGGCATGAAAATATTCGCCGGAAAATTCTATTGTTGGTCCGACTCAACCACTGTTTTGTCGTGGATTCGCAGCGAGCCCGCCCGGTTTACTGTCTTTGTATCAAACAGAGTCGCCAGCATTCAGAAGCTGACGTTGACTTACGCAGATTGGCGCTACATACCCACTAAATTGAATCCGGCAGACACATTGTCAAGGGGAGCTCTTCCTTCGGAGCTTATAGGTTCAAAACTATGGCTTGAAGGGCCAGCGTTCCTATCCAAGGATCAAGCTTCATGGCCAGTATCTGTAATTTCAAAGGAACCATTACCAGAGCTTCGTAGACGAGTCTTCCTCGCAACGTGTCCATTTGTGGATCTAACGAAAGGGCACAAATTCGCAAACTCCTTCCACAAATTACAGCGTTCTTTTGGATACATGTTTAAGTTTCATTAGAGGACCAAATCAAGCGGGTTGACAGTGGCCGATTTAGTTGGAGGCACTCGAATGCTTGTTCGGTCGATCCAACAAGTGCACCTGTGGAGCGACTTGACATGCATATCCGAAAAGGGCCAGGTTGCGCTGTCCAGCTCAACATCATCACTTAATCCATTCGTTGATGAATTTGGGATTCTGCGCGTCGGCGGAAGACTTAAGAACTCAACTCTGGACTTTAATGCTCGTCATCCTATAATACTTCCAAGGAGCCATCCTGTCACAGTCGCTATGATCTTATATTTCCATGAAAGGAATCTCCACGCTGGACCTCGTGCGCTGCTTGCTATAATTCGTCATCAGTACTGGCCGGTCGGCGGGCGCAAATTAGTGGCAAGAGTAGTGAACAAATGCATCAGGTGTTTTAGGGCCAAGCCACGCTTACTCCAGCACATCATGGCAGACCTCCCCAAGGAAAGATTGGATGACGGATCGTACACTTTTATGATCACCGGAGTAGATTTCTGTGGCCCCTTTTTCTACAAAAGCGAAGTGCGTACTCGGCCGCCAGTAAAATGCTACATATGCGTGTTCATCTGCTTCGCAACGAAGGCCATAGACCTGGAACTGGTGCAGGATTTGTCTACTCCTGCTTTTATTAGCGCCCTTCAGCGGTTTATTTCTACTAGATGCCGGCCCAGAGAAATATGGTCTGACAATGCGACTAACTTCGTGGGAGCCAGTAACGAGCTTAAGCGTTTAAAGGAGTTGTTCATGAGCGATGCGCATCAGAACGCAGTACAAGACTTCTGTGTAGCCGATCAAATCGATTGGCGTTTTATACCCCCTCGCTCTCCGCACTTTGGTGGGCTGTGGGAGGCCGCGGTAAAAACTGCTAAGTACCACTTCTATCGCTCAGCTTCCAGTTCGATCCTCAGTTTTGATGACTTACGCACCCTAGTTTGCCAAATTACTTCAATCGTAAACTCACGACCATTAATTTCCATTACAGAGCATCCAGACGACTTGGATGTGCTGACTCCCGCTCATTTTTTGGGCACAACTCCACCCAAATCTCTGGCAATTCCAGACGTCATTGGATTAAACTTCAATCGCCTTGATCGTTGGCAAAGAGTTTCCTATCTTCAACAGACATTTTGGTCACGCTGGAAGGAGGAGTACCTTACCCTCTTACAAGAGAGGTCTAAATGGAGATCGAACCAACCTGGACTTGCTGTCGGTGATATAGTCCTTATCAAGAACGAGAACTCACCGCCTCTTAGTTGGCCATTAGCAAGGCTGACCAAGCTAATCGTCGGAGCTGATGGCGTTGCAAGAGTTGCTGAGTTTAAGACCGCACTGAACACCACAACTAGGGCTGTTGCCAAGCTATGTCTGCTGCTTAAGATGGATGTTGGAGACCCGTGCCCTCCAACGGGGGGAGTATGTCCAGCTAAGCGCTTAGCCAGACCGCGCAACACAGCTGAGCTTGCGAAGACTGAGAGGAAGAGCGCCGCAAAACAGCTGTCCTTTGTTGTTGTTGTCTGCTGCTGCAGCAAGTCATCGGCTGCGTCCGATCGTAGTTAAGTTCGTTTTCTAACTTTCGCACTATCGTTTCGCATGCAAACGGCAAGCATTTCGGCTTGCCGTCCTTGCAATCATAGAATTGAACTCATCAAACTTGTACATTCGCCAATAAACAACGAATACTTATATTGTTAATTCGAACAATTTGTTTGTATTTTAGTGGTTGATTATTGGATTTATCGAGCGCCTTATTGGCCAACAGTGCTAGTGAAAAAGCTCACTTTAGCCGCAACAGTAGCTTTATTTTCAATTTTAGTTTCCGCAGGCGAAGCTGCGGGCTACCGACCCTGCTAATCTTTTATAAACCGCCTGTAATAACCTGTCATGCCTAGGAAAGAATGGACATCTTTTAATGTTTTCGGGACTAGAAATTTTGTAATTGCTTTTATTTTATCTATGTTAGTTTTAACTCCGTTTTCTGATTTTGTGTACCCAAGAAATCTACTTCGTTTTTGAAAAAATGGCATTTCTCTATTTGGACTCTCATGTTTGCGTTTTGTAGGGTTGAAAACCCCTTTTCAAGATTTTGACCGTGGTCTACTTAATTTTTGTTAAAGACTATGATGTCGTCTACGTATACATAGCAAATTTTCTCTATGTATTCCCTCAGTATGTCATCTAAAGCTCTTTGAAAAATTGATGGAGAATTTTTTAGGCAGAACGGAAGTCTCGTAAATTCGTATTTTCCGCCGTTTACAGCGAATGCTGTTTTTTCTATGTTCGTGTCTTTCAATGGTATTTGGTGAAAGCCACTCTAAATATCTAATACCGAGAAATACTTGTTGTCGCCAAGTTGTGCAATAATTTCGCCAATTTCGGGGATCGGATACCGATCTGAGATAGTAACTTCCTTAAGTTTCCTATAGTCGATTACTAATCTGTACTTTTTTTCTTCTGACTGACCGGACTTTTTCGGAATCACCCAGACTGGTGCATATGGTGATCTTGAGGGTCTTACTTCTTGTTTTATTGATATTGGATATGGGTAGTGTTTTCCGTAAACTGGGGAATCTGACGAAGTTCTAATCTCGCCTACAACTTTAGTTGTGTAAGCAAACTTTGTATCGGGATCTGCAAAAAGGGGCTTGTGACTTTGTACGAGGGTATTTATAATTGATTTTTGAGACTCGGTCATGTGGCTGACTTGCGGTCCAATTGTATTTACTGCTTGTGTTGCTAATTGGTTAATTTTAATTTTGCGTTTGTTTCTTCACATCTATAATTGCTCCTAGGCTTTTCATTGTGTCGTTGCCCAATATACCGTGGAAGGTTTTTAGGGTCTCTAGTAAAAAAAATTTCATGGGAGTATCTGAAATGTTATGGAGTTTAAGTATTGCGTGTTGTGTAATTTTAGTAGTGCCTATTAGAGCCCTGCATGAGTAGAGTCATAGTTCCCTTTGATTTCATGAGCCATTCGATCTATCTATGTTTTTTAAGTCATGACTCCTATGGCTCATGACTCCTATGAAACATGGCTCATACTATGAGCCATGACCTACTTAATTCATTAGAAATTTAGTGACTCCTATAGCTCATCAGCTGACTCGTATAGCTCACCTAGTAGCTCATAGGGTTCATTGTCAACATAGAAAAGTTACATTTTTTGTTTTAACATCCAAAAAATCATTTTTTGGTGAATTTGTGCGCTCCGTTGGAAATGAAACACAGGACCAAGCTATAGAGAGGGAGATAAGATCATACACAAATAATATGACCCAATACACAGAAGACTTCGATCCTTTAAAGTGGTGGGAAACAAATAAAACAAATTTTCCCCTGCTTTTCAAGGCCAGTTGCGAAATTTTGAGTGTACCAGCAAGCAGTGCCTCTTCAGAGAGAGCATTCTCCCAAGCAGGAAATCTAATTTGTGTGAAAAGGGCCGCTATTACCTCAAAAAGCCTTATGGTAAAGCAACTTATGTTTTTACACAATAACATTCGAAATCAATCCAAAATATAAGTGAAAGTTCTTACAAAAACCATGTTACTAAAAAATGGGTGTTGGACAAAAAACACGTCTTTCTAAATATAAAAATCAATTTAAAAAGTTTTCGTCTTGTGAAAAGTATTTATTTCTGTGATCTAATCAGATTAAAAGATTAGAGAAATTTCAGACCTGAGTCATGACTCATAGGGAGTCATGAGTTATGGGGAGTCATGAGCTATAGGAGTCATGAGCTATAGGAGTCATGAGCTATAGGAGTCATGAGCTATAGGAGTCATGAGCTATAGGAGCCATGAGGTTTTAGATCAGATCAAGTAGATCATGTTAGCCATGCCATACGCTGAGCCATTCAGATCCAAAAAATTTTCCGACATGAGCTACTCGAACCTTTTTTTAAAGTTTGAGTCAAAGGGCCCTATGACTCCACTCATGCAGGGCTCTAGTGCCTATAACTGAGCTAACGGAAAAATTTGTCTCATTTGGTTTTGGTATCGTTCTTCATATCTATAATTGCTCCTAGGCTTTTCATTGTGTCGTTGCCCAATATACCGTGGAAGGTTTTCAGGGTCTCTAGTAAAAAAAATTTCATGGGAGTATCTGAAATGTTAGGGAGTTTAAGTATTGCGTGTTGTGTAATTTTAGTAGTGCCCCTAACTGAGCTAACGGAAAAATTTTTCTCATTTGGTTTTGGTACTAATTGGTCTTGAAGATAATTTTGATTTGAGCCCGTATCGATTAAAAATTTTAGGATTTTTCCGTTCTCCGTGGTTACTCTAAAGCAGCGGTCGGCACACACATTTGTTTTATATTAGTGTGAGTAAATTGCACGGGGCAGCTCAACCGTGTGCGTGTGCAGACCCTATGCTCACTTAATAGGACGCTTCCAACCGCTGCTCTAAAATAAGGCAATGGGGAACAATTTATTCTAAAAAATAGAGCTCTGACATATCTATGTATTCCTGCTGCTCAGTATCATTTTGCCATACGTATTCTTCCTGAAGCTCATTTATATTGTTTTCCTCTACTAACTGATAGTTTTCCTGCTCTGAGTTTGGTGTAGCTTCTTCTAGATTTGGCTGTGCAGTATTTTCTATCTCTGGTTGAATGTGGAATTGCCTTGGCATTTTATTGGTATTTGGGACGTTGGCAGTGCTGAGAGGTCTTTTCCCGACCAAGTCATTATTTGCCGGCTTATTCATATAATTTATATGACGCGAGCGAACTGACTGATCGACATCCATAGGTACCGGTTTCGGTTGGGGTCGTGGGGGAAGTTTTGGTGTGTTGTAAGATGCTATTGCACTGGCCTGGTTTGAATAGGGTTGTTTGTAAGATTTAAATTGATTAGCCTGAGCAATTGGATTTGCTCCATTGCTCCATTTGCTCCAAAGAGCATAAAGCTGATATTCCAAAGTCTTTAGGTCTCGCTTGTCCGCAAAATGCGCTGTAAGGCATTTCGATATGGCCGTCCAATCTAAGGGTGTATTATATGATTCTAAGACCGCGTCTGCTTGTCCGATAATTTTGTTTAGGATTGCCAACAGAATTCCGTAGTATTTAGGTGAGCCGATTCTGACTTTGTCAATTTTCAACTTCCTTTCTACACTTTTTTTCCATGAAGAATATTCGCTTTTATTTCCTCAGAAATCCCTAAGTGTCCGGGCACATATCTGGTAGTTTGTCTAAGTCACTAAGATTGTGCGATAATTCTCTCTTTATTGTTTGGTCTGTATACTTGGACAAATCTTTATTGGGATTAAGTATTTCTTTTACTAGATTACTAAGATTTGCCTCTAGGACAAGTTTAATTTTTTCCTCGATATCTTTCTCGGTCATGACTCGCGGATTTGCGTGTGCGTTGCTTACTGACGAGGGAACGCAAGATTCGCGAGTCTGCCTGCTAGATCTTGTTCGGTCATTTGAGATATATGAGCACTAAAGATTGGGTTTGATTGTAGTGTGGATTTATCAATTGTTGTGCAAGGATTTTTTTCCTATAATTTATATCTTTCTTATTTTCTATTTGTCTAATATTTGTTTCGTTTAAAATTTTTTTCTTTTGGCTTTCGATAGATTTATTTAAAACTATTCTTACAGTAATATCATATTTCGGCGTGCTCTCGTGAAGACAGGATTGGCAGACTCCGGTTTATCCTGCGCTGTAGCGATCTCTTCTCAGTGCGGGTTTACGATGGGGCCTCCCCTGTATTCTTTTCACGTTCCCTTCGAACTGGTACTTAGGGGATCACGGCGATGATGTCGGCCTGATCAACTCACTAGGCACAAGTCCTTTTCTAGGAGTGACGGTATAGCGGCGTTATTATTAACGGCACTTTTTCACTTCCGGGTCTCGGATTTTTCTTCTCACTTCAGACGGATTAGGTTGAGGCTTGAACGAAACGTCAGATTTTTTTTCTGGACTTCGCGAGACGTGGAACTTGTTACTTGGTCAGCGATCGTGGGAATGCAGAATAGCATATTCCCAAAGTTGATCGAACCCAGCCAAGTGCATACAACAAGAACAATACGTAATGCATTGGCCAATAATCGTCTTACTTATGTAATGTTGGGTGTTAACATATTTATATAAAATTAGGTACTTTTATATTTATTTTGAACATTTAAACACCAATAAAATCCGCTTGATATGGAAAGAAAGAAAACATTTTGCTGCTGAACCATCGCTATTGGTGGTTAATAAGCTAAATTATACTAGCAGGGTCGGTATCCCGCAGTCTCGCCTGCGGAAACTAAGTTTGAAAACTACGCAAATATGTATGTAAGCTAATTTTTAGCCTATAAACCGAGGAAAGATTTTGTCAATAAAATCGATAAGATACGAATTTGATCAAATATACATGTTAACCATATTAAACTGTTTTTCAATTTCAAAGAGTTTTGACTATAACCGTTTCGCTCTTACACAGATTAATTGGTTTTTTGTATAAATAAAGAGTACAACAAGAGAGCTAATATGTAAGCTAATTTTTAGCCTATAAACCGAGGAAAGATTTTGTCAATAAAATCGATAAGATACGAATTTGATCAAATATACATGTTAACCATATTAAACTGTTTTTCAATTTCAAAGAGTTTTGACTATAACCGTTTCGCTCTTACACAGATTAATTGGTTTTTTGTATAAATAAAGAGTACAACAAGAGAGCTAATATGTAAGCTAATTTTTAGCCTATAAACCGAGGAAAGATTTTGTCAATAAAATCGATAAGATACGAATTTGATCAAATATACATGTTAACCATATTAAACTGTTTTTCAATTTCGGGTGCCCGTTACTCAGCTAATGGGAGTGCGAGGGAGGTGGAGATATATAACTTTGATGGTCCGATTTGAAAAATTCTACATTTCGATAGGTATAAATAAACGCAACACAATTATACTTCTCCGAAATCTTAAAAATCGTTTGTGGGCGTTTGAGAGGGCGTGGCGCTCGGCTAAAATAAACTTGCGCTGCGTAGGAAGCCCAAGAATATATATATGGACGTTGATGCACTACGAGCAGTACAAACAAGAGGCCCAACGACACCAAGCTCGTGCTTGTTACGCGCGGGGCCCTTTTATCAATTTGGGCAAGAATGCGAGTTTGCGAGGAAGAATACATAAAACAAAAACATAATGCAAATAAAGAAGCAATTAGGAGTGAAGCAAATGAGTTAAAATATTAGTTTCTTATACCGGGATAGAAGTTGAAATGCAAATTAAATGATAAAGGTTGTTATAATTATTACATAGAGCGCGAAAGGGCTCGTGCAGACTAAAATTTGATGTACATCGAGGCAAATTAAGAGGATTATAATTATGTGTTAGTCTAACGGGAATATAAAAAGTTAGGCGGCTTAGAAGTTTTGCAGAGTCAATATCACCTCTTATAAGATTGTGCATAAAAATAGTACCAAGCATTTTTCTACGATTTGCAAGTGTCGGTAAATTAAGCAATAGTAATCTACTCTGCTAGGGAGGTAGCCTTACGTTTTGATCCCAGTTCAAACTACGAAGGGCAAAAAGAAGAAATAATTTTTGTACAGACTATATGCGGTCAATGTGCACTTGGTATTGTGGGTTCCAAACCAAAGAACAATATTCCAATATAGGGCGGACAAGGGAGGTAAATAATAATTTGGTTATATAAGGGTCGTCAAATTCTTTTGACCAACGCCTTATAAACCCAAGAACACTCATAGCTTTGTTGAGAGTCAACATTATGTGGCAGTCAAATTTAAGCTTCGGGTCCAGAAGAACGCCTAAATCATTTACTGAATATATACGGTCAAGTGGCAAGTTCTGAAGCAAATAACTTATAAACGTAGTGTTACGTGGGCATATTAGTGCCCTAGTCCTGAAAGGACTTGGGCCGAAGGAAAGACATCCGATGTTCAGGCACCAATTTTGCCGGCATAAGCTCGCCGGATGGGGTGGGTTCTTGGTAAGCCTTTCTCCTCTCCAACATAACGAGAATAAATATTAAAGATGCCTGAAAATAGTAAAAGTTGTAAAGTCCGTCGGTCATCAGTCTACATTGCCCCACAAGCTAAGCTTTTGCTTGATCGTAACACGATCGGGCAATGTTTCGGCCACATTCCCTCCCCTTCACACAATCGTGTGCCAAATGGATAGTCGCGGGCCGCGCAATACGATCCCCTATTGTCAAGGTTGTTCGTCAAAAGTTATGTCATTATTCTTCACCTACTCCACTTATCGCGTCAGCAACCCCCGTTTTAAAACTTAGCACTTCATGTTTTTAAGTTCGTTTTCACATTACAATTTTATTGAATAAAATATTGGCTAGTGCCATTTATGAGTAATATTATGGTTAGGAATACATATGAATTTAATTTTTAATTGACCAACAAAATTTGTTAGCGGAGAGTATCGAATTTATCACCCGTACAAAGGTGCACACGTCAGCAGAATTGCTGACTATTCACGACTACAAACGTCGCTCTGAGGGCACTTGTGATTGTTCATACAAACACAAGGCTGATACTCGCCGCTGAAAAGTCAATGTTTATTATATTATAAAAAGTAAGACAAAAGCTTACTGATTAATTATAAAAATATTATAGTGCCTTGAAGAGGCCTAAGTTGGAGGATTTACGTTAGATAATTAAAATCAAAAGGCACGGATATATATATATTTGGTATAGGAAAAGGAACCGTGTTCCGACAAACTTACCCCTTGCACTGGATCCTGGGCTTTTTGAAGAAATTAGAAACAAATATATATATATATATACGTGCAAAACACTATCGTTAGAACAAAAAATCTCGCACTGGATCCTGGGCTTTTTGAAGAAATTAGAAACAAATATATATATATATATACGTGCAAAACACTATCGTTAGAACAAAAAATCTCGTTCTTAAACACAATCACTAATTGTATATATATATATATATGTATGTATGTATGTAGATCCCTCGGCGGCACACGTCTGTTCCTACGGTAGGGTCTCAAGCAGCTGCGTCTCCAATGTCACTGCACTCCTTCTTGATATTATTGCTGTTGCACTAGCATTCATAAATGCCTTGGTTCACAATTTGTTTTTTTCTTTTTGTTTTGCTTCACGTTTGTCGGTAATTAAGACATTTCATTGCCTTTATTTTTCTGTCACTTTTTTATGATTTTTGAATAGGTTTCTTGCACTTTATCTTCTTTTCTAGACCTGGCGGCATATCGCCTGTTCCAGGGCGTGCTTTTGGTCCCGGCGTCCTTGCACGGATCGCTTGTACATCTTGACCACTTGCAGGATGATTACGAAAGCAAACATAGCGATGACGATCTTCAGATTATGGTTCACGTCCTGAATGTCGTCCTTGTGATCGATTATTTTGACGGTGTTGATCACATTGGCCGTACTATGGTCCACTTTGGAATTAGTTCCTCCCATGACTGCTCTTCCAGGATATGTTTGCTGTTCATCGACTGCAAACAGGACTATCTTCAGGATTCCGGTCTTGGCTGTAGTCGTTGGCGGCGTCGGGAATATAGTGCTCACACTATAGTGCCGTGAGATCAGAGTGAACTCTGTCTCCTGGTGGCATTGGACTCCGTGGGCAGATGCCCGAAGCCCATGGGGGAAATCGTCCTCCCTCGGAGCTAGTGGTTTCCGTCAGTATGAGACCAGACTAGATTCTGTCTACCTTCTCTATCCGGCTACGGTCTTTTATACCAGTATAGAGCTTTTTCCTCGGCCCCCGTGATAGGTTTGCATATTTAGGTGTTCCCACCTATGATTTCCCCTATCGGTAGTGTCAATGCCCGACTGGTGCACTTTGCCAGCTACTGGTGTAGGGTTACGGTCGTTGTTCTGACCGTGTGCCACTCAAAGATCGTCAGGTTGCACATTCCTTTGCTTGTTTTCGGTGAGTCAATGTGTCGATTGCCCCCCTCCCTTTGCCTCGAGATTCGATGTTGTTTTTCTACGTGCATCTTTCTCCATCAAATAAATTGAAGGAGAGGGCGTACGTAACAGTAGGTGTACCCCTATGGATAGACATTACGTTACATTTCAGGCAGTTCAAATTTAAGAGGTTATACTCACACCATACTTGAAAATTATCAATGTCTGATTGTAAGCGGAACCCAGACTCTATATTGTTGTATGTCAAACAAAGCTTAACATCATCAGCATACATTAGTACACGAGAATTTGTTATGATAAAGGGAAGATCGTTAATAAACAAAGTAAACAGCAAAGTTCCCAAATGACTACCCTGGGGCACTCCAGATGTCACGTGGATCATTTTTGAAGCAGCGTTCTTAAATATAACCCTCTGAGTCCTCCCATTCAAATAATTTGAGATCCATGCTAACAGATTACATGGAAACCCAAGCAAGTCTAGTTTGAATAAAAGAAGAGAGTGGTTAACAGAGTCAAAGGCTTTACAAAAATCTGTATATATAACGTCGGTTTGCATTTTATTGTTAAATCCATTTATTACAATAGATGACAATTCAAGTAGGTTGGTGGTAGTCGATCTTCGCTTAACGATACCATGCTGACACGGTGATATTAGCGAGGAACATAAATGTTGCAAATGAGAAGTGATAATACGTTCAAAGGCTTTTGGAATTGCCGACAATTTAGAAATACCTCTATAATTCTGGGCATCCGCCTTCGCACCCTTTTTGTGAAGTGGAATAATAAAAGAGTCCTTCCAGACAGTTGGGAAAACTGATGATGAAATAGACAAATGAAAAAGTTTTAGAATAGGTTTGCAAATGGTTTGTGCACAAAACTTAAGCACACACCCAGGAAGTCCATCAGGACCGGGAGAATAAGTAGGCGTTGTTGTTGTTAAATCTTTTAAGAGAGAACTTTCGGTAATTATAGGGGAAAAAATACAATTTTCCCTATTTAAGGGATTAGGGTAGTTTGATTTTGACCATGAAGAGGAGCTGTAAGTGGTTTGGAAAAAGTCGGCAAATAAATCGGCAATTTCAGAATCTGTCGATGCCTCCATTGAGTTAAAACGAACCGATGAAGGCAAAGCCGATGAGTTACGTTTAGCGTTAACAAAGTTATTAAACTGCTTCGGATCATTTGAAAATTCAAATTTACAACGCTTTAAATACATAGAATAGCAATGACTGTTAAGAACATTAAAATTAGATCGAGCCACCACATATTTCGAAAAATCGGATGGCTTACCCGATTTTTTATACTTTTTATAAGTGTTTGTTTTAAGATTTTTAAGTCTTTGAAGAGCATTTGTAAACCAGGGGGCCTGTTTAGAACGCTATAGAAAAGTTCAGTGGCACTTTCGATGTCCATACAGTTATAAAGATCTGTCCAATTATGTTGCGAAATCATTAAGTTAAGTTTATTATAGTCACATTTACGAACGCATCTCATTTTAGTTGGAGAAACTAAAGGAGAGAGGGTATCAAGGTAGGGGAGGCAAATTGTCAATTCCATTGTTGGATGGTATCGGTCTTCTGGTACCACAAGAACGTCAATTCTAGATACCGTGACTTCAGACGGCTCTGAAACAAACACAAGATCTAACTGTCTATTTAATGAATTTCGTATAAAGCTAACTTGCTGTAACGATAATTCAGAAAGGCCATCGACAAAAACATGGGCGGATAAGGGAATAGCGACAAGTGAGTCAGTAGAAGGGGACCAAGAAATATCAGGGAGATTAAAGTCACCCAAAACAATTAAAAGGTCTCTGTTGGAAAGAGAGGATAGAATAGATTTAATAGCAGATAGATGTTGCTCATAAACTATTAAGTCAGAGCCAGGTGGAATATAAGAACATGTAACAAAAATAGACAAGGATTCCAGGGAAACTTTTACACTAACAAATTCTATGTCATTGGGGACATGAGAGTGATTCTCTCCGAATTTAGGGTAGAGGTAACGGCGATCAGAGCACCCCCTCCCCTACGGGAAAGGCGATCGGTTCTGTAGGTATTAAAGCTGTTCGACAAAACTTCAGAGTCGGTCCGTAAATGCCGAGGAGTCAGCATAACGCTTCGGTAGTTTCATGTTAAGTCCTCTAACATTTTGGTAAGCCAAAAATAAACTTTTCAGTTTTTTGGCACCATGGGAGGCCTGTTATTTGTTCTCGGTTTATTTGGAACAAATTCTTTTATAACCAAATCATCATTAAGCCAAAAGCTTTCAGAAAGAAGTTCTTTAAACACATCAATCGGAGCAAATATTTTAAAAGATGATATCCTACGAGCGTAAGAAAAACGAAATTGTTCAACAGCAATGTCCTCGGATGGGAATTTTTCACGAATAAATTCCAAAACATCCTCGGATGTTGTATCTGGGGTAAATCTAGATACGAATAGTTGCTTCCTCTGTGGAACAACCGACAGTCTCTTTCGACCCCTCTGAACCTCGCTCGTCTGGGACCCAGAAGCGGTTCCTACTGTATCGATAGGTACAGACAGCACCGAATTCTGTGCCTCAGGTTGGCTTCCAGATACAGGGTCACCTCCGGAACTAGCTGTTTCTATAGGCACAGTTGGCTCGCTTACCCTTGTGCTGACAGGAACAGTATTTTGTTCTGCTTCACGGTCTTATTAACTGCCCCTGAGCTGGCTTTTTTGCGTTTAGGCGACTTGGTTAATAATAATTTCTTATTATTAAATTGTTCACAAACAGAATTGAACCCGTCTTCTTGGTACAGATAAGAGCCATTATAAAGGAAAAAAGGTTATTCAAAGAAATAGGAATAAAATGTTGAAAAAATACCTCTAGTAAATTTGGCACTGGGATCAAATTCCAAAACCGCAAAGACACAAAACAACGAAAAGTATAAGAGCGCGAGATCGCGAGTTAATTATATGCAAGAGAGCGCGAGAGAAAAATCTTCTATCGACTGAGCGTGGCTTGTGGGGCACCAACAACAATACACACGAACAGTTACAAATGTAAAGCAAGCAAGCAAGCAAGAGAGAGAGAAATTAGAAGTACAGCAAGCTTTCAGAGACTGAGAGCGGGAGAGTGAGAAAGAGATTACAAGAGTTTTAGCAAGTTCAGAGCGTGTAATTTACACTAACAAGGACAAGCGATTAAACAAATCCAAAAGAAATGCTAAAATAACTATAACCATGTACCCTTTTGTTGGGAGATTTATTTAAAAGCACTAACACAGTTGTTAGGCTAATTTTTGTTTATAAACAAACGCAAGACACTCTCAAAAAAACACTGAAAAACACAAAAAACTTAGAGCACAAAGGTAAACACAACCGTTCACAAGCGACGCTAAATCGAAGTATGTGTGGTTAATCCCAACTTTCTAGCTTTTGTAGTTTCCGAGATGTCAGCGTTCAAACGGACAGACAGACGGACTTGGCTAGATCGACTCGGCTAGTGGCCCTGATCAAGAATATTCTTTATAGGGTCGGAAACGCTTCCTTCTCCCTGATACATACTATAACACGAATACAATATACCCTTTTACTCTACGAGTAACGGGTATAAAAATGTGAATTTTAAAGCAGTACTTTGTCCAAAACAAAGTGTAAACGTTACAAACCCATCCAAAATGTTATGGGATGTTCATCTTTCCTCAGTTAAAAAAATTACTGCCTCCAATTCTAATTTTACTAAATTGAAGAAATAGTATTGCCCATTAGGGTGGGTCGATTTGGGAGCCCAAAAATCATATAGGGGGAACGTGTTCTTGGAATGATTCTAAGCAACATTGCCGAACAAACTTGTGGTCTAAAATGACGTTTGACCCCCCTCAAACGCGAATGAAAAATTCTGGTTTTTTACTATTTTCTTTCTCAAAAGGTTACTTTGTAAAATTCGTTTATTGATTAATAACACTGTGCAGCATTTTTAGTGATTTTTAAACTTACCTCAATGGATGCTATATTTTTGGATTCGTTACGAATTCCCAAGTTAAACTGCGTTTTCCAAAAAGTTCCCCGACGCAAGGATTCTTAGCAAAAGGACCTCAAAGTTCGAAAAATGCTGAAATTGGCCAACTTTCCAGAGATCTCAGAGGCAAACGGATGCATGGTTTGATTCGATGTTAATGTTTTTTAAAAGATACAAACCCTATACTTAGAATAATTTTAGGATTTTTTTTAAGGCAGAAACAAATTCTAGAAAGCATAGTCAAAAAACATAAAAGTATACAGCTGCGGTCAAAATAGTAGTAGTGTTGCCGCCCTGTGTTTTTAAAAGTTTGATTTTGTAACTTTTTTTATCCAATTAGTCTAATAGTTAAATTATAATCAATACAATATTACCAGGAAAAGATCAATTACAACAACGGGGAACTTTTTGGAAAACGCAGTTTAACTTGGGAATTCGTAACGAATCCAAAAATATAGCATCCATCGAGGTAAATTTATGATGCTGCATAGTGTAATTAGTGTTCCATTTTCAAATCTTGTTTACTTTCCATACGAGGAATTTTTCTTCTGCTCCTCTCAATAACTGCCATGACACTCTCCCGATTTTTTTCAATGTGCCGTCCAGAAACACTAGTTAACAGTTGAACGCAACGTTCTGTTCCTTGAATATGGCATGGTATTTTGGGATCTTCCATTGGCTTCTTCTCCAAATGTATATATTGTTCAAGAAAATCGTATGGAATGTGTCTGGTAAATGGTGGGTTATTATACCCTTGCAGAGGGTATTATAATTTTGGTCAGAAGTTTGTAACGCAGTGAAGGAGACGTTTCCGACCCCATAAAGTATATATATTCTTGATCAGGATCAATAGGGGAGTCGATATAGCCATGTCCGTCTGTCCGTCTGTTTCAATACCGTTTGCGAGCTCAGTTTAAAAGCTAGCGCCTTGAAACTTTCACAGTCGTCCTAAAACATGTGTACGCAGATCAAGTTTGAAAGCCGACCCGATCGGACGTCTATATCCTATAGCTCCCATAGGAACAATCGGATATAGCTTTCACAAAATGAAGATATTTCGCTCAGTGTAAGAGCTATTGACAAGAATCTTTCTAAATCTTATTATTTTACGCATACCTTGATCAGGGTAAAAGCGCGTGCCGATCGGACGTCTATATCTTATAGCTCCCATAGGAACAATAGGGTGAAATCGGTCAAAATTAGTCGTTTTTCAGGATATTTCGCGCAGAATATAAGCTATTCCCATGAAACTTTCCAAATCGTATTTTTTTGTGCGTACCTTGATCAGGGTAAAGTTTATTATGCTTATGTGCCACGCCCATTTTAACGCCCACACTCGCTACAAGATCTAGAGGGTGAAATCTGCAAGGCTATTAAAACTTCGGCTTGCCGAAGTTAGCTTCCGTCCTCATTTTTTTTTAATTTGACGATATTTTAAAAGGTTACTTGCTTATATAGAAAACCGCAAAGTTAAAGGAATATTTGATAAATAATAACGTAATTAAACTTAAACAGTATCTGGATAAAGTAGCCTTTTAACAACGCAAAATAGGGGTTTCAAATTCAGTAATATATCTGTGCTTTGGGGGACCTAAATTTTGCAATAACATTTAGGGTGCTCCAATCTTAAGAGACAGATTATGCTGCGGTAATGAACCGCATTGTCAACATCAGGGACAGAGTCGACCGATTTATAGGAGACATCTAAACCATCAAATGAGTTTAGCAATAATTTATTGGTACCGGTTGCTCTTTCATTTTTCGCCAATCTTAACATTTCATAATGTGTTAGAAAAACAAAGATCCCTTTTTTGGCTTGCGCCTAGGACATGGGAGGGGGTCATATAATTTAAATTTTTGCTCAAATAGGTCGTAAAATGGGGGATATACGATTAAAGTAAAACTTCAAAGTTCCTGGTTTTGAAATGAACTCAAAAAAATGATCAAAATTTGTACTAAAAAGAGTTTTTTAAGCCAAAATTGAAATCATAATTGTGAATTTAAACCCTACTCCCTTGCAACACCACGGTCAATCTTGTGCTTGTCTCTCTCTCTTTAGGCAAGCTCTCTCAGAGAGTTCAGTGTGCGCTTGATCGTCCTCATTTTTTACACTTGCTACTGTCCTAACGCTCATTATCATTACATCCTTCTCACTCCCAAAAAACGAATTGTGGCAAAGAAGAGCAAGAGTATTTTTTAGTATAGCCCTCTTCTAATTTGCGAATCTAACCTTGTCGAATCAATACAAATTAAAAACATATAATAAATGAATGTGATCCATGTGAAAGTCGCGAATCTTTGTACTTGCTTTCAGTTACAATGTTATCAATGCAATTTTATTGAGCGCACAAATATATTTTTTTGTAAATTGGAATGATTTTTCAAATTTCTAGTTTTGAATGAAATGAAACCTTTTGTACAAACACGCAAAGATTGCCATCCCATACATAAGTAGCGAAGTAACTTATTTTTCCAGGTTCCGCATATGATCGATAACACTAGTTTACAGCCAAAATATATAAACGCTGGGACCCATTTTTTTCGTTTACTGTTGGGTCACTGATCACGATGAAAAAAATAAAAAAAATTTCCAAAGAATCGTTTTGGAGATATTTGAAATAGCTAGATGTTTGACCACTTGTTTTAATCAATGTAACACCCCTCAAAAACCGATGGTCCATTGCCATTTTTAACTGGCACCCTTCGAAAGGAAATAGATGCACCTTTCCGAAAAGGTATGGCGCTTTGTGATCGGACCGAAATTGATGGATTTATAGCTTCTGAAAGTTCCAAAAAAGTTTCATTTTTGGCGTTTTTTTTTCATAGCTAGTTTTAATTAATTTTTTAATAATATTAATAAATATTTTTAAATTATTTTGAGTATGCAGATCTAAAGGGCCGTTAGTCCCAAAAAGTTGAGGCCGAATATTTGCAAATCGGATGTACTTTCTAGGAGATATGCATAGTTTAGTAAAATGACTCAAAGTCATCACAAGTCAGCAATGGTACCAAAAATCTTTTTCAAGGGAAGTCGCCTGTTTTCGCGATTTCCAATTTCGAGAAACGATCAAAATAGTGTCACGTAATGTATGTACACTTGATTCAAAGACATTTAATTTATTTTTTAAAAAAATCGAGAAGGAAAATTTTTGAATTTTTTCGACAAAAATATGGTTTTTGGTTAACACCCAGCCCCCTTTAAAAACATACGAATATTCAGACTCAGAAGAAGACTTTATTGGTTGAAGTTTTTCGCGCCTTTCATTCGATGCCATATCCTGATGGAATCGTTCACCCTGTTCATCACTTTCTGCTCCCAAGTTCAATGGAAAGAAGTCGAAATGACTGCTAAGGAAGTGCATTTTAAGAGATATAGGGCATAGAGTAGGGCAGATGACAGATGACATTTCGACTTCTTTCCATTGAACTTGGGACTTTTGGACCATCGGTTTTTGAGGGGTGTTACATTGATTAAAACAAGTGGTCAAACATCTAGCTATTTCAAATATCTCCAAAACGATTCTTTGGAAAATTTTTTTATTTTTTTCATCGTGATCAGTGACCAAACAGTAAACGAAAAAAATGGGTCCCAGCGTTTAAATATAAAAAAAATTAAAAATTGTAAACTAGTGTAATTATTAGATGTAAGCTTTACAAATAACTTAGAAAGATTTTGCATTGGCTGAAAGGAAGTTAATAATTTTATTTGTATTTAAACACATCATCCACTTTCAAATAGAAACACACACACACAATACAAATCAAAACAAATCCAAATAAAAAAACTTCCGTACTGGTTCAGAAATTCGAATCTTAAGATTTTGCCTTTGCCTTAAGAATATGTAGTAAGTTTGTCTATTTTCTTCCCTGGCCGAAATTAAATAGGGCTAAACATTTCCATTTATTTAAACAATATGAGGCACGCGCAAGGAAAAGCAAAATAACCAATTGATTTGAATATTTAGTTTTTTTTAATATTAGCAATGCGATTTGAATTTTAAAACACAAAAATCTGTAAGAAAATGCCTTAGATCTGTTGTGGAAATGTAAAAGAAAAATATTCTATTAGCAAATGGATATCAGTATCATGAATTTAAATTTAAGCAAACCTTATTTCCATAGTCATTTATTTTAGGTTCAATTTTTATTAGGTTTCTCCATACAAGCGGAAGGGACAAAACCTACTTCACCCCTTGCATTTCTTCCATCTCTTGTTTCAAAATACACGGGGGTGACACAAAAAAGTAAGGGGTAAATGAGGTTTCTATGTGGATCTCTGGCAGTAGAATGCAGGGCAAAAACCATTGGTTTTTCTCCTTCCCGAAAATTAGGTTTTCCACATGTACTTAGTTTTGGTTTTCCGCTACCTGCAATATTTGGTTTTCCACACGCTCCCAGTTTTGGTTTTCCACTGCTTTGCAGTATCTGATTTCCCACAATAAAAATACATATTTTCATGTAATATTTGTACGTGTATTTATTAATAATATTTGCAGTAGAAGCATTTAAATTAAAAATTGTTAATGTATGAAGCATTCCCGGTTTTCGCTTGGCGGAATGGAGGTCTTAGGTATCCATGTATTGTAAGGCTGTCTTGTGAAAATATCAAAAATAATTAAGATATGAATGTAAGACTAGGAATAATAATAAGAGTAATTACCATTATTACATCTCCGTACAAAATTAAGGGATCTCTCCAGATTATGCCATGGCCGATCATTTACCCTCTGATCAGCTGTTTTATGTCGGGTATCTACAACAAAAACTATGAGAAGAAAAAATCAAATATAGCAAATGCAGGCGCAACAGTTCTGGTCCCAAGAAGTCTCAATCGGCCTGGCTGAAATATATGTAATATTATGATTATGTTAAACAACTTAGTTTATACAACCATTTAATGAACACCGCACACCATTAACCACTGGTGAAGATTAAAAACATTTCAAATGACACTGAAATGCAGAATTTGTGTTGAAAATAGCATCTGGAGGTGAGTTTATTTATTAATGGCGAAAACTATCTTTGGTACTAACATCTGTAACGCTGAAAAAAAGATTATTAAACGACAACACATATTTTACCACTCACCTTTTTCTTGTTTTTAGAATTAACTGAAATTTTTCAATTTTTTCACGAAATTTTATACTGATGTGACCGCACATCAAATAATTGATAATACCAACATTCCGAGGAAAGATAATAGTTGGTCATAATTTCGTTGCATCTTATGATCACACTTGGCCCGCGAATAAAATTTCGTTTAAATAATATTTTTCAGGGACCGTAATCATTAAAGGTTACGTATATTAAAGGTGTATTTGCAATAACATTTAGGGTGCTCCAATCTTAAGAGACAGATTATGCTGCGGTAATGAACCGCATTGTCAACATCAGGGACAGAGTCGACCGATTTATAGGAGACATCTAAACCATCAAATGAGTTTAGCAATAATTTATTGGTACCGGTTGCTCTTTCATTTTTCGCCAATCTTAACATTTCATAATGTGTTAGAAAAACAAAGATCCCTTTTTTGGCTTGCGCCTAGGACATGGGAGGGGGTCATATAATTTAAATTTTTGCTCAAATAGGTCGTAAAATGGGGGATATACGATTAAAGTAAAACTTCAAAGTTCCTGGTTTTGAAATGAACTCAAAAAAATGATCAAAATTTGTACTAAAAAGAGTTTTTTAAGCCAAAATTGAAATCATAATTGTGAATTTAAACCCTACTCCCTTGCAACACCACGGTCAATCTTGTGCTTGTCTCTCTCTCTTTAGGCAAGCTCTCTCAGAGAGTTCAGTGTGCGCTTGATCGTCCTCATTTTTTACACTTGCTACTGTCCTAACGCTCATTATCATTACATCCTTCTCACTCCCAAAAAACGAATTGTGGCAAAGAAGAGCAAGAGTATTTTTTAGTATAGCCCTCTTCTAATTTGCGAATCTAACCTTGTCGAATCAATACAAATTAAAAACATATAATAAATGAATGTGATCCATGTGAAAGTCGCGAATCTTTGTACTTGCTTTCAGTTACAATGTTATCAATGCAATTTTATTGAGCGCACAAATATATTTTTTTGTAAATTGGAATGTTTTTTCAAATTTCTAGTTTTGAATGAAATGAAACCTTTTGTACAAACACGCAAAGATTGCCATCCCATACATAAGTAGCGAAGTAACTTATTTTTCCAGGTTCCGCATATGATCGATAACACTAGTTTACAGCCAAAATATATAAACGCTGGGACCCATTTTTTTCGTTTACTGTTGGGGTCACTGATCACGATGAAAAAAATAAAAAAATTTTCCAAAGAATCGTTTTGGAGATATTTGAAATAGCTAGATGTTTGACCACTTGTTTTAATCAATGTAACACCCCTCAAAAACCGATGGTCCATTGCCATTTTTAACTGGCACCCTTCGAAAGGAAATAGATGCACCTTTCCGAAAAGGTATGGCGCTTTGTGATCGGACCGAAATTGATGGATTTATAGCTTCTGAAAGTTCCAAAAAAGTTTCATTTTTGGCGTTTTTTTTTCATAGCTAGTTTTAATTAATTTTTTAATAATATTAATAAATATTTTTAAATTATTTTGAGTATGCAGATCTAAAGGGCCGTTAGTCCCAAAAAGTTGAGGCCGAATATTTGCAAATCGGATGTACTTTCTAGGAGATATGCATAGTTTAGTAAAATGACTCAAAGTCATCACAAGTCAGCAATGGTACCAAAAATCTTTTTCAAGGGAAGTCGCCTGTTTTCGCGATTTCCAATTTCGAGAAACGATCAAAATAGTGTCACGTAATGTATGTACACTTGATTCAAAGACATTTAATTTATTTTTTAAAAAAATCGAGAAGGAAAATTTTTGAATTTTTTCGACAAAAATATGGTTTTTGGTTAACACCCAGCCCCCTTTAAAAACATACGAATATTCAGACTCAGAAGAAGACTTTATTGGTTGAAGTTTTTCGCGCCTTTCATTCGATGCCATATCCTGATGGAATCGTTCACCCTGTTCATCACTTTCTGCTCCCAAGTTCAATGGAAAGAAGTCGAAATGACTGCTAAGGAAGTGCATTTTAAGAGATATAGGGCATAGAGTAGGGCAGATGACAGATGACATTTCGACTTCTTTCCATTGAACTTGGGACTTTTGGACCATCGGTTTTTGAGGGGTGTTACATTGATTAAAACAAGTGGTCAAACATCTAGCTATTTCAAATATCTCCAAAACGATTCTTTGGAAAATTTTTTTATTTTTTTCATCGTGATCAGTGACCAAACAGTAAACGAAAAAAATGGGTCCCAGCGTTTAAATATAAAAAAAATTAAAAATTGTAAACTAGTGTAATTATTAGATGTAAGCTTTACAAATAACTTAGAAAGATTTTGCATTGGCTGAAAGGAAGTTAATAATTTTATTTGTATTAAAACACATCATACACTTTCAAATAGAAACACACACACACAATACAAATCAAAACAAATCCAAATAAAAAAACTTCCGTACTGGTTCAGAAATTCGAATCTTAAGATTTTGCCTTTGCCTTAAGAATATGTAGTAAGTTTGTCTATTTTCTTCCCTGGCCGAAATTAAATAGGGCTAAACATTTCCATTTATTTAAACAATATGAGGCACGCGCAAGGAAAAGCAAAATAACCAATTGATTTGAATATTTAGTTTTTTTTAATATTAGCAATGCGATTTGAATTTTAAAACACAAAAATCTGTAAGAAAATGCCTTAGATCTGTTGTGGAAATGTAAAAGAAAAATATTCTATTAGCAAATGGATATCAGTATCATGAATTTAAATTTAAGCAAACCTTATTTCCATAGTCATTTATTTTAGGTTCAATTTTTATTAGGTTTCTCCATACAAGCGGAAGGGACAAAACCTACTTCACCCCTTGCATTTCTTCCATCTCTTGTTTCAAAATACACGGGGGTGACACAAAAAAGTAAGGGGTAAATGAGGTTTCTATGTGGATCTCTGGCAGTAGAATGCAGGGCAAAAACCATTGGTTTTTCTCCTTCCCGAAAATTAGGTTTTCCACATGTACTTAGTTTTGGTTTTCCGCTACCTGCAATATTTGGTTTTCCACACGCTCCCAGTTTTGGTTTTCCACTGCTTTGCAGTATCTGATTTCCCACAATAAAAATACATATTTTCATGTAATATTTGTACGTGTATTTATTAATAATATTTGCAGTAGAAGCATTTAAATTAAAAATTGTTAATGTATGAAGCATTCCCGGTTTTCGCTTGGCGGAATGGAGGTCTTAGGTATCCATGTATTGTAAGGCTGTCTTGTGAAAATATCAAAAATAATTAAGATATGAATGTAAGACTAGGAATAATAATAAGAGTAATTACCATTATTACATCTCCGTACAAAATTAAGGGATCTCTCCAGATTATGCCATGGCCGATCATTTACCCTCTGATCAGCTGTTTTATGTCGGGTATCTACAACAAAAACTATGAGAAGAAAAAATCAAATATAGCAAATGCAGGCGCAACAGTTCTGGTCCCAAGAAGTCTCAATCGGCCTGGCTGAAATATATGTAATATTATGATTATGTTAAACAACTTAGTTTATACAACCATTTAATGAACACCGCACACCATTAACCACTGGTGAAGATTAAAAACATTTCAAATGACACTGAAATGCAGAATTTGTGTTGAAAATAGCATCTGGAGGTGAGTTTATTTATTAATGGCGAAAACTATCTTTGGTACTAACATCTGTAACGCTGAAAAAAAGATTATTAAACGACAACACATATTTTACCACTCACCTTTTTCTTGTTTTTAGAATTAACTGAAATTTTTCAATTTTTTCACGAAATTTTATACTGATGTGACCGCACATCAAATAATTGATAATACCAACATTCCGAGGAAAGATAATAGTTGGTCATAATTTCGTTGCATCTTATGATCACACTTGGCCCGCGAATAAAATTTCGTTTAAATAATATTTTTCAGGGACCGTAATCATTAAAGGTTACGTATATTAAAGGTGTATTAGGTATTTTTCGCCAATTCAGTGTACTACCAAACGAAGTTTTATTATTTAACAACACTTAGAAAATGGCGTAGGCCACGATCTGACGATCAAATTATTTTATTTCATACAAAATTTTAAAATTGTTAAAAATTAATAATTGATTTCTATGTAAGTTAATGGCAATCTCTATATCAATATAAGGGAAGGCATAAAAAATGTCCAGTAGCAAATTCCACCCAGAACGGATTGTCATAAAAATCTAAAAAAATCACATTAATTCGGAGAATAATTAGAAGCCGCGTGTGAGGTATAAATTAGATCAATTAACGACCCCAAAGTGCCCCAAAATTCGATTCTTTTTTTGTTAAATTTTTTCTTTTGCCATTTCTCTGTTATAAATGTTGTTAAAATGGGTTAAAAATGTGATGTTCATAATCTTATGGCATACCCGCAAATAACTGCATTTAAATTTTTTGGAAATTCAGCCTCCTTTACCAAGTCCCCAATATTTTCAAATTTGGTTTTGCCTTCTGACGTCACGGCCTCCACATATGTATGTATGTATGTATGTTCTGGTGGCGCACTTTGCATAAACCCAGCGGGAAAGTGAGAAGTTGGTTTTTAGTGTACTGGAAATCCTATTTTTTCTAGCAGGCAGTGGTGAGGGGATAGATAAATTCGGAGCGCTAAATAGGGTGGGTTTCTGAATAGCATCAATTTCAGGCCACTTATGCGCTGTGTGATTTCTGTGTCATCCCGATTGTAATATTTTTAAACAAAAAAATCAGCTACTTATAATATTGTTCTCACATTTATATTTATTTGTTTATTTTTTTAAAAAACGTAAAAAAGATATTAATTGTTGTTATCTAATAAATGAAATTCAATAATAATTATTGATGATTTTCATTTATTTTACTCAAAAACAAAACTCAGATGTCACACGGCATGAATGAGATTGTGTGCCAATTTGATTTCAAATCCTTGTTACGCGACCCCAAAGCTACAAACTGGATTTCGTAAAATATTCATAAATATTCAAGAAATAATACACATAATAATAATTTGGATAATGAAATTAATAAAAATTGTAGAGTAAAGCCGAGGTCAGACGATCAAATTTATAAAGGATTGTCATTAACTTACAAAGAAAAAAATTATTGATTTTTAACATTTTTAAAATTTTGTATCAAATAAAATAATTTGATCGTCAGATCGTGGCCTACGCCATTTTCTAAGTGTTGTTAAATAATAAAACTTCGTTTGGTAGTACACTGAATTGGCGAAAAATACCTAATATACCTTTAATATACGTGACCTTTAATGATTACGGTCCCTGAAAATATTATTTAAACGAAATATTTATTCGCGGGCAAAGTGTGACCTCAAGATGCTACGAAATTATGACCAACTATTATCTTTCCTCGGAATGTTGGTATTATCAAATATATGATGTGCGGTCACATTAGTATAAAATTTCGTGAAAAAATTTCAGTTAATTCTAAAAAACAAGAAAAAGGTGAGTGATAAAATAAATGTTGTCGTTTAATAATCTTTATTTCAGCGTTACAGAGGTTAGTCCCAAAGATAGTTTTCGCATTAATAAATAAATTCACCTCCAGATGCTATTTTCAACACAAATTCTGCATTTCAGTGTCACTTGAAATCTTTTTGATTTTCACCAGTGGTAAATGGTGTGCGGTGTACATTAAATGGTTGTATAAACTTAGTTGTTTAACATAATCAAAATATTACATATATTTCAGCCAGGTCGATTGAGACTTCTTGGGACCAGAACTGTTGCGCCTGCATTTGCCATATTTGATTTTTTCTTCTCATAGTTTTTGTTGTAGATACCCGACATAAAACAGCTGATCAGAGGGTAAATAATCGGCCATGGCATAATTTCTGGAGAGATCCCTTAATTTTGTACGGAGATGTAATAATGGTAATTACTCTTATTATTATTCATAGTCTTACATTCATATCTTAATTATTTTTGATATTTTCAGAAGACAGCCTTACAAGACATGGATACCTAAGACCTCCATTCGGCCAAGCGAAAACCGGGAATGCTTCAGACATTAACAATTTTCAATTCAAATGCTTCTACTGCAAATATTATTAATAAATACACGTACAAATATTACATGAAAATATGTATTTTTATTGTGGGAAATCAGATACTGCAAAGCAGTGGAAAACCAAAACTGGGAGCGTGTGGAAAACCAAATATTGCAGGTAGAGGAAAACCAAAATTAAGTACATGTGGAAAACCTAATTTTCGGGAAGGAGAAAAACCAATGGTTTTTGCCCTGCATTCCACTGCCAGAGGTCCACATAGAAACCTCATTTACCCCTCACATTTTTGTGTCACCCCCGTGTATTTTGAAACGAGAGATGGAAGAAATGTAAGGGGGTAAGGAGGTTTTTTCCCTTCCGCTTGTATGGAGAAACCTAATGAAAATTACATATTTTCCAGAGGAACTTTCCCGCTGGGAAGTCGTACATGTATGTGTGTATGTCATGCTGTCGCACTTTAAGTGTGACCGCGCAAGGGGAATTTAAGTGTGACCGCGCAAGGGGAAAAAATGAAAATACCACAGTCACAGCAGATTTAAAATGAGCGGTTAAAAAATCGATTATATCGAACATCGATTCTTTTGCACCATTTTTTTTTTAGCCAAACGTTAAATTTTAAAAAAGATTTTCCTGTATGCAAAATCATGCTGCTCCCCACACAACCACTAGGTATGAGCGTGTGTACGTGTGTGTGCGCATTGCAGCTGACTAAGGAAGTGAGATTCGCTTAGATTCAAATTCATGATAACACTGATATCCTTTTGCTAAAAGAATATTTCATTTACATTTCCCCAACAGATTTAAAACATTTTCTTACAGATTTTTGTGTTTTAAAATTCAAATCGCATTGAAAATATTAAAAAAACACTAAATATTCAAATCAATTGATTCTCTTGCTCTTACTTACACGTGCCTCAAATTGTTTAAACAAATGAAAATGTTTAAACAATTTGATTCCAATTTGGCTTCATTTTAAGGTAATTAATTAATTATCAAGAAGTTACATCTTCAAAAGAAGTAAACGTAGCTCGGTTTAAATATTCTTCAAATTTCGTCTTTGATGAACAAAAAATACAGGGACAATTAACAAAGTCGAAAAGGTAAAATGAGGTATCAAGGCCAAGATCAACAGGATTTGTTTTTAAGGACCGATAAAATAAAATCCAGCCTAAAATTTTCATTCCTTTCAAAAATGTTCTTAGATTTATAATATGAGTGTCCGTCCACTTAAGGGCAATAGTATTGCTTCAATGTATTAAAATTAGAATTGGAGACAATAATTTTTTCATCTGCGAAAATCTTAAAGCGTAAATCCTAACCAAAATTATCATATTTGTTGTTGGAGAGCTATGTAAATCTTTAAGCAATTCGTTTTCATTTTTTTTTTTTAATTAAGTTTATTTATTTCTTAAGAAAGATTTAACAAAAACACATAATGGTTTTTTTCTAGTTTTTATATTTTCCTTAAGTTGTTTGCATAGGAAAAAATACTGTTTTTTTTTTACCGAAATTAAGGAAAAAAGTTCTGATAAAATCTTTTCTTGATTTATAGGCTAAAAATTAGTCATTTTTTAAATTAAATTTAATTTTCAATTTTAGTTTCCGCAGGCGAAGCTGCGGGCTCCCGACCCTGCTAGTCCTTTATAAATTTGATCGTCTGAACGTGGCTTTACTCTACAACTTTTTTTTAATTTCATTATCTTAATTATTATTATGTGTATTATTTCTTGAATATTTATGAATATTTTACGAAATTCAGTTTGTAGCTTTGGGGTCGCGTAACTTGGATTTGAAATCAAATTAGCACACAATCTCATTCATGCCGTGTGACATCTGAGTTTTGTTTTTGAGTAAAATAAATGAAAATCATCAATAATTATTTTGGTTACAATAATTATTATTGAATTTCATTTATTAGATAACAACAATAAATATCTCTTTTGCGTTTTTAAAAATTATAAACAAATAAATATAAATGTGTGAACAATATTATAAGTAGCTGATTTTTTTATTAAAAAATATTACAATCGGGATGACACAGAAATCACACAGCGCATAAGTGGCCTGAAATTAATGCTATTCAGAAACCCACCCCATTTAGCGCTCCGAATTTATCTAACCCCTTTCCAGTACACTAAAAACCAACTTCTCACTTTCCCGCTGGGGAGTGCGCCAGCAGAACATACATACATACATACATACAAACAAAATTTGGAAATATTGGGGACTTGGTAAAGGAAACTGAATTTCTAAAAAATTTAAATGCAGTTATTTGCGGGTATGCCATAAGATTATGAACATCACATTTTTAAATCATTTTAACAGTATTTATAACAGAGAAATGTCAAAAGAAAGAATTTTTCAAAAAGCAAATCGTATTTGGGGACTTTTGGGGTTGTTTTTTGTTCTAACTCGACCGTCACACGCGGCTCCTAATTATTTTAGGAATTAACGTGATTTTTTAAGATTTTTATGCCAATCCGTTCTGGGTGAAATTTGCTACTGACCATAGTTTATAGCTTGTATTTTATATATTAGTTTAGATTTAGATACAAAAAATAAATTTCTATCATTTATTGGTAATACTATATATTAGCGGACTCACAACTGAAATTCGCGAAAAAATTATCCTCGATAGACCGATGGAACTCATTTAAACATTTAATTAATTTTATAGGAACTCACTAAAATTAATTTACGTTGATTTAAAATATGAGGAAAGCACCCTTTTTTATAGCAAACCCGGGAACTTTGAAATTCAATTACAAGAGAACCATGGCCGACCGCCAAGTTCTTTTTGCACGTAAATTCTTAAGAAATCGCGGTCCATCGAGGATAATTTTTTCTCGAATTTCGGGGGTGAGTCCGCTTATCTAGAGTATTACCAAAAAAAATGTATTCTTTTTTAAAATTATCATATTCTTGTCGAAAATATCACTTTAGAATTTTTAAAATTCACATAGTGTTCACTCTCCTATAACTCTTTTGCACTTGAAAAAAATACACAAGCCACCTATTGATCCCTAAGGGACCACTCGGTGGTCGATCCCTTTTCCACCCCGAAAGGGCCACAGTTTCTCCCTTTCAAACTAAATTCGAGATGATGATAGCTTGACATTTATCATATCTTTGCCATATGATATTATATAACGTATAAATATACTTTTTAAATTTACCAAATTTAGTATTTTTTTTAATTATTAAAAATTCAAAATATTTATTCATGGTAGAATAATTATTCTTACAAAATATCAAAATTAACAGCACTTTGCAATTAGATATTTTCTCAAAAAAGAATGTGACAGGTAAGAAAGCGTTTTTTGACCCTATAAAGCAGGGGTGCTCAAAACTGCCTTCCCTGCAAGCAAAGAGGCAATATTTCTATCTCCTATCGTCCAGAAGTCACTTCTTAGTAACTTCTGGAAGTTAGAAACACGACAGAACACATTTTACAAAAACAAAATATACATCTATCGCGAAGAAGTCACTTCTTAGTCACTTCTGGACGATAGAAAGACGATAGAACACATTTTACAAAAACAAAAAGGGTCACGATCGTGGAGAAGTAACTTTTAAGGCACTTCTAGGCGATAGAAATAAAAAGGCGATAGAACACATTTTACAAAAACAAAACCAATGGGAAAAAACTATCTTCCAATTAACTTCTGGAAGTTAAAATGAAGATAGAAAAGAGTTAGGTTTAATTTTTTTTCGAAGTTTTTGAGGTACAGTCCGCACTTGGTTCTCTCTTTATACCTGAAAACTACTTTTTTTTTTCTTTGACCTACGCACGTTGTATTTCGAATTCAAGCGTCAGTTCGTTTCGAGATTTCTTTGTGATCAGTGCGATTTTTTCAGAATTTCTGTGTTTGTAATGAAGTGCGCAGTGAACTTGTTATTTTTTTTAAATATAACATACCGCGTACGGTGGAATATAAAGAAACTTCAATATTTATTTACACCAAAAATAAAAATGATTGAAGAAAACAATGTTTAAGCGTGTACGATGAAGGCTGTCATGCGAAAGCAAATTGAATTACTTGGCGTGAAGCTCTGGGCAAACCGAAAACTTAACTATACTCCATTATGTATTTAATTACAAAAGGTAAATACCTTCTCTGATTTTTATATGACACAATATTAAATATTTTTTTGTTATTTTAAACATTTTCATGGAACACGGAGCTGGAATTAAATAAATAATACAACACCATTTCCTACAAGCTTATGGACCGTGCTTACATGCAGCATTGTAGCATCAAAAAATGTGTTGAAATAATAAAAAAGAAAAAATTACTAAAAAAAAACGTATTTTCCTTTTAACCATTTTGAATTGGGAAAGGGTCTTCTAGGTATCTTCAACTAGTGTCTTCTCAGTAACTCCCAGAAGTGACTTCGGCGACACTTCTACAAGTGACTTGCACGATATCGCATTGGGATCGCCGAAGTCACCCCCGTCGGGAAGAAATGTTCCACTACGGCGGCACTTCTAGAAGCGTCGCCGAAGTCACTTCTGCAAGTGACTTCCGCGATATCGCATTCAGATCGCCGAAGTCACCCCCGTCGGGAAGAAATTTTCCACTACAAAATGGTTTTGTACTAATTTTTCCCTTTTTTCCTCTACCTGCAATATTTGGTTTTCCACACGCTCCCAGTTTTGGTTTTCCACTGCTTTGCAGTATCTGATTTCCCACAATAAAAATACATATTTTCATGTAATATTTGTACGTGTATTTATTAATAATATTTGCAGTAGAAACATTTGAATTGAAAATTGTTAATGTCTGAAGCATTCCCGGTTTTCGCTTGGTGGAATGGAGGTCTTAGGTATCCATGTCTTGTAAGGCAGTGTTGTGAAAATATCAAAAAAATTTAAGATATGAGTGTAAGACTAGGAATAATAATAAGAGTAATACCATTATTACAACTCCGTACAAAATTAAGGGATCTCTCCAGAAATTATGCCATGGCCAATCATTTACCCTCTGATCAGCTGTTTTATGTCGGGTATCTACAACAAAAACTATGAGAAGAAAAAATCAAATATGGCAAATGCAGGCGCAACAGTTCTGGTCCCAAGAAGTCTCAATCGGCCTGGCTGAAATATATGTAATATTATGATTATGTTAAACAACTAAGTTTATACAACCATTTAATGAACACCGCACACCATATACCACTGGTGAAGATTAAAAACATTTCAAATGACACTGAAATGCAGAATTTGTGTTGAAAATAGCATCTGGAGGTGAATTTATTTATTAATGGCGAAAACTATCTTTGGTACTAACCTCTGTAACGCTGAAATAAAGATTATTAAACGACAACATTTATTTTATCACTCACCTTTTTCTTGTTTTTTAAAATTAACTGAAATTTTTTCACTTTTTTCACGAAATTTTATACTGATGTGACCGCACATCATATATTTGATAATTCCGAGGAAAGATAATAGTTGGTCATAATTTCGTTGCATCTTAAGGTCACACTTTGCCCGCGAATAAATATTTCGTTTTAATAATATTTTTCAGGGACCGTAATCATTAAAGGTTACGTATATTAAAGGTATATTAGGTATTTTTCGCCAATTCAGTGTACTACCAAACGAAGTTTTATTATTTAACAACACTTAGAAAATGGCGTAGGCCACGATCTGACGATCAAATTATTTTATTTCATACAAAATTTTAAAAATTTTGAAAAATCAATAATTGATTTCTATGTAAGTTAATGGCAATCCTTTATAAATTTGATCGTCTGACCGTGGCTTTACTCTACAATTTTTTTTAATTTCATTATCCAAATTATTATTATGTGTATTATTTCTTGAATATTTTTAATATTTTACGAAATCCAGTTTGTAGCTTTGGGGTCGCGTAACATGGATTTGAAATCAAATTGGCACACAATCTCATTCATGCCGTGTGACATCTGAGTTTTGTTTTTGAGTAAAATAAATGAAAATCATCAATAATTATTATGGTTACAATAATTATTATTAAATTTTTTATAATAATAATAATTTTAATTTTTTTTTACGTTTTTAAAAATTATAAACAAATAAATATAAATGTGAGAACAATATTATAAGTAGCTGATTTTTTTGTTAAAAAATATTACAATCGGGAAGACACAGAAATCACACAGCGCATAAGTGGCCTGAAATTTATGCTATTCAGAAACCCACCCCATTTAGCGCTCCCCTCACCACTGCCTGCTAAAAAAAATAGCGCCAGCAGAACATACATACATACATATGTGGAAGCCGTGACGTCACATTGCGAGAACAAAATTTGGAAATATAGGGGACTTGGTGAAGGAAACTGAATTTCTAAAAAATTTAAATTCAGTTATTTGCGGGTATGCCATAAGATTATGAACATCACATTTTTAAATCATTTTAACAGTATTTATAACAGAGAAATGGCAAAAGAAAGAATTTTACAAAAAACAAATCGAATTTGGGGACTTTTGGGGTTGTTTTTTGTTCTAACTCGGACGTCACACGCGGCTCCTAATTATTTTAGGAATTAACGTGATTTTTTAAGATTTTTATGCCAATCCGTTCTGGGTGAAATTTGCTACTGACCATAGTTTATAGCTTGTATTTTATTATACCCGTTACTCGTAGAGTAAAAGGGTATATTGTATTCGTGCAAAAGTATGTAACAGGTAGAAGGAAGCGTTTCCGACCCTATAAAGTATATATATTCTTGATCAGGGTCACTAGCCGAGTCGATCTAGCCATGTCCGTCTGTCCGTCCGGATGAGAGATCTCAGAAACTACAAAAGCTAGAGAATTGGGATTACCCACACATATTCTTTGGCTTCCTACGCAGCGCAAGTTTGTTTCAGCAGGGGTCCACGCCCCCTCTAACGCCCACAATCGCCTAACGCCCACAATAAAAAGTGTCTGGCGCCCACACCTTTAAAGATTTTGGAAAAGTTTTATTGCATTTATCAATACCTATCGAAATGTAGAAGAAATTTTTCAAATCGGACCACTCGTTAAAAAGTTATGCCAGATTAAAAATTTTCTATCTCCATCTACCTCGCACTCACTTTGGCTGAGTAACGGGTATCTGATAGTCGGGGCACCCGACTATAGCGTTCTCTCTTGTGTATAAGCTTAGATTTAGATAAAAAAAATAAATGTCTATCATTTATTGGTAATACTCTATATTAGCGGACTCACCCCCGAAATTCGCGAAAAAATTATCCTCGATAGACCGATGGAACTCTGTTTGCTCGCAAAGCAGGGTTAAAATTGCAACTTCGCGAACCCACTAGGTTTATGCAGAAATCGAAACAAAACAAGAGAGAACGCTATAGTCGGGTGCCCCGACTATCAGATACCCGTTACTCAGCTAAGGGAGTGCGAGGGAGATAGATATATAAAATCTTTGATCGGGCATAACTTTTTAACGAATGGTCCGATTTGAAAAATTTCTTCTACATTTCGATAGGTATTGATAGTCACAATAAAACTGCATTTTTTCCAAAATCTTTAATGGTGTGGGCGCTAGACACCTTTCAAAAAATGGTGTAGGGCGATTGAGGGCGTTAGAAGGGGCGTGGCACCATTTTGAAATAAACTTGCGCTGCGTAGGAACTTCAAGAATATGCATGCAAAATGCCAATCCTCTAGCTTTTATAGTTTCCGAGATCTCAGCGTTCATACGGACGGACAGACGGACATGGCTAGTTCGACTCGGCTAGTGATCCTGATCAAGAATATATATACTTTATAGGGTCAGAAAAGCTTCCTTCTCCCTGTTACATACTTTTGCACGAATACAATATACCCTTTTACTCTACGAGTAACGGGTATAAAAACGTGTAGCCGGCTTCTTATCCAAGTGTGTGCTTTATTCCAAGAGTTTCGTTAACTAGAGTTACAAACTTTCTCTTTTCCGTTCCTGCCATCGTACATAGGTATTTTTCTTAACTTAGTATTTTATGTAATTTTAGTATGTTCGTGGCTTGCCGACTCGTTGCAACGAACATAAATAAAAAGAATATAATGAAATGACCAAACATCGCCCGCGTTAAGGCGCTGCAAGCCTTCAATCAATTGGTAGAGGTGCTAGTCGGTGTACTGATCGATTGTACACGCCTTGTTTAGTGTCTACTAGAGCAACGCGAACCTTGCCATCCGCTCCTTGCTTTACCTCTGTGACTCTGCCTAACAGCCACTTCTGTGGCGGTAAATTGTCTGCTTTGATGACGACGATAGTTCCTGGTCGAAGATTGGCCGGTTCCTTTGTCCACTTGACTCTTTGCTGCAGTCCCGCAATATAGTCACGAGACCAGTTTTGCCAAAACCGTTGTTTAATGGCTGATATAAGGTGCCAGCGTTGAAGGTGCGTTAAGTCATCCTCCGGATGAGGAGGAACCGATCCTGGGGGTAGCGCAGCGAGCGTGGTGCCTACCAGAAAGTGGGCTGGAGTTATTGCCTCTCCGTCGTTGGGGTTGTTGCTGTCAGCTACCAGCGGACGCGAATTCAATACCGCTTCCACTTCAACTAGGATCGTGTGAACTTCGTCCTCCTTGAGCAAGGCATTTCCGACGGACTTCAAAAACAGATTCTTAGCGGACTTGACGGCCGCCTCCCATAAGCCTCCAAAATGGGGGGCCCGGGGCGGAATGAACACGAACTCAACCTGGTGATGGACGCCGTACGTTCCCAATGTGTTGCGATACGTCCGGACATCGAAGGCCATTTCTTCAAGCATCCTTGCGGAACCGACAAAATTGGTTGCATTGTCGCAATACAGTCGTTCGAGCGGGCCGCGCCGGCCAACAAATCTGCTGAGACAGAGGATAAATGAGTTAGAAGTTAGATCTTTCAACAGTTCTAGGTGAACCGCTTTCGTGGAGAAACAAATGAAGACTGCGACATACATTTTTTGAGCTGCCTTGCCACGCACTCCTAGCGACACCTTGATTAAACCGAACAGATCGACTCCGCTTATTCTAAAAGGTCGACTGACTCTGACACGGTCAAAAGGCAGATTTCCCATTATTTGCGACAATAACCGTGGCTTGTATCGGAAACAGTGCGTGCATCGTCGCACAACAGCACACAAATTGTCTGCCGAAGCAGGCCGACTAGCGCGCGCGGTCCTGCGTGGCAATTAGCGTAGTGCAGGTGCTCGATATATAATTTTAAAACGATTCCCCTTGGGCATTAATATCGGGAATTTGGCACTGGGTTCTAGATCCGCGTGCGCTAGCCGACCGCCTACTCGCACCAAGGTTAAAGTACGAGTTCCAAAACTTTCATTGCTGATAAATGGACTGAGGTTTTGGTAAGAATTAGGTAATGGCAAATTGTTCTTTAGTTTCTTAAATTCGACTGCAAAGGATTCGCGCTGAACAGCCTGCGCGATAATATAAAATGAAAAACTAAGTTCTGCAGCTGATACCACGTGCTCGTTCCCCAAGTTCCAGGTCCTGCCGTACACAAAACGAAAGATAAATGTTGTAATTCTCAAGACCTTCACAAAGGAAGACGAATTTTCGACTACCTGTAGTAAAGGATGATTTAAAACAACAGCAACCATATGAGCGATTGCTGGCGGTTTCATTTCCAGTTGGCTTTCGAGGGGCATGTTAGCCAAGTGTGGGTTAACTGGCCAATAGGTCGAGTCCATGGACAAAAACGAAGGGCCTTCGAACCAAAGGGACGTATCAAGATCTTTGACCGTAGTTCCTCGAGAGGGTAGGTCCGCTGGATTGAAGTTAGTCGGGACGTGTCGCCAGACTGCAGTTGGAACCAGCTCGTGAATAGCCGAAATCCTATTTGCGACGAATGTTTTAAGCTTCGACAGATGAGTACTCAACCAAAAGAGAACAACTTCCGAATCCAACCACATGATAATTTGCTCGGCGCTGTAAAGATTGAGTGTTTGCACATCACTCCACAACTTTGCTAAGAGGTGAGCCGCACACAGTTCTATCCGTGGAACACTAAGTCTATTGAGTCTGGATTTGGCTGTTAGCACTCTAACCTTTATCCCCTCTGAGGTCACTGACCTTACGTACAAACAACAACCGTAGGCATCTTCTGACGCGACCGCAAACCCGTGGATTTGATAAGAGCCACCTAACTGAGTACCGACATGTCGAGGGATTTTTAAGGTTTCTAAATCAGCAAAGCATGATGACACTGTCGGGTATCTCGTCGTCCCATCCAATTTTTAGCGACCTTAATTTCTGAATAAAAATTTTTGCAAGGGTAAGGACAGGGCAAATGAGTCCTAACGGATAGAACAACCGCGCTGTAACTGAAAGCATGGATCGCTTAGTGGGTGGGTCTTCAAGCTGTAACTTCAGGGCGTTGAATTTGAATGTATCCTGATTTGGACTCCAAGTAAGACCAAACGTTTTTGTATCGGTGTCTTCGCCAATGAGGCTTTTGATTCATCGACCTGTTGTTCGATGAGAGTACAATTCGAAGACCACTTAGCCAAAACAAACCCTGCGGAATCTAAAATCTCTGTGACTTCCTTTCGCAATTTCCTTAGCTCCTGGATGGAATCAGCCCCTGTTAATAAGTCATCGACATAAAAATCATTTTGTAACGCCTGTGAAGCTAAGGGAAGAGAATCGGAGTATGTCTCGCTAAGCTGTTTCAAACACCGTATTGCGAGGAAAGGAGCACTTGCCGTACCATTCGTTACGGTGTTCAACCGATAAATTTGTAGAGGGTCTTGCGGGTTTTCTCGCCATATGATCAGCTGAAACCTTCTATGAGCCTCATCTAATATCACTTGTCTATACATTTTAGTGATATCTGCCGACATTGCGAATTTATGGAACCTAAATTTAAGCAGCGTGGCATATAGGCAAGGCTGAATCGTTGGCCCTACCAAGAGAATTTCATTTAAAGAAATTTTGGAAGTGGTTCTGCACGAAGCGTCGAAGACGACTCTTAATTTAGTCGAAGAGCTTTCAGGCCGGAGAACGCACTGATATGGTATAAAATAATGAGGCTCGTTGGGTATCCTATTATCTGTAGCCTCCATGTGACCGAGGACTAAATATTCCTTCATAAACTGGGTATACATCGAATGGTTTAACGGGTTCACTTTCATACGCCCCTCTAAGGAGAGAAAACGGCGTCGTGCTGTTTCATACGAGGAACCGAGACACGAAGGACTCGATTTGAAAGGCAGGCTAACTACAAATTTTCCTGTAGGGTCACGCGAGACGGTATCAGCAAAAGATTTTTCACTCAACACTTGGTCAGGGGTATACAGCTGTAATTTCGTTAAATCAGGTATTCTTTCAATTTCCCAAAACTTCCTTAGTGTGCGATCCAGAATGTTGTCTTCCGTAACTACTAAAGTAGAGTATGAGATAGATCGTGCCGGCGGATTGTCTTTGCAGGTTCCTGATGCTACCCAACCAAAGACCGTGTTTTGTAGGGTTGGACCTGAGTGCCTATGACGTATTTGCCCTTCCCTAAGCAAGTCGAAAAACAAGTCAGCGCCGATCAGCATGTCGACGCGTTTGCATAGGTTTACTGATCGAAGCACTTAGTGACTGTTGGGATACCTGATTGGCAATAGGCAGTGGCAATTCATTACCAGACGGTACTTGGGAGGCCGATGTATACCGATGAAGAAGTGTGTTATGATTCTTTTTACAAATTCGACAATGAGATGACTGGCATGTTGAGACACTATGCCCTCTGCGTAGACAAGTAATACAAAGAGGTGCAGTCTTTGCGAATTTGAACCGAGCTTCTACCGAGATATTTGCGAAGGATGTGCAACTTTGAATGAAATGGTCATCTGAGTTGCAGAAGAAACATTTAGATTTGGGTTCTTCGATAGGTTGAGAAACTGCTAGTGCCGCCTTGCTATATCTAGGCTTATTCCCTTGTTGACTCTGTTTGGAAGCTCTCCTGCACGTCGTGGATTCCTCAGCCGCTAAGTGTTGATAACGTTTATTTAGCGCTTCTGAGCAATCTTTCCACAACGGAATGGAATCGTAATTTAGTCGTTCTTCCCGTCGCGACCGCGTTTTAGGATCCACTCTAGACATGACAATGTGAATTATCATTGCTTGGCTTTATTTTTCTCGTTGCTGAGCGAGAGAAGAGATTCATAGATAGCAGTTACGGTGTCGATAAGCGATCGCAATGCTGCTGCGGATGGCGTGTGCATTGCTGGGATTTCAAACAAGTGAGATATACTTTTAAAGCACGGATTGTCATAAACTCTAATCAAGGCCGCATGGGTCTTTGCGTAATTTGCTTCTGTGATCTGGTAAGCCTTTAGTGTTCCTAACGCTTCCTTTTCTAAACAGGATATCAAATGATTGAACTTTTCGACATTGGATAGTTACTCATCGTTGTGAACCAAGCTATTAAACAAGCCTATAAAATTTGAACTCGGCGTAGTTGCCGTCGAATTTTGGAAGTTTCATGTGTGGTAGTATTTTACTGTGGCTTGTTGAAGAATTTAAACTACTGTTATTGGCGAAGGTAGAATGACTTCTTTCTCCTTCAGACCGATTGCAGTGTGACAGTACTACGGCCTTGGCTGATACACATAAGTCCTCTAACTCCTCTCTACATGATAATTCAATGTTAATTGCCTCTAATTGTTGTTGCAAATCAAACGCCTTTTCAATGTATCCATTTAAAATACAAACGACATTCCATTTCGTACGCATTAGGGGAAGTTTCTTGACTACGAACTGTGGCTTCGATTCTAACAATGTGATTCTTATTCCGCTCAAGCTGTTCCAGCAATTCATTTGTGTCTTCCTCTGTTGAGGGAGTTCTACCAATACGTTTTCGACCTCCACCCATTGTGACCAGCAACGTCTCTTTTGTAGATTATTCCTAACAAGAAATGCCAGTGCAATGCTGCTAGTACCGATCGAATGTCTACACTGAAAAATTCTGCTAGGCTATGCGCGATAGAAACAAGAGAGGCAAAAAGTCAGACACAACCAAGGAGCGCGCGACGAACGAGGCAAATTAGCTTATTGAAGACCGAATGTGTATATGTGCGCTGATGACTGCAAGCCCAATGAATCACTATGGACGGCAGTCCATGTAGTGACGAAGCGCACAAGGAGAGTGTGCGAAGGCGACTACTATATATAGCCGCAGAATTGAAAATCTGCTGTGATGGTCCGATCATAATGAGTGATACACCAATCGAAAGGTATTGCAAAAACTTAAAGGATTGCATACCAAGACTTTAAGAAAATCAATTGGCTTGGGAAAGAGAGCGGTGAAAGTGAAAAAGTGAAAATTTCGAAATTTGGAGTTGTTGGGGCCGGTGGGGATAAATGCCCCCTCGCAATGTTTTAGTTGTGTTCCTATTGAAAATACCCGTCGAATGAGGGGTCATATAATAAAATCCGACCGTTCAAAAGTTATAGCCAAAATACGATTTTCTTCTTCTTCCCAAAATGAAAATTTAATTCTGTTTGTCAGTTTGTCAGTTGGTCAGTTTGTCCAAAATATGTTTCTTAAGTTTTGAAAATTTAATATGACGTTCATCACATCGATATAAAAAACTTTTGTTCTACCACTTTTGGAAAAACTCGCTAGTTTAGCGGGAAAACAGCTATAAATAGCTAAAATTCGGAACGCCGTAACTTCTATACTACTAAAGCTACAGAGTTGTGCTGCATCTCGTTTGAAAGGTATTTTTAAATGCTATAAATGGCCTTCATATGCAATTTGTGTAAATGTAATAGTTAAAACAAGAAAGGAAGCTAGCTTCGGCCAACCGAAGCTTATATACCCTTGCAGATCATTCCTATTCATTTACAAAAACATTAATTTAAATGAACTTTCGTATATGTTACAACAATCCAAATTTTAGCTGCTTTCGTATTACTTTGGCATTAATTTTTTGATCCTTCCTATGGCAGCTATATAATATAGCCGTCCGAATTTTGTTAAATTTTATTCGAAATTTTGAAATGTTAAAGAAAAGCCATATCCTAGAGGAAAAGACAATGTAATAAAAATCAACAAGGATATAATTGTTTTCCTATTAATTTCCATATAATTTTCGGACCGTTCCTATGGCAGCTATATGATATAGTGATCCGATTTTATAAAAATTTAATCCGAAATTCCAAAATATTTAATAAATAATATTCCCAAGAGTAGAAAGTAATATTTCAAAAAACATCAAATCTAGAATTTTTTGCACGATTTTTTTTTCGATCCTTCCTATGGGAGCTATAAGATATAGCTATCCGATCCGGCCGGTTCCGACTTATATACTACCTGCAATAAAAAGAAGACTTTTGGGAAAGATTCATTCCGATAGCTCAAAAACTGAGAGACTAGTTTGCGTAGAAACAGACGGACAGACGGACAGACGGACAGACGGACGGACAGACGGACGGACAGACGGACGGACAGACGGACATGGCTAGATCGACTCGTCTAGTCATCCTGATCAAGAATATATATACTTTATGGGGTCGGAAACGTCTCCTTCACTGCGTTGCAAACTTCTGACTGAAATCATAATACCCTCTGCAAGGGTATAAAGATATGAACAAAAGAAATTTTTTTTAAACTTTCTTTTTAGCTTTTTTTTAATTTTCTCAAAAACGGCTCTAACGATTTTCCTTACAACTTTAAACTGTATAGCCCTTGAGTCACGTTTAAAAGTTATTTTTATACGAAAATAGCCACTTTTGCCGGCTCGAACAACTAACGCTGCCTAAGCATTGAATTTAGTATGTGCGTATCCAAACTGTATTTTAAGGTCAGGGAATAGTTAAAATTGTTTTAAACTGTTCCATTATACAATTCTATAAGTAAATAAATACAAACATAAATAAACAAATAAAACAAACAAACAAACAAACAAACAAACAAACAAACAAATAAATAAATAAATAAATAAACAAACAAACAAACAAACAAACAAACAAACAAACAAACAAACAAACAAACAAACAAACAAACAAACAAACAAAAAATAAATAAATAAATA
>JAWNOE010000229.1:0-91597 GCA_035046095.1 Drosophila pseudotakahashii | reverse complement strand
TTGACTAAATAAACGATCTCATTTGTTTTTGTGCAACCACAAATTCTAGGCATGACCCCTCCCTCACACTCCTACACACAAATTCTAGGCATGAGAAAACACATCTCCCTCACACTCCTACACACCATAACCAATCACAAATTCTGACACCTGTGTGCATCTTAACGGACCCCTCTCTCACACTCCTACACTGTGTGCATCTTAACGGACCCCTCCCTCACACTCCTACACACAAATTCTAGGCATGAGAAAACACATCTCCCTCACACTCCTACACACCACAACCAATCACAAATTCTGACACCTGTGTGCATCTTAACGGACCCCTCTCTCACACTCCATTTTTCCCCTCCAACTTTCTCCCACACTTTTATTGATTAATTATGTTAATTAGGTCATTATAACACCTATGTGCATCTTAACGGTCACCACACACTCCATTCCCCCCCCCCCCCCCCACCTTTCTCACACCACAACCAATCACAAATTCTGACACCTGTGTGCATCTTAACGGACCCCTCTCTCACACTCCATTTTTCCCCCCCTCCAACTTTCTCCCACACTTTTATTGATTAATTATGTTAATTAGATCATTCTGACACCTGTGTGCATCTTAACGGACCCCTCTCTCACACTCCATTTTCCCCCTCCAACTTTCTCCCACACTTTTATTGATTAATTATGTTAATTAGGTCATTATAACACCTATGTGCTAATTAGGTCAATGTGCAGCCATGCGTGACTAATAGGTGCTAATTAGGTCAATGTGCAGCCATGCGTGACTAATAGGTGCTAATTGGTTTATCACGATCAATTAAAAGTGAGCCAGCACCCGTATTAACCTACTACTCATTGTAACTAGGAAACGTTTCCAAGAAGATGGAAAATGACCATGGTTGAGTGACGCATTAAAGAAAAGGCTGAGCTGCGCAATGACAAAGTTGGGTTGTGACTTTGCAACTTTACCATCTACCTTATCCATGCCAGGAGCTTTTGTGGGGACCAATCGCTTAATATAATCACGGACCTCCTCTTCATCCACTGGTCGCACAACAACAGGAGGACCGAAAGAGAGCCCAAACCTAGAAATTGTGGTTCATCTGCTGTATCAGAATCACTGTGAGCCCAAGTTCGATCGCTTTGTTTAAGAGAAAACCTGTGAAGGGGTTGTCTTTTCAGATATCGTGTACATTTTCATAATGCAAACTCATGATCCAAGTTGGGACCAGGGAAAATTCGTGGGCCAGAATCTGCATGGTTGAGCTAGAGACAATAGACATTAGAGTTTTTCCCCGAGGGTGCATTCCAATCACCTCCAATAATAAAGCGGCTACCCACAGAGCCGAAAATAGCGCAGAAATTCCTCTGTTGACCGCGAGTAACGATGACCAGGAGGACAGTAGACAGCGCTAAACGAAATTCTTTTAAACGACGTGACCAAACTTATAGCAATTGCTTGCAGGTGGGGCTCAGTTATTGTGGTGCTCAGGTGATAGTTTAGGGACGATTTAACAATAATAGCAGCACCACCACGATTTCTATCATCGGGGTGGTTGGCGCAGTGCACAGCATCCATCCATGGATTCGAAAGAAAACACGGCTGGTAAAATACCTCTCTGAGCCTAACAAAATGTCAATGTTACAATCCTTTTTTTAGGAGGTGCTCAACCTCCAAGAATTTGCTAACTAAATTGTTAGCGTTCCATATTATGATATTTAATCCGTAGTAAGTCGTTGCGGCGCGATGACTTAATAACGTGCTTGGACATCACGCTTTGTAGCATCTGCAGCGTCGTCGTCATGACTGACATCATTTGATCAAAGCGTTCCAGAAACTTTTCAATTTCCGCCACTTGGTCATATACAGCAGCCTCTTGCTGCTTTTATAAGGTTTTCATAAATTCCAAGAGTCTGTATTTTTAAAATTCGGATGGCTTAGCGGACGCAACAAATTTTTTAATGAATTTTATGACGTCAATAGCTGACTTGAAGAAACAGGAGGGCACATAGGAAACCAAGCATACTGGCTTGGGAGCGGGGCAACAACAGTTTGCTTTTGAGAACGTTGACGTTCTGAAGTGCTATTGGACACTCACACTCACACTGTTATAGATAGACAGCAAAACTGCGGGAGGAAGCACTATGATTTAAGCCACAGTTGATGCACTTAAATTGATCCTCATTCTCATATAAAATAAATATATTTATTAAATTATTAAAATTTCACTATTTTATTTCCTAAACAAAAAAGGACAAGAAAAAAAGGGTAATACTATACATTAGCGGGCTCACCCCCGAAATTCGCAAAAAAAATTATCCTCGATGGACCGCGATTTCTTAAGAATTTACGTGCAAAAAGAACTTGGCGGTCGGCCATGGTTCTCTTGTAATTGAATTTCAAAGTTCCTGGGTTTGCTATAAAAACAAGGGTGCTTTTCTCATACTTGCTATAAAAATCGAGTTGTCTTTCAAGTTTATCAGCATCTGAAGGTCAACCACTCCGTCAATTTTGTTGACCCAGTCACGAAGGCCAACACCCAAAAAATTGAGCGTCTGTGGCGGGACCTTTTAAGAGACCATTCCGCACTATGGCCGGAAAAAGGAAAATTATGAAGGATATTTGGCGCGCTTCGCTTTTTTAAAGAAGCACAAACCGCACACCGTGCAGCTTGTAGAAAATGTAGAAAAACAGCTACTTGGTTAACAAAAAAACATCATAAAATTTATTGGAACGATGGAGTATACTTTTTCAAAGAAATACAAATGTATTTAAGAGAAATAATTAGAAAAAAGGAAATAATTTGTAAAGGATATCAAAAAAGGTTATTCATACAAAAATTTTTAAAAATTGATGATGTAATTAACATTGATGAAATTGGATGTCCCTCTCTAAAAATAATGGATGGAAAACACTTGCCATATTGCTCATTACATGCTCTAGATGGTGTCTGCTCACTCAACAATGCTCATAAAATCTTAAACTTTTACAGAAAAGAAAACTGCTAGCAACAACAACTTTTCATCATTCATTCTTTCATTCACAATTTGTGGGTCGAGAAAAGAAGTTTACGAAATGTCGGATTCTAATAAAAATCTTAATATACCGAATTATTCTTCCTTGATAAATAAAATTAATTTATTTATCAATACATTTGGAAATATGATTTCAAAAGAGGACTTGAAATTACTGTTGGAGTCAAAGGACATGTTCATGAGTATTGACGTGAAGGAGTTTATAAAAACAACATTTGGAGAACATTTTAATTTATGTAAATTTTCTAATGATAATATAGAAACGTGTGCTTGTTTTCATTTTGTAATTCAACAATATAAAGTTAGAAAATTAATTTCATCATATATTAAAATTCTAAAATAAAGAAAAAACTAAAAAAAAAAATCTATTGTTTTGATTTTGTTTTTGAGGGTGGGTCTATCAACAGCTGTTGTATTATTTAACAGCTGTTTTCTAAGTATAATACAACGATTTATATCCAACAGACTTTAGTTTAAGATAAACATTCAACCTATTACGTTGAAAGAAAAAAAAAATGATTTCCTCAAAAATTGAAGAGTTCTTAAAAGAGTATGGGAGTGAGATCTTCAAGGAACATGTTTCGAGGTTGAAATCATTTCATACATTTTTTAAAGATGTTGAAGCCACCCCAGTAATTCATTCCAAGTATGGGGAACACCTATCATCCTGTGCATGGGCATATGATGATTGTAAAGTCGGACCTGACACCTGCAGGTGTATGCATATTGAAAAGAAAGAAGAAGATGTCCAAAAACTGATGGAACGATACATTAATTTGTTTAAAAAACTCAATGGAAACTAATGTTACATGAATATGATTAAATAAATAAAAACGCATTTGACTAAATAAACGATCTCATTTGTTTTTGTGCAACCACAAATTCTAGGCATGACCCCTCCCTCACACTCCTACACACAAATTCTAGGCATGAGAAAACACATCTCCCTCACACTCCTACACACCATAACCAATCACAAATTCTGACACCTGTGTGCATCTTAACGGACCCCTCTCTCACACTCCTACACTGTGTGCATCTTAACGGACCCCTCCCTCACACTCCTACACACAAATTCTAGGCATGAGAAAACACATCTCCCTCACACTCCTACACACCACAACCAATCACAAATTCTGACACCTGTGTGCATCTTAACGGACCCCTCTCTCACACTCCATTTTTCCCCTCCAACTTTCTCCCACACTTTTATTGATTAATTATGTTAATTAGGTCATTATAACACCTATGTGCATCTTAACGGTCACCACACACTCCATTAGAGTTTTTCCCCGAGGGTGCATTCCAATCACCTCCAATAATAAAGCGGCTACCCACAGAGCCGAAAATAGCGCAGAAATTCCTCTGTTGACCGCGAGTAACGATGACCAGGAGGACAGTAGACAGCGCTAAACGAAATTCTTTTAAACGACGTGACCAAACTTATAGCAATTGCTTGCAGGTGGGGCTCAGTTATTGTGGTGCTCAGGTGATAGTTTAGGGACGATTTAACAATAATAGCAGCACCACCACGATTTCTATCATCGGGGTGGTTGGCGCAGTGCACAGCATCCATCCATGGATTCGAAAGAAAACACGGCTGGTAAAATACCTCTCTGAGCCTAACAAAATGTCAATGTTACAATCCTTTAGGAGGTGCTCAACCTCCAAGAATTTGCTAACTAAATTGTTAGCGTTCCATATTATGATATTTAATCCGTAGTAAGTCGTTGCGGCGCGATGACTTAATAACGTGCTTGGACATCACGCTTTGTAGCATCTGCAGCGTCGTCGTCATGACTGACATCATTTGATCAAAGCGTTCCAGAAACTTTTCAATTTCCGCCACTTGGTCATATACAGCAGCCTCTTGCTGCTTTTATAAGGTTTTCATAAATTCCAAGAGTCTGTATTTTTAAAATTCGGATGGCTTAGCGGACGCAACAAATTTTTTAATGAATTTTATGACGTCAATAGCTGACTTGAAGAAACAGGAGGGCACATAGGAAACCAAGCATACTGGCTTGGGAGCGGGGCAACAACAGTTTGCTTTTGAGAACGTTGACGTTCTGAAGTGCTATTGGACACTCACACTCACACTGTTATAGATAGACAGCAAAACTGCGGGAGGAAGCACTATGATTTAAGCCACAGTTGATGCACTTAAATTGATCCTCATTCTCATATAAAATAAATATATTTATTAAATTATTAAAATTTCACTATTTTATTTCCTAAACAAAAAAGGACAAGAAAAAAAGGGTAATACTATACATTAGCGGGCTCACCCCCGAAATTCGCAAAAAAAATTATCCTCGATGGACCGCGATTTCTTAAGAATTTACGTGCAAAAAGAACTTGGCGGTCGGCCATGGTTCTCTTGTAATTGAATTTCAAAGTTCCTGGGTTTGCTATAAAAACAAGGGTGCTTTTCTCATACTTGCTATAAAAATCGAGTTGTCTTTCAAGTTTATCAGCATCTGAAGGTCAACCACTCCGTCAATTTTGTTGACCCAGTCACGAAGGCCAACACCCAAAAAATTGAGCGTCTGTGGCGGGACCTTTTAAGAGACCATTCCGCACTATGGCCGGAAAAAGGAAAATTATGAAGGATATTTGGCGCGCTTCGCTTTTTTAAAGAAGCACAAACCGCACACCGTGCAGCTTCATTTCTTTTTTGCAGCCATGGCGGATATGTACAACCCGAGGAGCAAGATATGTGATGTATGTTAAATGTCACAAGTAAAATTTGGCATGAAATCGCCACGATTTTTTTTTAATTTCATGCCAAATTTTACTTTACTCACCCAAATGTGCTAGGTGCCCTGGCGACCATGACACCAAGGACAAATGCCTAGCACTGAATGAGGATCAATTTAAGTGCATCAACTGTGGCTTAAATCATAGTGCTTCCTCCCGCAGTTTTGCTGTCTATCTATAACAGTGTGAGTGTGAGTGTCCAATAGCACTTCAGAACGTCAACGTTCTCAAAAGCAAACTGTTGTTGCCCCGCTCCCAAGCCAGTATGCTTGGTTTCCTATGTGCCCTCCTGTTTCTTCAAGTCAGCTATTGACGTCATAAAATTCATTAAAAAATTTGTTGCGTCCGCTAAGCCATCCGAATTTTAAAAATACAGACTCTTGGAATTTATGAAAACCTTATAAAAGCAGCAAGAGGCTGCTGTATATGACCAAGTGGCGGAAATTGAAAAGTTTCTGGAACGCTTTGATCAAATGATGTCAGTCATGACGACGACGCTGCAGATGCTACAAAGCGTGATGTCCAAGCACGTTATTAAGTCATCGCGCCGCAACGACTTACTACGGATTAAATATCATAATATGGAACGCTAACAATTTAGTTAGCAAATTCTTGGAGGTTGAGCACCTCCTAAAGGATTGTAACATTGACATTTTGTTAGGCTCAGAGAGGTATTTTACCAGCCGTGTTTTCTTTCGAATCCATGGATGGATGCTGTGCACTGCGCCAACCACCCCGATGATAGAAATCGTGGTGGTGCTCCTATTATTGTTAAATCGTCCCTAAACTATCACCTGAGCACCACAATAACTGAGCCCCACCTGCAAGCAATTGCTATAAGTTTGGTCACGTCGTTTAAAAGAATTTCGTTTAGCGCTGTCTACTGTCCTCCTGGTCATCGTTACTCGCGGTCAACAGAGGAATTTCTGCGCTATTTTCGGCTCTGTGGGTAGCCGCTTTATTATTGGAGGTGATTGGAATGCACCCTCGGGGAAAAACTCTAATGTCTATTGTCTCTAGCTCAACCATGCAGATTCTGGCCCACGAATTTTCCCTGGTCCCAACTTGGATCATGAGTTTGCATTATGGAAATGTACACGATATCTGAAAAGACAACCCCTTCACAGGTTTTCTCTTAAACAAAGCGATCGAACTTGGGCTCACAGTGATTCTGATACAGCAGATGAACCACAATTTCTAGGTTTGGGCTCTCTTTCGGTCCTCCTGTTGTTGTGCGACCAGTGGATGAAGAGGAGGTCCGTGATTATATTAAGCGATTGGTCCCCACAAAAGCTCCTGGCATGGATAAGGTAGATGGTAAAGTTGCAAAGTCACAACCCAACTTTGTCATTGCGCAGCTCAGCCTTTTCTTTAATGCGTCACTCAACCATGGTCATTTTCCATCTTCTTGGAAACGTTTCCTAGTTACAATGGTCCCCAAAATGGGCAAAGATCCGTGCTCCCTTGAGTCCTACAGGCCAATAAGTCTTCTGTCCACATTATCCAAGATTTTTGATCGGATCGTACTTAACTGGCTTCTGGATACTGACACCTTTAATGACGCTTTACCAAACCATTAATTTGGTTTCCGTAGTCGTCACTCCGCTGTCGAACAGGTTCACAGAATCGTGAACCACATTCTAGATGCCTTAGAAGGTCATAAATACTGCTCGGCTGTTTTTCTTGATGTCAGACAGGCTTTTGACTGGGTTTGGCATGAAGGTCTGTTCTACAAAATAATGCCATTATTGCCTGAGGGATGTTTGCCGTTGACATCCGCGGATATCTTTCTGGACTACGTCTAATTCGTGCTGGTGTCCCACAAGGAAGCGTACTTGGCCCGGTTTTGTACACAATTTTCACTTCGGATCTCCCAAACCCAGGTTCGTGGTACTCTTCTTGCCACCTATGCAGATAATACTGCATTCCTAGCTACTGGCAGCACCCCCTCCTCGGCATCGTGGCGTGTCCAGACGTTCTTGAAGGAGTTTGAATGTTGGGCATCTCGATGGAATATTGCGCTGAACGTTGACAAAACGAAACACGCCACCTTTGCTCTTTGACCTGGCCACTCCCGTAGTCTTTACTTGGATGGTGATAGACTTAAGCACGAGCAGAAAGTAACGTACCTCGGTGTTACCCTAGACCGCCGTCTATGCTGGAAGGGTCGGATTGACCGAGTCTGTGGGTCAGCAAGATCGAAACTGGACAAAATGAACTGGCTACTTCGTTCAGATAGCGGATTATCCCTTCAGGCCAAAGTACGGCTCTTTAAAGCCATTGTTCTCCCGACCCTTAATTGGGGAATGCTGGGGCATCGTTCAGACTTGCATCACAAAGGCTATACGGAGGATGCTAGGGGTGAAGTGGCATCATTACGTCGAAAATAGCGTTTTATTTCGTGACACGGGAGTACCAACCGTTACTGAGATAATAACACAGCACTCGAATCGCTACAAGCATCGGCTGCTGCCTTCTAACCGCCTGGCTAGACGTCTTGCCACACCACTGGGTCGACGTCGTCTCCGCAGTCGACAGCCCGCGTAATAGCCGTGTTTGTAATATATAAACCCAGATGTAGTGACATGATACACTTTGGCTCACCTACCCTCTGATTTCGGGATTCTTTTTTTTGCTAGATGACAACAACAAACATGAAAACAAAAACCATTTCTTGAGAGTCGTGTTAATAAAGAATGTGCCTACTTCGGCTTATACCAAAAAAAAAAGCTGAAAGGGGTAGAAAATATACAAAATGCCAAGAAAGAAACCGGAATATTAAAGCTCACAACAAATCACTTATCGCAAATCTTTTTGTCTCGACCATATAGATGGCTCGCGATAAGAGAGTTGGATGTGATCATCAAAACAAACATTCAAAAATACTGATTCTTAACGGCCATATACATATGAAGATCGGGCATACGGGCGGTTCTTTTATAATCCGAACAGATTTGGCCAAAATTATTTTTTCACATTTTTTAAATGGCCCGAAACTTATATTACGTGTACTATTCGGAAAATAAGTAAACACGTGTATTAGGATTTGGCGGAAAAAAAAATTATTTTTTTGAATTATAATTTTTTTTAGTTTGCCAAAAAACGTCAATTTTGAAAGAGTACCCTTTTATTGAAAATCTTTATCTCCGGTTGTAGTAATCCGATTGACTTCGTGTCTTTTGCATTAATTCCTTTTAAACCGCTTCTTCTAAAAAAAAAGACTGTTATAAATAAAAACAAATTAAGATTTGAACAAAAATTTTTATTCATTGCCCCCACAAAAAACATTTTTTTTTATATTTTAATATATGCTCCATATAGTAAGTAACAATCGGGTTTTGTTTAAATAATTAATATACCCTTGCAGAGGATATTATAAATTCAGTCAGAAGTTTGTAACGCAGTAAAGAAGACTTTTCCGACCACATAAAGTACATTTTCCCAAAAGACTTCTTTCTATTGCCGGTAGTACATTTGTCGGAGAGAGCCGGATCGGACCACTATATCTTAAGGCTCCCATAGAAATAATCAAAAAAATAAAAGAAAATTCATTGTAACTTTGTAGGAAGTAGGCGTTTTGATTTTTGACAACTCAAAAACAACATTTTAAATAGGCACGCAGAATCTGGAATCCCGGAACTGCACCGATCGAGTGACCATTAAACTATAGGTATTTATTTTATCTGCAAGGGTATATAAGCTTCGGCTGGCCGAAGCTAGCTTAATTTCTTGCTTATTTATATTTGTTTTATTTAATGGAAGGCTAAATAAATAATTGTAATTTTTTAATAGATTAAAAAATGTCTTTTTTTTTGTTATTTAGAAATGGTCAAAAAACTTAAAACAAAAAATTAATTAAAATAAATTTTCAACAGTTTTGTAATTTGTCAGCTCTAATTGTTAATTGTATTAAATGTTAGATATAAGTGTTAAACTTAAGTAGGGACCTACATATTCTTCATTCTCATTATACTTCATTTTGTTTTGTGACTAGTGCATTAATTTATAAGGAATTCCTTGTAGCACTAGGAAGTAAGAAAGAAAGAAATATAAAAAAAACTTAACTTTGTGTTATAAAAAATTGTTAAAAGACTGGTAAACGATGAGAAAACATGAATTCCAAAAGGATCCGATAAGAGTTAGATAGTAGCCCTGATTGTTGTTGCGACGTGTTTTTAAAGAAAAAAGCAGAGGCCTTGTTAAAAAAAATCGAGTTCGACTAATTTAACACCCGAGCAGAGAGTAAGCGTTGTGTACGACTGTGCCCATTGGGCGAGAGATAAGAATGAAAGACTTTGAAACATATTGCATTTGATTTCTACTAGTTTTCTAATCAGAATCCGTAGTAAATTAATAAATGGATGAAAACACACCTTCTTATCCGCTGCTCTCGAAAAAGCCGTCTGGATTTGAGAAGATGAAGGAAATCGCTGACCCATCTCCAGCGGAACTCCGAGCCAAGCTTGCAAGAGATCTGGCTAGACGGAAATTGGATGCCCTTCATCAAGTAAGAACTAGCTCAGCAACACCTGTAACCAACACCGTTACAGCTACAACTGCCAGCTCTGGCACAACCACGTACACTGTCGCATCTTCTTCATATATGACTCTAGTTACTACAGCAGAAATGTCTCTGTCTTCAGCAGCTTACAATTACCCGCCAACGCCATTGGGTGCTGGTTTTAAGCACCAAGTACTTCTCTTAGCTGGAAACGAAACCCTCCAAACTGCGGTAAAGATCCAGCTGACATAAAGAAAAGTAAAGCCAATGTAAACAATGCGAAAATTAATAATTCAAGTCAGACTTCGACGTCCAGTGGACTTCGCAACAACCGCTTCGCACCTTTAGCTGATGAAACGAACTCTATTAAAGAGATGGAGGCAAATGACGAGACGATTGATCGCAATGGTCAAGCGCAAAGTTCAAGCCAAAAACCTCCTCCCATATGTGTTCCAAAGGTTGTTAGTAACCTAACTCCTAACTCTGGAACGAACCCTTGATGAAATCATCTCAGCAACTCAAATTCGGAATTACTCGCATATACACTGACAGTGCCGATTCATTCCGCAAAGTGGTTCGTAGCCTGACTGCTTTAAATTGCGAGTTTTGGCATCATCAACTCCGTGAAGATAAGCCATTTAAGCTGGTGCTGAGGAACATACATTCCACAGTCCCTATATAAAAAAATATTTATTGCCCAAGAATTCTATTCTATGTTAATCTGAAGGTGTCCCCGAATGTCGCCGAGTCGATAAAAATTAAACAAATTGGAAGGCACAGATTTACTGTGGATAAGTCCAATGTTATAAACAAATTTTGTTTGTAGAAATTTTGCCGGAGATAATCTTACTAACTCCAAATCGTGCGAGTCAATAATCAACAACCAATGTATGTGTGCAAACTACGGGGAAAATAACCCTGATGCTTTTAAAGGCTGCAAAGTCAGAATGGAGTTAAGTAGAAAACTAAAACGTGGAATAAGGCTAAACAACTCAACCAACAATAGGACAAACGAAAGCCGACATCCTCAACTATTTTCCATGTCAATTACCAGTGATGACGTCTCTTATGAAGATATGGCAAGGAATAACCTTCCAAGCAGTACTAGCGCTGCAACTAGGCAGTCTGTCGCACATATACCCAGATATGACCGCAAGCCCAACAGAAATTGGTCTTCTTTGGAGAAGGCAATATTTGATAAAACACTTCAAACTAGTCATGTAAACGATTGAGTCGAATAAGGCTTTTCGCGATCTAGTTCAGGTAATAATTTCTAGGATATGACCGCAACCCCAACAGAAATTTGCCCTCTTTGGAGCAGTAATAACACTAGGCTGGATCAACTCTTCAAACTAGTCATGTAAACGATTGAGTCGAATAAGGCTTTTCGCGATCTAGTTCAGGTACTAATTTCTAGGAAATGACAGTCTCAACAATAAAAATTGGATTATGAAATGCAAGAGGTATAGTTAAAAAAAGTGAAGAACTTCGTCCTTTTCTTCTTGACAACTCATTTCCGAGACTCATATGCGTCCCGGTCTTCCTGGCTATGACCAATACTTTGCTAATCACCCTAGTAACACCGCTAAAGGCTGTTCTGCTATCCTTACCAGGACCAACATTATCCACACGCAGACTGAGGCCACACTGCGAAATGATTTACAGCTAGCTAGAATCGATATTAAAACAAATAGAGGTGTACTTAAAGTACCTTCTTTGTATCTTCGTAAAACGATGTCGATCAACTGATCTCTCTATGCCCAAAAATACTTGCCTGGAGGTGACTTTAATGACAAGCATCTATAGTGGGGAAATTTAATGTCTTGTTGTCGGGGAAAGCGTATTTAAGAGACCATAATTTCTAGCTCTAGCCAAGTTCTAGCTACTGGAGGACCTACCTTCTATTCTTCGAATACCAGACATACGCCAACAGCTTTAGACTTTTTTAATGGAGTACCACTCAATAAACTGTCTGTCAAAACCAAAAACGAGCTATCCTCGGACCATTTGGAAATTGTTGCAACACTAAGACAAATACCGCAATGCAAGGCCAAAAGGAAATCCATTCTACCATCCTCCTTTGAAAAGTTTTAGGAAACCCTGGACATAAGCATAAATTTCAATGCTGTCATTAACTATACAGACGATCTTGAAGCTGCGGTAGCAGTTTTCATGGACAATATATACACTGCTGGAACAGTTGGTACCCTGAACCAAAGGCATCTTACGAACCAGAATAGAACCATTCTGCTCCCACAAAATGCTTTAGTTCTTATACAGCTTAAAAGTAGAGTCCGCCGAGAATATACAAGAACAGGAGATATTCGCGTCTACAACATTTATAAAAGGCTTTCAAATCGCCTAAGCAAAGTATTGACAAAGAACAAGAAAGACCAATTAGACAAGATTTTGGAGAATGCGAGCCCAGATGCATCGACCAATTACTCCTTATGAAAACTCACGAATCGATTTAAGAGAGAAATCCCGCTGGTGGTTGGTGTGGCTCAAGTCACCAGAAGGCGGATATATTTGCTGATAATTTAGAGAACAGATTCCAGCCACTAAACATAACTCCGATAGAAAATCGAATGCTTTTGAAAATGCAACTGGAAAGTCATTTTCAAATGGCTCTTCCCACAAAGTCTGTCACCCTAGAAGAAGTTAAGGCACAGATCGTAAAGCTCAAATCCAAAAAAAAGACCCAAGAGAGGACCTACTATACAACAAAACGCTGAAAATTCTTCCTATCAAGGCATTGCTATTTATAGTCCAGTTGTTCAACAGCGTCCTAAGGCTGAGTCATTACCCTAGTGCATGGAAAAGTGCTATCATCACAATGATACCCAAGCCTGGAAAGCAACCCACAGAAGTAGATGCATACAGGCCAATTAGTCTCTTACGTGCATTGGGCAAAATGATGGAAAGAGTTATACTGGATCGGAAAAAAAGTGTCAGTTTGGCTTCTGAAAAAGTTATGGCGCATTTGAACTGATATATCCCGTCTTCAATTTCGCTCTGGAAGCTATGGAAAACAAAATGTATTCAGTTGCTGTGTTTTTTTTTTTTTTTTTTTTTTTTTGTATTGTATTTTATTAAGCAATGGACTGCTTGTAAAACATTTATAATATTTTGTGTTTAAGAACTAGAACGCCAAACCACATAAGGGGAATTTTTTAGCGATATGCCCCTGCTCACATCGAGTGGTAGGCACGTTGAATTACATATTTGATGACAATAACAATAATAACTTATTATAATTAGACACTGAAGAGACTCCATACAATAAGACGTGACTGAGATCATTATATTTTTCACAAAGAACATGGAAATGGTCATTAAGGGCAAAATTTGTCCTGCAAAATGGCAGAGACAAAGGCCGATACCGGCGAATTGTCCTGCATGGCACATTCCAGTTGAGGGAACTAAGGAGAAAGGAGGAGTCGACATCACCATTTATTAACTTGTGTATAAACATAACACCGTGACAAATCCTACGGTTGATCAGGGTGGGCATGTCTAGTAAACGCAATCTGGCATTATAGGATGGCAACCGACGGCCAGCGTCCCAGTTAAAACCTCGTAGAGCAAATAACAAAAACTGCTTTTGAACGGACTCTAATTTATTTTGGCAAGTTAACGTCTGCGGTGACCATATACATGAACAATACTCTAACGATGGGCGAACAAGAGATACATATAAAAGCTTGGTTGAATACGGGTCATCAAACTCCTTAGACCAACGCTTCGTAAAGGCTAAAAGGCTCCTAGCTTTATTACAAATTAGTGATATGTGATCATTAAAACAAAGTTTATGCTCAAATAACACTCCCAGGTCTTGTATAGTAGAAATACGTTGAAGGACATTGCTGTCAATGGAGTACGAATACAAAGACGGATTACGACGATAAAAGGTCATAACATTACATTTAGAATAGTTAAGATATAAATTATTGAGTTTGCACCAAGTCTGTAAATAGTCAAGATCTAGTTGAAGACGAGAACAAGAATCCGGTAATGACATAGACAAACACAGTTTAACGTCGTCAGCAAACATTAAAACAGTTGCGGACTTAATAACTTGAGGTAAGTCGTTAATCAACAAGCCAAATAATAAGGGTCCCAAATGACTTCCTTGAGGTACACCAGAGGTAACATTTATAGTTTTGTACGTTATATCATTATATTTCACCCTCTGACAGTGGTCTGTGAGGTATGAAAGTAACCACGCTAACAACTTTGGAGGGAACCCCATAAGATTAATTTTTTTTATAAGTACACAGTGGTTTACCGAGTCAAAAGCTTTGAAAAAATCCGTAAAAATAACATCAGTTTGCTGCTTTTGAAGAAAGCCAAGGTTTACCAATGAGGTAAATTCAAGCAAATTAGTGATAGTAGATCGGCACCTGGTGAAGCCATGTTGACATGGCGAAATAAGCGACCGACATTGATGCTGCAATTGACTAGTTATTAATTTTTCGAATAATTTAGGAATAGCACTGAGCTTGGCAATCCCCCGATAGTTAGCAATATCGGACCTATTACCTTTTTTAAACAGCGGAACAATGAAAGATTCCTTCCAAGCGGATGGAAAATTACATTGATTTATAGACATATTAAAAAGGATTGTTAGAGGACTGGAAAGAAATTTTTTAAAATACAGCTAGGAACCATATCTGGTCCTGCTGAAAAGGAGAGTTTCAAAGCGATTAAGCCCTGGAGAACATCGGCTTCGAGAATAACCGGATTAAAAATTGAGTCCAGATGAGGTAGAGAATGAGGATAGTTAAAATGTTTACTACTGTCAGCATTGGTATAAGTTGATTGGAAAAAATCAGCAAATAAATTCGAAATACCATTTCCATCGGAAGCAACAGCAGAATTAAAAAACAAGGAGGGAGGAAAAGATTGAGACTTTCGTTTGGCATTCACAAATTAATAAAATAGTTTCGGATTACTTTTAAAGTCATTTTTACAGCGAGCTAGATAGTTATTGTAGCATTCAGAATTATGCTTTATGTAGTCTGATTTAACTACCGAATATTTGGCAAAGTCCGTCTGCAAACCAGTTTGTTTGAATCGTTTAAAGAGTCTGGATTTTTTATTCTTAAGATAAGAAAGCTGACGAGTAAACCACGGAGAGCTGTAAGGAGTTTTACCACTAAAAAGGGGTACATATTTATCAAACAAACTATAAAGGACACCATAGAAATACGCCACACCATCCGCAACAGGGACATCTGTTATGCATGACCAATCAGTTATGGATAACGAATGCAAAAGCTGCGAATAATTAGTTTTTCTAAAGCAAAATCTTAGCTGTGGCCTTGCTGAAGCTCTCACAGAGTGGAAAACACCATTTAAAGATAGCTGGAGGGTAGGATGATGATTGTCTTCAGGGAGAGATAGAGGAGGAACACGAGACACAGCGGCGTCGCAGTTATCAGATACAAAAGTTAAGTCTAAAATTCGCTCATTGTGATTGGAAATCCAATTTATCTGCAGCAAAGATAGTTCAATGAGGCCTTCAATAAAGTCATTTTGAGTTCTGGGAGTCATTGATATCGAGTCATTACTCTGGAACCAAGAGACATTTGGGAGATTAAAGTCACCAAGAACAATAAGGTGATCATTATCGTCAGCCAACGAAGATACATAACGTATTGCAGACAGGTGGAGTAAATACATGTCTATTTCAGACCCTGGAGGTATGTAAGAGCAGGTAATCAACATATTAGACTTTGGAAGGGAGAGTTTGACAGAAATAAATTTAATACTTGAGGAGTTAGGAGTGTTAATAAGCTCTGAAGTCAAGTTTGATTTAACCGCAATAAGGACCCCACCACCACGACGACACGGCCGATCATTTCTATAAATAAAGTAGTTTTTAGACAAGATTTCACTATCATTTACAACCGAGTTAAACCAGGTTTCAGAGAAAGCAATAACATTTGCATAAAAAGTAGTACTATCTAGAAATAGTTTAGAGAGCTTACTTAGCAAACCTCGAACATTTTGATAGTGAATCAAGAAATCTAGTTTTCTGAAACTGTTGAAACATTACGCGAAGCAGCAGAGGTTCTAACTGTGGAATTGTCTTTTTTCAAGTACTCATGCACAATAGTATTTTCTGGCCAAAAACTCGAACAAATAATTTTACTAAACAGTCCATCCGGAACATGAATTTTAAAGGAAGAGTAATCCCTTTTGAGTTTAAAATTAAATTTATGTTCATGGACATTCAACAAGCCTTCGATAGGGTGTGGCACGATGGTCTCTTAAGAAAGCTGAAGAACATGCTAACGCCTAAGACTTTTTCCTCATTCAGAGCTTTTTATCTGAAAGAAAATTCAGTGTGGTTGTCGACGGTGAAAAGTAGTCAAAACGTCCAAACGTCCGACGCTATATTCGCTGTATACATCAGATATGCCAGATTCCTGGGGCTGTACCGAAGTCGACGATGAGAATATGCTCATCGCAACTTACTCCGACGACACTGCAGTCCTAGCATAGAAATCGCAACCTTGGGGCTGCAAGAGAACATGACACGTTTTGAAAAGTGGATTACAGAATGGAACATATTCATCATAGGCACATTTGCTGGTGTTTGTGTCACATATGTATATATACATAAATATGCGTTTAAGTCAGACCTGAACAAAATACGAGTAGCGCAAGTAAGATTGTTAGATCGATTTGTAATGCCCCCTAGTTCATTAAAACTAGAGATATAGAAAGACATTTTCAAATTCCAAGGATTGGCTAAGTAATTTGTACACACGCAGAAAAGTGCGGGAGTGTAGGGTAAGGTGACGAACGATTCGTTTTTTCAATGAAACTTTTCCAAACATCAATATTTTTTAAAAGTGTAAAAGCAAAAAGTTGCTTACATCTACTGATCATATTTCTGTTAAAGTACGATTAGAAATTCCAACGGAGCTAAATCCTACAGCGTTTGGAGTGAACTTTCTTGTTTTGAACTTTCAAAAATTGTAGGGTAAGGTGACGAACGATTCGTTTTTTAATGAAACTTCCCAAAAAATCAATATTTTTTAAAGTGTAAAAGCAGAACGTTACTTACATCCACTGAGCATATTTCTGTAAAAGTGTGCCCCGACTATCAGATATCCGTTACTCAGCTAAAGGAAGTGCGAGGGAGATGGATATGTAAAACTTGGAAACGGGCATAACTTTTTAACGATTGGTCCGGTTTGAAAAATTTCTTCTACATTTCGATAGGTATTGATAAACACAATAAAACTGCTTACTTACTTACTACCAAAATCTTTAAAGGTGTGCGCGCCAGACACAGACACACACACACATAAAATCGTTTAAGGCGATTGTGGGCGTTAGAGGGGGCGTGGCGCTCGTCTGAAATAAACTTGCGCTGCGTAGGAAGCCCAAGAATTCGTGTTGTTAATCCCAAATTTCTGGCTTTTATAGTTTCCGAGATCTCAGCGTTCATACGGACGGACAGACAGACAGACGGACAGACGGACATGGCTATATCGACTCGGTTTGTGATCCTGATCAAGAATATATATACTTTATAGGGTCGGAAACGCTTCCTTTTCCCTGTTACATACTTTTGCACGAATACTATATACCCTTTTACTCTACGAGTAACGGGTATAAATACAGTAAAACTGCAGCATTTAATGGTATCTGGTAATATTATAAATTTTATGCAAAATTTACAATAACAATTAAAATTCTTGAAAAAAAATGTTTCTTGCCATACCATACAAAAAGTTTGTCACAATACTCTACAAGGTATACTTGCAGCAAAAACGGTGTCCCTCTCAAACGACGCAAAAGAAAAAAACGCCAGGTACCAAAAACTGTTGATAAAGATCACATTTATACGTGCATATATTTACCTGATTTTATTTTCCACTCATTACCTCACGAACAAATTACGGGACTTCTTATTAATATTACAGTAAATCCATTGTCGACACGATAAGAGAAGACGACTAAGTTTATTTGCAATTTTTGTCATGACCTCATATGTGAGATTCGACGAGTTTGTCACAATATCCTACACTCCCCTACTATAAACGCCTTGGCTCTCATCTTTACTCCCTAGCGAAGAGGCTAATATGGAGACCTACAAAAAGAAGATAGTAAAGATACCCAAATGACCTTCCTTTAAGATCCATATAACCGTTTGAAGTTTAAAAATTAAAATGTAAATATTATAGAATTAATGTTATTGCCCTGTAATTAACAACTTGCTCAAGCAAGTAGGTAGCAGTATACCTGTTAATGTTAAACAAATATACACCTTTAAAAAATAACTGATTGATTTTTTTGTCACAAGAAGAGTGCCGCAGGCTTATGTTCGTGTGGAACACTTGTCAGATCTATCATCATATCACTCGCCCAACTGGCTTCACCTCTACGACCATCCTCAGGTCACAGAGCGCTTACACTCTCTAACCACTGGTAAAACAAAATGGCTGAAATACCCTTCAGTTCTGGCACCACATTTCGGTGACAATTCATTAGGCCAAACGCTCGGCCGCTGTCGACGTCAGCAGAGCCATGGTACAATTATACAAGGTAGTCCCGTCGGCAAAAATCAGTCCGTTAACAATACTCACAACAAGTGCGAGTGAAAGGAGTATGCGTAGTAAGTGCGAAAACCTGGTGGAGATCGGGTCGATCCTTGACCAGCTCATAGAGCTCATAAACGTCAAGCAAGTGCGCCACATCAACTTACAGATGAAGGAGATGTTTAAGAAAATGAAGGCTCTGCAGGAAGACGCCAGCAGCCAATGCTTAGAGGCCGCCGGACCCAGCAGGACCAGTCCCACAGCGAAAGAGTGCAAACACAATTGAGCTTGTTGTTTAACCCTTAAATGGTGCATGGGGCTTAAATTGTTCATTTATAGAAAAAAGAGTTGAAGTTTTTTATAATTTAATTATAATTAATAATTATTAATAGTTTCGAATTTGAAAGTAAACGTTGTTTTTGTTTTTGGATACCTATTCTTTGGTTTAGTTTCTTAATTTAAAAAAATATCTTAAATTAAATTTTGTTATATCTAAATTAATTTTTACATTCTTAGCAGCTATTTATAATTTTTCTTTTACATTTTTTGTTATATATATATATGGACGTTGATGCACTACGAGCAGTACAAACAAGTGGCCCAACGACACCAAGCACGTGCTTGTTATGCGCGGGGCCCTTTTATCAATTTGGGCAAGAATGCGAGTTCGCGAGGAAGAATACATAAAACAAAAAAAACGGGACACATAATGAAAATAAAGAAGCAATTTGGAGTGAAGCAAATGAGTTAAAATATTAGTTTTTAATACCGGGATAGAAGTTGAAATGCAAATTAAATGATAAAGGTTGTTATAATTATTACATAGAGCGCGAAAGGGCTCGTGCAGACTAAAATTTGATGTACATCGAGGCAAATTAAGAGGATAATAATTACGTGTTAGTCTAACGGGAATATTAAAATTTAGGCGGCTTACAAGTTCTACAGAGTCAATATCACCTCTTATAAGATTGTGCCTAAAAATAGTACCAAGCCAAGTTATACTAAAATAATCTGAAACCACATGTGAGAAAACAATTTCCAGCTCTTTAATTTTAGTCATGAAATTAATGGACAGCTTTGTAAGTCATTTTTGCTTTGCACAAGGGTTAATGCTGCAAAACAATCGTCCGCACCCGACCTTTCCCAAAAAGCCGAACGATTAGGCAGCCGACGGGACTACCTTGTATAATTGTACCATGAGCAGAGCAGACGGCACCGCGTCGACGTGCAAGAAAGAGATGCCGATATTTATATATTGCGCTCTCTTTCGTTGTCTTATAATCTGCCTGCACTGGGCGCCAGCAGAGACAAAATTGTGTACAGCTAGAAAGCAAAATTTTGCTGAAATAAATTTTGTGATGCAGCGACATGTGTATGCCCATACATTTTACTATCATTATTGTATTCTGAAATAAAAAAAATAATTTAGTTTTATAAACTTAAATTAAAATACAATTAACTAATTTAGTTTGTTATTTAAGTTGATTTTGTATAGGTCGATTAATATTTTATAAATACTTTAATAGAACTTAATAGAAAGGGTATAGAAGCATTGGCACGCGCCAATAGCGACGATGCAACAAAAGAAAACGGGAAAGGAAAACATGACTTGCTGTATTTTTTGACTGTCAATCGAGGGAACAACCTGCGTAGACGATTTGTAACTGACGCATTAAAAAAATGTTATGGTGTTTACCGAGTGCATTGAAAGTCAGGTAAGTTGCATTTTAATTCATTTACATCTGTGCAGTTGATTTTAATTAAAATAATCAGTATGTCACGTTTGCTATTGTTTCTCGGTGGTAAAACTCTTGCAATACATTTCCCGTGGCCAGCGCTAAAGGTGCGTAGGATCTCGCTCTGGTTTCCACGCGATTTAAAAAGGTAAATATAAAAATACTTGTAAGTAAAACACATTTTTAAAACATATTTCTTTAATTTTTTCAGGAGCCTTGGGCAAATATTCCCAGGATCTGACAATTGCATAAGGAAGGCATATTTACAAATAATAAAAAAAACAAGGGCTAGTAATTCAATGTACGAAAATGTAACTAAAATTTTTGTTGGAACAAATAAAATAAACAAATAAAAAACAAAAAAAATTAAAACAAAAATTGTACCCATTTTATATTATATAATGCACGGAAAGAATTTTTTTTAGTAAATGAAATTGCTGATGACATTTTTAAAAAGTCATACATGAAATCACCTATGACACAAGGTGACACTGTGACCGGTTGGTGACATCTCATATGAAAAATTCGTATAAGGCACTGGTGAAATCCCCGGTGACTTTGAAAAAATTTAATTTGAGCTGTCCCGAGTGGAATAGCGGAATTCCCATACAATTTTCTCTATGGGATGTCATGAGTGCGTTACGAGGGACAAATGACCTGTCTCCGGTGATTCACAAGTAAAAAATTATGTCTGGAACTGAAGGGTACATAAAGTATGTAAGTACCCATATTGATGACTGCCCAAACATTTCCTGTGAAGCAGACCTCGACCTCGGCCCGCAGCAACGAAGAGAGGTCGAATACATTTGCCCTTCATCTAAAAAATGTCTTTAAACCACTGCCAATAATCAATAAAATAAATTTCCTTTCCTAGACGCATGTGCAAATTAACTTTCTCCTTAATGAGTTGATTAAAAAATTTTATTTTATTTTTTTAACTTCACTTATTCACTATTACAATTGTTTCATAGGTCGAACTTAATTCACTGCTCACTGACTGATTACTACTTTTTAAACTTCTCGATTCGATTCTCAAAAACGGACTGCCTAGACTCAAGTTCAATGATCAATAACGAAATCTCGGCTTAAGAGATTTATCTCAGAAAAACTGATTAAGAGAATGACTCAAGAGAGTCGGAAAAATAGGATGATGAAATTTGGCAATTAAATTTGAAACTGAATTTCTGCCGGAAATTGGTGTTTATGTTAGTGGACTTCGGGGACCGCTTTGGGGCTCCGATGTTTACAATATCGGCTTGGGTGTTTACAGAATCCCTTTGATGCGGGATGTGTGAAATTGATATGGGTGGGAATAACTTGGAGGCGTAGTTAAAAGAAATAGCTGACCACGGGTTTATCTCGGAGTCAGTCTGAATTATTTGGAAATTTGTTCTGAACTCAAAGTTGTTTATAAATTGGGTAAGTGCCCCTAAGTAATGTGTCACAAAACTCCCCCCATTCTAAATTGAATCGTCCCAATTCATTGGAACTGATGGGTATATTGAATGTATTTGATTAGTCAATTCGACAATGCTATTTTCTTCTAGGGTATTCTCATTTTCGGGTATATTATTTTCTTCTTGTATTTCTATATTGGGTTGCCGTGGCTTGAATATTAAAACCGTTCTGTATTTGATTATAAGCATGCAAATTAAATATATAAATGTTAATACGATTAATATTAACGAAATTGGAACTTGAGTTTGTTTAATTTGAATAAAAGGATTTAGTATGTTAATATTATCGAATGAGAGTTCGGAATCATTTGACATAATAAATTCGGATACTACAAATTCTGTATATTTTCGAGCAGTGATGTATTCCAATATCTTATTATCTACATTATTGAAAGATACATTATTAATTTTAGTGGTGCTGTTAAAAGTTATTAAATATGACCCATCTAAATAAGTGTCATTAATTATATTATGTCCATTTACAAAAATGGCTCCTTCTGCGTTTATTGTGCAATAATTATTAAATAATTCTTTCTTAAAGTTAGACATTTTTTTTTTTTTTTTATTATTATTATTATTATCCTAGCACAGCAAGTTTACACTTATATTTGTAGCACTAGTCACATTGAATTGGAAAAGCTTATTTGAACAAAAAAGACTTAAAGCTAATACTTATTACTAACAATTTTTCATTATTATTATTATTATTACGTGGGGATTGATTAATATTTTATGATAATTATTATTATTTTGACTTTAGTTTAATTTTAAGATTTGTTTTTGTTTCTATTTTACTTGAAATGTTCCTTAATTTTAGATTGAAACTGAGTTGCGCTCCTAATCGTTTTATAATTATGTGGTAGACTGTTCCACAAACGGATAGCATTTACGTAAAACTGCCTATTCGAGCATAGCGTATTATATCTCGGGCATATGAAGTTATTAGTTCTAGTTGATGTAGCTGATATAAGTTTGTTATACAAATATGAAGGTTCTTGGGTTATCACAATTTTATGGAAATATATTAGAGTCCTATAGTTAATCCATGAGATCAAGTTCAGGTCCAGAATTTTATTAGTCAAGTGTGATACATGGTCAAGACGGTTCAAATTAAAAACATATCTGATGATAGAGTTTAAGGCTACTACCAGCTTTTGCATATCACGGGTATCGCAGTGTCCAAAAACTTCCACACCATAAAATAGTGTTGGAACAAGAATCACTTTAGCTACTAACAGCCTTATTAGAAATGGTAGGAATGTTTTGGAGTATCTAAGCTGGCGCAATAAGCCGTAGGTTCGACCTGTAGCCTTCGATATGTGTTTACTCCAGCTAAGTGTGTTGCTGAACGTAATACCTAAATTATGTGCATACTCCTCAAATTGTATCGGCATGTTGTTGATTACTAAGTTTTGAATACTTGTGGTATCGATTGGTCTCTTAGCGATCACTACACACTTGGATTTTTTTGGGTTTATACTCAAGACATTTTCGATCGCCCATTTTTCAATTACTTGAAGCATTTTATTACTAGATCTAACGCAAACATTTAACTGATTAATTGGACTACTAACATAGATTTGTACATCATCTGCATACAGGTGAACTTCACAATCGGACAAAAGACTAGGTAAATCATTCACGTACATAGAAAACAATAATGGTCCCAGGACAGATCCTTGGGGAACTCCACGAGTAAGTAGGCTGAAGCTAGAAATCTGACTTCCCGCAACAACTGCCTGCATCCTCCCATCAAGATATGATTCTATAAGGCGAAGTGCAGTACTTGAAAAGTTAAAAAGATTCTTTAGTTTTGTAATTAAAATACCATGGTTTACAGAGTCAAATGCTTTGCTGTGGTCCAGAAGGGTTAAAAAAGTCACATAATTATTGTCAAGTTGTTTACGTATGTCTTCAACGATATTCGTTATTGCACTTACACAGCTTCTCTTTTTTCGGAAACCAGATTGTTTTTCTGATAATAACGAGTTTTTTTCTAGAAAATTTTGAATTTGTAGTGACATTAAATTTTCAAGAAGCTTTGCTAAAAATGGTAGGATAGAAATAGGCCTATACTCTTTATTTGCTTTTAGTACTGGAATTATCTTGGCTTTTTTCCATGTTGAAGGAAAAGTGGAGGTCGTAATCGCAGTGTTAAAAATCTTGGTAATATGTGGGAGGAGTAAAGGTAACATAATTTTTAGGAATTTTGGGTTAACATTGTCTAAACCTTAAGCACTTGACTTAATTTTGAGAATACCGTCTAAAACATCACCTTGATCGACGCACACAAAGCTAAAACTATTATCACAGTAAGTAGTATTATTCAGGTACTGGTTGAAAGTTGCTTCAGGTACATCGAGCTGAGTAAACGTACGACAGAGTTCCTCGACATCAACATTGTGATCAGCACTTAGCCTACACTTCCCTATTCCTAAGTTGTTTATGTCCTTCCATGTTTTTTTTATTGATGGAATGTTTTCAAATTTCGAATTAAAATGTTCACACTTAGCATCCTTAATCATTTTTGTGACTCGCGATCTTGCCTCCCGGTACTGCATACTGTAATGTTGGGTTCTGTATCGCTTCCATTTAAAATACGCCACATCCCGCAAATAAAGTTGCTTCTTGATTTCATTAGTAAACCAGGGATTTTGTCTAGGCTTGATTATTTTAGACCTGATCGGTACGCATTTGTTAAAAATATACTGTATATTATTATTTAAGACATTTAATTGACACTCGACACTTGGACATTGATATATAGGACACCAATTACAAGCAGTATATTCACGTTGAAGATCCATGTAATTAATATTCTTATAATCTCTATAACTAAACGATTTCTCAGCATAGTCAAGGGTAATATCACAGGTTAAAAAAATGAGATCATGCTTAGAAAAAGCTGGTGCAGAGATCTGGTCATAATGTAAAATCTTTCTAGTGTCATTAATAAAAAAAAGGTCAAGTAAAGTATCACAGGAGTTACTAAAGTGTGTTGGCGTAGATTTATTAACAGCGTACAGACCCAACGTCTCAAAGTTATCTATTAAATGGTTTTCGCATAAAATATTGCTGTTAAAATCTCCGGCAAGAATAATGTCTTCGTATGCAGCAGACAACTCGCTTATAGTCTCCATCAAAGGATCAAAGTCTATTGTGCGATTTGGACGGTATATACAACCAACCAGAACTTTATTTCTCATAAATTTGTTCGATATTTCCAGAAAAATATACTCAATTTCACTTGCTCTTGGTTGTTTACATTTAACCCTACAATTTAGTGTACACTTAACAAATATAGCGACACCACCAGCGTGGCCTACACGGTCAGAACGAAACAAAACATAACCATCACACCCGATCAGCAAATCAGACAAATGAGACGTAAACCAGGTCTCAGATACACATATCACATCAACATTAGATTGAACAAAAAGTAACCTGAACTCATCGATTTTCTTAAACAGGCTCTGTGCATTTATGTGAACAATTTTAAGACCCCTTTTATAATTACTTAGTATTTTTATCATGCTACCAACAGTGGAACCTTCTGTGTTAGCCGTCATTGTTTATATAATAACATTTTAGGGTCGCAAACTCAGCAGTAAAAATTAGTTTAAAGAACAAAAACAAAGCAAATCTTATATACTTAAATCCCCTATCTATCACTAAATTTATGACATTACAAACATAGATACAAGTATATTTAAGAGCGAAAGCTCTCCGAGGCAGCAGGCCCGTAATCAGAGTCCACTGCATGGTTTTCGGCCAGCGAAGAAGAGAGAGGAAGAGCAGCCAGCTTCTTGAGCTCATCTGAGTTATCTATGCACTGTACGCTCTCGCTCCCATTGCATCGGACATGCACGAGACCACGGCGTGTAAAAACGGCGCTTAAGATCTTCATCTTTTTCAGTCGCATTGCCTCTTTAAAAATCAGATAATTATCTCTCTGTAACTGCTCATTGACGTAAACCACCGCATCAGAGTTACAACCCAAAAGCTTTAAGGTCAGTTGTGTTTTTGCTTCACGTCGATATGCCGCGATTACTCTTAGCACCGTGATTTTTTCTCGCACATTTTCCATTTTAACAATAACAACCGGGTCGACATTGGTTTTTTGTGTTTTGCGGGCTCGAAAAATATCCCGCATCCGTGGCGGAGGAGTCATGTGTAGTGCGAAGCAGAGTTGGTGGAACATCGATCGTAAGTTTTCCCCTTCCACGTAGGGGACCCCATGGATGCGTAGGTCGGACGCATTATTGGCAATGTTATGAGCGGCCAGTTTTGCCTCTACGCTTCCCACTCTCTCTCTCATTGCACGCATGTCCGCGACCTCCCGATGCAAGTGTTCAACACGCTCGAATAGCTGATCCCGTTGCGCACGCAGTTCCACTACCTCCCGCTCCAAGTTGGACACCCTAGCGCCTGTTTCTTTGACCTCACCCGCAATAGAATCCAGGCGTTCCGAGAGGCTTTTGAGGATTCGCTTTTCTGCATCTTTCACTAGGCCGGCAATTGTTTCGGTCTGCTCCAGAAAACGGACCTTCATCAGATTCAAAAGCTCTGTTGAAGAGGCATCGGACAGGCGGTCTTGTGCAGCTCCAGTGTCTTTCCGTAGGCGTTTGTTGGATGACGTCGACATGTTTAAAATGTGTGTTTGTTTTGTTTTCAGTGTAGCGGATTCGTTGTATTAGATAAGTATGTTTGTGTGTGCGCAGAAGTTCGATGAAATGGTTTGAAGGCCGCAGACTTTCAAACACACACAACTGCAAAGCGTTGTTTATTTAGTTTCAATTTAGAATTTTAGTTTAAGTTTTGCTTAAAAACTCTATCACGATGCGGTTATATTGTGCGGATAGGTTTATTTTGCTATTGACGCAAAAAAATGTATTTATTTAAGTAGTTGTTCGTGGCTTTAAATGAATCAAAAGCGGACCGATGTAAAACACTTTCGCATCACGGATTACATAGTACTTATTTTTTGCATTTTGCGACGTGATTATCAATTAATAATTTTCCATCATTATGTGAAATGGATCTTGAATTGTAGACTTCACAACGATCGATAATAATGGGGTATTTTATGTATATAATTAGAATATCCTGGTGTAATGCGATTTTAAATTCTGATATATCCAATAGGTCAGTTATAATTACAGGCTTTTGTTCATGTTTATAAATTTCTTGTAAGTCCTCATTGTTTAGAATTTTAGTATTAAATACATCAATTTTTGCAAGTGTAATTGTATCCATTAAATTCATAAGATCGTACGTAACCAAGCGGAGACGATATTTCTTAGTGGAATTTCTTGATTTTTAAAGGCTCTTTTAAATTCTTCAGATAGAGTTTTTATTTCTTTAAATATTTTAGAATTAATGACGAATTGATCATTACTATTTTGTATTAAATAATTTGATCTGGTGTTCCTGCTATCCATTTCCAAATAGTGCCTAATTCAATAATACCGCGTTTTGATCTATTGGGTATAATTTGTGAGATAAGCATTTTGATAATTCTCAATTCGTGGGACATTTCCCAATGTAAATTCGGGTTATTATTTAATAATTCTGATTCAAGATTAATTATTTCTTTATAAAAACTTAAATTAGTAATATGAAATAAATCTGCGTATGATTCATAAATAAGAACATCTTTAGTATCCTTGTAAAGAAAGAAATCATGGTTGGTATAATGCATAATTTCGCATTTGGTTGTAGCTACCATCAATAATACGTACGTTAATGAAATCATAATCTGGAATTTAAGATAAAACATTTTTATTAAAGATTTAATATTATCTTTATGAATCGTACGATTTCTGCTGTTTATTATAACTTTATTTGGAAGATTTTTCTTAACTACTTGTTTTTTGTATCTAGAATTAAGCTTATTTCTTTCCCCGTGTTTCTTTTCGTAAATTACTTCACCTACGTGATAATGTTTTTCTTGTCTACCTTTATTGTGAAATTCTAACATTCTCTCCTGAGCTTGTTTTAATAATAGGGGATTTGTTTCATGTTGTATTTTATTAAATAATATATCATATGGTCGTTGGTTAGTTATTGAGTGAATTGTTAAATTATATTTTTGAGCCGCTCTAATGATAATTTCAGAATAATCAATTAAATTGAGCTCTTCTTTGATGCAGCGAGCAATTTCTGTTAACGTTGAGTGTGCCCATTCTATTTGACCGTTAGACGTACTATGTCGAGGATCCGCAAAGAATAAAGAAATCCCGTTTCTTTGAGCAAAAGATTTAAATTGGGATGAAGTAAAACTTGGTTCGTTGTCTATCATCAAGGTTTTGGCCAAGGGAAAATGTTGCAGAATTTTTGAAACTTTATTTTCTATATTTAGTTTATTTGGAATTTCTTTTACTACCAAGAATTTCGAATATGAATCTATGCAAGTAATGAATATTAGATTTTGGGCATAATAGATATCGATATGCAAATTTTCACCTTCTCTTTCAGGAATAGGTGCCTCTCCGATCGGAATTTGCACTGGGTGTCTATTATATTTGTTTTTATTACAAATGGTGCAATTTTTTATAAATTCCTTAAGCGTTTTGTATAAATTAGGCCAGTAATATAATCTGCATATTTGCTTATAATTCTCATCTAGCCCTCTATGTGCCCTACAATGCGTTTCTGTGATGATAAGAGATTTATCTTCCGCATTTTCTACATCCTGGACAAATATTTTTGTATATAAAAATTTATTTATAAAATTTTCTTTAAGTGGTTTTTGGATTATATAAAAATCTTCTAAAGTACAATGAACTCCTATGGTTATATTAGGTGGAATATATTCTCTTAAGATTGATATTAAATTTTCTGGAGTATCATACTCTATTATATGCCTAGTATTTCCGAAAACGGTAATCGACTCATGTATTGTATACCTCCCCGTTGCTATTAGCAATTGTTGCTTAAACTGGTTTAAGGGTTTTCGGGTTTCTTGTATGACATTCTCAAAACTACTTTCAGCTGAATGCTGAGTATTTTGATCTGAGACCGATTCGATACTTTCCGTTAAGTTATTTATTTGGATCCTTGATAAAGCATCCGCGACTACATTTGTTGCTCCTGGCTTATAAATAATTTTGGGTGAATAACTTTCTATAAATGAACACCATCTCTTCATTTCAATATTCGGATTTTTCTGAGAAATGGAGAAGGACAGGGGTTGATGATCTGTATAGAGTTCGATGTTATTTACTCCATATAAATAATTTCTTAAATTTTTAAATGCCCAAACTATGGCTAAAAGTTTTTTCTTATTTGTTGCGTACAATTGTTCTGTTTTGGATAAGGTTTTGGAAATGAAAGTAATTGGTTTTCCTTCTTGGGAAAGAACGGCACCAATAGCTAAATCAGACGCATCAGTGGTTAAAGTACATTTTTTATTATAATCGGGTTGTACCAGTTCTATTTGTGCGATTAAATTATCTTTGAGCTCGTTAAAAGCTCTTACAGCCGAATCGTCCAACTGTATTGAAGCTCTACGTGAAGCTTTTTAGATACTTTTTGACCTTCTAAATATTTTGTTCATGGTTTTGCAATTTTTGCGTAATTTTGGACAAATTTTCTATAATATCCTGTAAGACCTAGGAAGCTTCTAAGCTCTCGGATATTTTTAGGAATTGGGTATTTTAGGATTGTAGAAAGGGCATAGCTGAACAAGCCTGAGAAAACTGCCCCAGGCGATATTGCAAAATTTTAGATGAGGATTGGTAGATAGGAACCTAATGGTTAAGAATTCCAATTTTCAAATATTTTGATCCGCTGGTTTACGAGTAATCTGCTGCAACTTAAGAACATATCACTTGATATATCTTCCCTTCGGTGGTTTTTAAGAAAACTTTTTTGATGCCAAAAATTTTTAAGTTACCCTTTAATAATGTCAGCCAATCTTTGGATTTTTACCATTCTTATAAGATAACTAAAATCGCGAATAAAATTATCAAAAAATCGGTTTAAGACTTTCCAAGTCTGACAACACCGCCATTTTTTTACAGTTTGTGTGTCCTATAACCATCTACTTCATATAAAATATTCATAATTTTTCGAGTGGTGCAACAGTGTTTAACAAACCAAAAACTGAAAAAAATCTTTCAGGATGGGTAGGAACAAAGTCAATAAAATATACTTGGCTTGTAAATAGTTAGTTTTAAGACCAGAATTTTTATCAAAAAATAAAGTTTTTAATATTGTGGGTGAAAAGTGGTCCGAATTAAAAAAAATATTTGGCATGTATTTGCATGTAATTGTTTTAATAGGGCCCAGACACCACAGCTGCGAATTTCATATCCTCCATGGACAGAGATTGCATAAGAATTCCTTTGACCATGGATGACCAACAATACTATAATTATGTGATTCTAAAGAAATCGCGGTCCATCGAGGATGACTTATTTGGGGATCCTTTCGGTACCGTTGTTATACTAAAAAGCAAGATAGTAATTTCAAAGCATTAATATGCGAAACTTGTTACACAAATGGCTAAAATTCGCGCAATAACAACGGTACCGAAAGGATCCCCAAATAAGTCATCCTCGATGGACCGCGATTTCTTTAGAATCACATAATTATAGTATTGTTGGTCATCCATGGTCAAAGGAATTCTTATGCAATCTCTGTCCATGGAGGATATGAAATTCGCAGGTGTGGGGTCTGGGCCCCTATTAAAACAATTACATGCAAATACATGCCAAATATTTTTTTAATTCGGACCACTTTTCACCCACAATATTAAAAACTTTATTTTTTGATAAAAATTCTGGTCTTAAAACTAACTATTTACAAGCCAAGTATATTTTATTGACTTTGTTCCTACCCATCCTGAAAGATTTTTTTCAGTTTTTGGTTTGTTAAACACTGTTGCACCACTCGAAAAATTATGAATATTTTATATGAAGTAGATGGTTATAGGACACACAAACTGTAAAAAAATGGCGGTGTTGTCAGACTTGGAAAGTCTTAAACCGATTTTTTGAAAATTTTAATCGCGATTTTAGTTATCTTATAAGAATGGTAAAAATCCAAAGATTAGCTGACATTATTAAAGGGTAACTTACAAATTTTTGGCATCAAAAAAGTTTTCTTAAAAACCACCGAAGGGAAGATATATCAAGTGATATGTTCTTAAGTTGCAGCAGATTACTCGTAAACCAGCGGATCAAAATGTTTGAAAATTGGAATTCTTAACCATTAGGTTCCTATCTACCAATCCCCATCTAAAATTTTGCAATATCGCCTGGGGCAGTTTTCTCAGGCTTGTTCAGCTATGCCCTTTTCTCGGGATCGGTTTTGATCACATTATGGGAAACAACGTAACCTAAAAAATTGGTTTCTAATTTAAAAAACTTTGATTTTTCAATAGAAATTTTCATGTTTGCGTTCAGCAAAATTGTAATTATGACAATTAGATCTTTGTAATGTGGTTCAATAGTTTTTGAAAATATTATAATATTATAATATAAACATGGCATGTTTTACCGACTTCTTCTCTTAATATATCATCCATTGCTCTTTGGAAAATTCTGGGAGCGTTAGTCAACCCAATTGGCATTCTCAGGAATTCGTATTTTCCATTGTTTATTGAGAACGATGTTTTTATACCCGTTACTCGTAGAGTAAAAGGGTATATTGTATTCGTGCAAAAGTATGTAACAGGGAGAAGGAAGCTTTTCCGACCCTATAAAGTATATATATTCTTGATCAGGATCACTAGCCGAGTCGAACTAGCCATGTCCGTCTGTCCGTCTGTCTGTCCGTCTGTATGAACGCTGAGATCTCGGAAACTACAAAAGCTAGAGGATTGGCACTTTGCATGCAGATTCTTGGAGTTCCTACGCAGCGCAAGTTTGTTTCAAACAGGTGCCACGCCCCCTCTAACGCCCACAATCGCCCTACACCATTTTTTGAAAGGTGTCTGGCGCCCACAACTTTAAAGATTTCGGAAAAGTAAAAATGCAGTTTTATTCTATTTATCAATACCTATCGAATTGTAGAAGAAATTTTTCAAATCGGACAATCCATTAAAAAGTTATGAGCAAAAAATGAAACAGCCACTAGATGGCGCTAGTAGCTTTGACGCGTGCATATATTAATCTCTCTCCCACTCCCTTTAGCTGAGTAACGGGTATCTAATAGTCGAAGTACTCGACTATAGCGTTCTCTCTTGTTTTTACTTCTGTTTCACTCATGAGAATCTGATGGAATCCAGATTCTAAATCGATTGTGGAAAAGTATTTAGCTTTCCCAAGATTTGACAAAATTACCGAAGGATCCTGCATTGGGTATCTATCCGGAATTGTATTATCATTTAGTTTTTTATAATCTATTACAAGTCTGAGTTTTGGAGTTCCGTCTTCGTTGAAACCCTTTTTTGGTACTACTAGTACTGGGGAATTATAAGGGCTCCTGCTTGGCCTTATAATTTACTCTTTTAGCATTCGATATATTTCCGAGTTCACAAAATCTGAAGCTGATAAAGCATACGGATATTGTTTGCTATATATGATTCTTTCGTTTTCGGTGTTTATTTCACCGCGAATATCTGTCCTAAATGGAATTTGCATATTTATTTTCGATGCTCTTTATTGATAAAGCTTAGTATTTCATCCTCCAAATCTTTCAATTGATTTGCAGATGATATTTTCATATAGTTAATTTTTTGATTGTCGGATACTTCAACGACGGCGTGTTCAGGATTTTTAATTCCCAAACTTTTATTTTTGTCGGATAATTCAACGACGGCGTGTTCAGGATTTTTAATTCCCAAACTTTTATTTTTGTCGGATAATTCAACGACGGCGTGTTCAGGATTTTTTAATCCCAAACTAAATTCGATTTGATTTCCCATTTCAGATTCGGATCTGAGTCGAGTCTTTTCATCAAAGTATTTTTTTTTTTAAATAAATTCCTTTAACGGAAGAATGATGGTTTCTTCGGAAAAGGAATGTTGAATTAAATTATTTCCGTTGTCGTAATTTAATTTTTCTTCCTTTCCATTATATTTTATCGTTCCTTTAGCTGTATCAATCACAGCTCCAAATTTTTTTAATAGGTTATACCCTACTAGCAAATCTGAATCTAAGCCTTCTATTTCGTAAAATGTATATCGCGTATCAAATATAGTTATCATATGATAATATTTTATTATTGAATATCCATTTACTGTGGATACCCTTTTATATATTGGGAGCTCATTTTTACTTTTATAAATTCCTGTTTTTATATAACAAGAGGTTGCCCCAGTGTCAATTAATATTTTTAGTTTTTTATTTAATTTTTTATCATTTCTAATTAAGTAGGGTAATCCTACTCCTGGATATGATCTAAAAAATGGTCTTCCTCAATATTATTAAGTCTCATGGTCTTGTTAGCCGGCTGGTTAACAGTTCCAGTCGGTACTCTTTTATTTTGAACCTGATCTTGTTGTGTGTCAGGTTTTTTATTTTGGTTCCATTTATTTTGATTATAATTATTATTTTGGTAATTATTATAACCTTGATTATAACCGTTATTGTTCCTATTTTGAATATGAATTGACTCATCTACATCCATTGGCTCTGGCTTATTTTGTTGTGGTTTATTCGAGTTCCACTGATTTTGCTGGTTGTTATTATATCTGCCCTGATTCCAATTATTATTCCAGTTCTGGTTATAATTATTATAACCATTTTTATTTTGATTGTTATTATTGTAATTATTACTTTCTTGGTTAAATCTTAAATTATTATTATTATTCCTTTGGTTATTATAATTATTGTTTTGCTGTCTGGGCTTATTATTTAAATATATTTGCCCGTTTCCACTTGAATTTTGTTCATTATTTTTTTTCTGTGTGGTTGAGAAAGTATTAGCAAAATGAGCCCTCATATTGTTACTTTCCAATTCCTGAACTATAACCATTGCATTTGGTAAGTCTTGAGGATTCATTGAAAATATTGTGTCAGAAATATGACCGTTAAGGCCGGTTATAAAAACTCTGAGGGCGGTCTTTCTATGTTTCTCGTTCATTTCTAATGTTATTGGTTTATTTCTTCCGTAAGTCATAATAGTTATACCCGTTACTCGTAGAGTAAAAGGGTATATTGTATTCGTGCAAAAGTATGTAACAGGTAGAAGGAAGCGTTTCCGACCCCATAAAGTATATATATTCTTGATCAGGATCACCAGCCGAGTCGATCTAGCCATGTCCGTCTGTCCGTCTGTCTGTCTGTCCGTATGAACGCTGAGATCTCGGAAACTACAAAAGCTAGAAGGTTGAGATTTTCCACGCATATTCTTGGGCTTCCTACGCAGCGCAAGTTTATTTCAGCCGAGGGCCACGCGCCCTCTAACGCCCTCAATCGCCCTACACCATTTTTTGAAAGGTGTCTGGCGCCCACACCATTAAAGATTTTGGAAAACTAACTAAACTAAAATGCAGTTTTATTGTGACTATCAATACCTATCGAAATGTAGAAGAAATTTTTCAAATCGGACCATTCGTTAAAAAGTTATGCCTGATCAAAGATTTTATATATCTATCTCCCTCGCACTCCCTTAGCTGAGTAACGGGTATCTGATAGTCGGGGCACCCGACTATAGCGTTCTCTCTTGTTTAAAAGTTATACGCAATCAAAATTTCTATATCTATCTCCCTCGCACTCCCTTTAGCTGAGTTACGATTATTAGTCGGGACACCAACCCGAGTACAGCGTTTGCACTCCCTTTAGCTGAGTGACGGGTATTAGATAGTCGGGACACGAACCCGACTATAGCGTTCTCTCTTGTTTTATTAATTATTAGAGTTAACTTTCTATTAACAGTTCCGTAGTAATCCATTATGGATAATTTACCCTGGCTTAGTACACTTAATTCTTGTTCAATAATATGGATTGGACGTTTGTCACTAAAGACAAAGTCCAGCCTGGCCATTATGGCATCGAAATTTAAAACTGTACCGTTATGGGTTAAGGCATCATTTGCCATTCCTGTTATTTTATTCCTTAAGATTGACAATGCAGAATAAAACCTATCGCTGCCTCTGGCATATTGCCCCATAGCTATTTCAGCTGACTCTCTCCAGCTGACATACTTATCTTCCTCACCTTTATATTCCCTTACAGATTTGATGATCTCATATGATGTTTCGCATTTAATATTTGGATTTATAACTTCTATCTGATAATCTTCAACCTTCTTTATTTTATTTGATAATTGCTGTTTTAAATTTCCAATCTCGTCTTTTAATGGATTCAATTCATAATTTACAATCTGTTTTATTAATTCTCCTACATTTAACATTGTGGCGTTTGTTACTGCCTGATTGTTTGTAACTTCTTGAGGAGGATTCGCTGTGTGTGGTCTTTTATTACTAGGTCCAGCCTGCTCTTGAGGAGGATTTATTTTGAGGATTTTATCGAATTTTAAAATTAATTCTTCCACTTTGTTTTATTTTTTTTTTTTTTTTTTTAATTTTCTTAAATATAAATAATAAAAAAAAAAATATTATCGCTCACGAATCGTCCTTATTAAATTCTTCCTCTTGTATGATGATCCTGATGGGGTTTTCTTTTCAATTGATGATCCTGGTTGGGGTCATCTTTTCACTCTGTGCCTTCCTTTTAAATGTTTTTTTTTTCAATTTTTGGTCTTCTTGTGGCGAGGGATTGCCCTTCAGCCAATAAATTCTCCTTTTTAGTTGATGATGATTTGTTTTTGTTTTATTAAATATTTAATTTTTGATGTTTTTAGATAGTTGTTTTTTTTTTTTTATTGTCCGTAGCAGTGAATTATATTACGATCCCTATTTTTAATTGGGAGTAATTTTTTTTATTAAAGCGGATTATTTCATTTATTAATTTCCACCTTTTTATTTTTAGTTCAACACTAACTTTTTTATTTCGTTGGTTATATTTAAGGGGATTATTTCATTTATTAGGTTCCTCCTTATTTAATTAACACAACCTTTTTTATTTCGTTGGTTGTAACTGGGTTTGTTAACCGCACAAATTCTTTTTTCACTTTAAAATTTTAATAGGATTTCGTTTTAAAGCCTTGCTTTGGAATTTTTAAACGCGCGGCCCCACGTTGGGCGCCAATTAACTTTCTCCTTAATGAGTTGATTAAAAAAATTTATTTTATTTTTATACCCTTGCAGAGGGTATTATGATTTCAGTCAGAAGTTTGCAACGCAGTGAAGGAGACGTTTCCGACCCCATAAAGTATATATATTCTTGATCAGCATCACTAGACGAGTCGATCTAGCCATGTCCGTCTGTCCGTCCGTCTGTCAGTCCGTTTCTACCGGGCTCAAACTTTCCCAAAAGTCTTCTTCCTATTGCAGGTAGTATATATGTCGGAACCGACCGGATCGGGCCACTATATCTTATAGCTCCCATAGGAAGATCGAAAAAAAAAATAGCTTTGATGTTTTTTGAAATATAACCTTCTACTATTGGGAATACTATTTTTATAATATTTCTGAATTTTGAATAAAATTTCTAAAAAATCGGTTGACTATATCATATAGCTGCCATAGGAACGGTCGAAATATTAGATGAAAATTAATAGGAAAAAAATTATATCTTTGTTGACTTATATTACATTCTCTTCTCCTCTAGGCTATGGCTTTTCTTTAACATTTTAAAATTTCGTATAAAATTTAAAAAAAATTCGGACGGCTATGTTATATAGCTGCCATAGGAAGGATCAAAAATGAATGCCAAAATAATACGAAAACAGCTAAAATTAGGTTTGTTGTAACATATTCGCAAGTTATTTTAAATATAATGTTTTTGTAAATGAATAGGAATGATCTGCAAGGGTATATAAGCTTCGGCTGGCCGAAGCTAGCTTCCTTTCTTGTTTTAACTTCACTTATTCACTATTACAATTGTTTCATAGGTCGAACTTAGTTCACTGCTCACTGACTGATTATTACTTTTTAAACTTCTCGATTCGATTCTCAAAAACGGACTGCCTAGACTCAAGTTCAATGATCAATAACGAAATCTCGGCTTAAGAGATTTATCTCAGAAAAACTGATTAAGAGAATGACTCAAGAGAGTCGGAAAAATAGGATGATGAAATTTGGCAATTAAATTTGAAACTGAATTTCTGCCGGAAATTGGTGTTTATGTTAGCGGACTTCGGGGACCGCTTTGGGGCTCCGATGTTTACAATATCGGCTTGGGTGTTTACAGAATCCCTTTGATGCGGGATGTGTGAAATTGATCTGGGTGGGAATAACTTGGAGGCGTAGTTAAAAGAAATAGCTGACCACGGGTTTATCTCGGAGTCAGTCTGAATTATTTGGAAATTTGTTCTGAACTCAAAGTTGTTTATAAATTGGGTAAGTGCCCCTAAGTAATGTGTCACATAACTTGCACACCGGATCAACAACAAAATAAAACAAGAGAGAACGCTATAGTCGGGTGCCCCGACTATCAGATACCCGTTACTCAGCTAAGGGAGGGCGAGGGAGATAGATATATAAAATCTTTGATCAGGCATAACTTTTTAACGAATGGTCCGATTTGAAAAATTTCTTCTACATTTCGATAGGTATTGATAGTCACAATAAAACTGCATTTTTAGATTTCCAATATCTTTAATGGTGTGGGCGCCAGACACCTTTCAAAAAATGGTGTAGGGCGATTGAGGGCGTTAGATGGGGCGTGGCACCATTTTGAAATAAACTTGCGCTGCGTAGGAACTCCAAGAATATGCATGCAAAATGTCAATCCTCTAGCTTTTATAGTTTCCGAGATCTCAGCGTTCATACGGACGGACAGACGGACAGACGGACAGACGGACATGGCTAGTTCGACTCGGCTAGTGATCCTGATCAAGAATATATATACTTTATAGGGTCGGAAAAGCTTCCTTCTCCCTGTTACATACTTTTGCACGAATACAATATACCCTTTTACTCTACGAGTAACGGGTATAATTAAACTGGTACAAAAAGCCTATCGCCTCAGGTCGAATAATCAGCTATTACTCAAAACACCCAAGAAATGTTATAATAAACACAGCGCAGAGTCTGGCCAACCGTATTATTAATACAAGTGACACAATTTTCCACAAAGATAATAATATAGTTATAAAAAACATTTAAAAAACAAGAGAGAACGCTATAGTCGGGTGCCCCGACTATCAGATACCCGTTACTCAGCTAAGGGAGTGCGAGGGAGATGGATAAATTAAAACTTTGATCGGTTATAACTTTTTAACGAATGGTCCGATTTAAAAAATTTCTTCCACATTTCGATAGGTTTTGATAATCACAATAAAACTGCATTTTTACATTTCCAAAATCTTTAAAGGTGTGGGCGCCAGACACCTTTCAAAAAATGAGGGGGCGGTTAGAGGGGGCGTGGCACCTTTTTGAAATAAACTTGCGCTGCGTGGGAACTCCAAGAATATGCATTCAAAATGCCAATCCTCTAGCTTTTATAGTTTCCGAGATCTCAGCGTTCATACGGACGGACAGACAGACGGACAGACGGACATGGCTAGTTCGACTCGGCTAAAGGTCCTGATCAAGAATATATATACTTTATAGGGTCGGGAAAGCTTCCTTCTCCCTGTTACATACTTTTGCACGAATACAATATACTCTACGAGTAACGGGTATAAAAAATGATTTTCCTTTGAAGGTTATTCATCAAATGATGAAAAAAATTAACCAGAAACCCAAACATCCAGAATTACAAGAAAATTAATTATACGAATCCTTTATATACATTCCTAGATTCTTCGAACGCCTTACTTTATCAAACATTTTCGACCGTGACAAAATTCAATTAGCTTATAAACCTGCAAAAACAATCACATCAATATACAGTAATATGAAAAGTAAAATGGAAATAATGGATAAACACAATATTATTTAAAAAATTCCGTGCGTCACCATCACACAAAAATTCAATAAAATATATATTGGAACAACGAAGGCCAAATTAAAAACAAGAACAGGGGGCCATAAATCAGACATAAACGAGGACAAAAGCCAAGTTCGGCAAGCCGAAATTTTAATACCTTTGCAGATTAAACGAATTAAAATTTGACTAGAATTGCAACATGAATTAATACACAACAAAATAGTTTATTTTAAATTAGTGATTTGACTTGACCTGTTTTTTAACATTAATGTGAGGATTTAAGCGAACTCAAGGTCATAGTTGGGTTATAAATAACTGAACAATTTAGCATTTCAACACACTTGCACTCGCAGAGGAGTGAACCTCGGACTTTCTGGGATTTGCAAATTTCGGTAGGGCGTCACCGCTACCTCATCAGCCAGAGAAGAGGATGTGAGCTGAAGGTCGAAACTTCTAATTATACCACATCTAGGAATCTGTAATTAAGAATTACATACTTCTAGGCTGTGACATACTTCAAAGCTTCGTCGCTTAATCTTCTAATGTGTGTGAAAGCTATAATGGTTGTCTGCTGAAAGCGATCTGCTTCCGATTTTTACAGACGTGAATAACAACAACTAATTACTTAATTGTTGATTTTCGAAAACTAACGCGCATTTTTGGATGCATTTGCATTCTGCGGGTGTTTTTTTGGGCGTGTCGACCCTTATATAGTTTAAATTAATGATTTGACTTGACCTGTTTTTTAACATAAATGTGAGGATTTAAGCGAACTCAAGGTCATAAGTTGGGTTATATGTAAATAACTCTACAATTTAGCATTTCAACACACTTGCACTCGCTGAGGAGTAAACCTTGGACTTTCTGGGATTTGCAAATTTCGGTAGGGCGTCACCGCTACCTCATCAGCCAGGAAAGAGGATGTGAGCTGAGCGTCGAAACTTCTATTGATAGGCATTGATAAACACAGGCATTGATAAACACAATAAAACTGCTTACTTACTTTTCCAAAATCTTTAAAGGTGTGCGCGCCAGACACAGACACACACACACATAAAATCGTTTAAGGCGATTGTGGGCGTTAGAGGGGGCGTGGCGATCGTCTGAAATAAACTTGCGCTGCGTAGGAAGCCCAAGAATTTGTGTTGTTAATCCCAAATTTCTAGATTTTATAGTTTCCGAGATCTCAGCGTTCACACGGACGGACAGACGAACAGACGGACATGGCTATATCGACTCGGCTTGATCAAGAATATATATACTTTATAGGGTCGGAAACGCTTCCTTCTCCCTGTTACATACTTTTGCACGAATACAATATACCCTTTTACTCTACGAGTAACGGGTATAAAAATTCGGATGGCTATATTATATAGCTGCCATAGGAAGAATCAAAAAATTAATGCCAAAGTAATACAAAAGCAGCTAAAATTTGGATTGTAAATTTAAATTTAATGTTTTTGTAAAGCTAAAGCTAAAACTAGAAAATTATATTATTAACAAGAGAGAACGCTATAGTCGGGTGCCCCGACTATCAGATACCCGTTACTCAGCTAAAGGGAGTGGGAGGGAGATGGAGATAGAAAACTTTGATCGGGCATAACTTTTTAACGAATGGTCCGATTTCTTCTACATTTCGATAGGTATTGATAAACACAATAAAACTGCATTTATACTTCTCCGAAATTTTTAAAGGTGAAATTATTATTCTAATTATAAATTTTCCTTAAAGAATAAAACCCAGCCAAAGTAATTAGGATTTTGGTGACCACATTGAGAAAAATTATTAATTATGCTTATTGCCTTATTTCTTATATTATATTGACTAGCTATATTAGTTTGGAGTACGGTTGTCAGGACTTTCTTATTTCCAGAAAAATTGGCACGTTTTTTTAAATATGATTACTTTTAAAACTTCTGTGTAAACAACATTTTTAGAGATCCTTCAGGATCGAGAATAAGGCTATCCCGTAAATAACGTTGCTTCGATTACATTCTTATGAAAACCTTTTATCTGCAATCGTGTCCCATTGCATAACTTCGGGAGACATACATTTCGCAATAACATTTTGGGTGCTCCAATCTTAAGATACAGATTATGCTGCGGAATCCCTGCTAGATTCAAAGAATTTAAAAATTCAACCGCGTTGTCAACATGAGGGACAGAGTCGACCGATTAATAGGAGACTTCTAAGCCATCAAATGAGTTTAGCAATAATTTATTGGTACCGGTTGCTCTTTACTTTTTCGTTGTCAAAATGGAGCGCTCAGATAGCCAATCTTAACATTTCATAATGTGTTAGAAAAACAAAGAACCCTTTTTCGTACTTAAAATTTTTTGAGGGGGCCATATAATTTAAATTTTTTTTCCTCAAATAGGTCGTAAAATGGGGGATATATGATTAAAGTAAAACTTCAAAGTTCCTGATTTTAAAATGAACTCAAAGAAATAATCAAAATATGTACAAATAATAATTGTGAATTTAAAACCTACCCCCTTGCCACACCAAGGTCAATCTTGGCAATTAAATTTATAAAAATTATAAACATATAATTAAAGAATGTGATCCATGTGAAAGTCGCGAATTTTGTACTTGCTCTCAGTTACAATGTTATCAATGCAATTTTATTAAGCGCACAAATATATTTGTTGGTACATTGGAGTTTGTTTTTCAAAATTTCTAGTTTTTAATGAAATGAAAACTTTTGTACAAACACGAAAAGATTGGCATCCCATACAAAAGTAGCGAAGTAACTTATTTTTCCAGGTTCCGCATATGATCGATAATTATTAGTTTTAAACTTTACAAATAACTTAAGAAGATTGAGCTTTGGAAATCATTATACCCGTCACTCGTAGAATAAAAGGGTATATTGTATTCGTGCAAAAGTATGTAACAGGGAGAAGGAAACGTTTCCGACCCTATAAAGTATATATATTCTTGATCAGGATCACAAGCCGAGTCGATATAACCATGTCCGTCTGTCCGTCCGTATGAACGCTGAGATCTGAGAAACTATAAAATCTAGAAATTTGGGATTCACAACACTAATTCTTGGGCTTCCTACGCAGCGCAAGTTTATTTCAGACGAGCGCCACGCCCCCTCTAACGCCCACAATCGCCTTAAACGATTTTATGTGTGTTTGTGTGTGTGTCTGGCGCGCACACCTTTAAAGATTTTGGAAAAGTAATGAAGCAGTTTTATTGTGCTTATCAAGACCTATCGAAATGTAGAAGAAATTTTTCAAATCGGACCAATCGTTAAAAAGTTATGCCCGATCCAAGTTTTATATATCTATCTCCCTCGCACTTCATTTAGCTGAGTAACGGGTATCTGATAGTCGGGGCTCCCGACTATAGCATTCTCTCTTGTTAATAATATAATTTTCTAGCTTTAGCTATTTCTTGACCCGGCTGCCACCATAAACTTAAATTTGGAATCTGTCAAAAAAAAACAAGAAAGGAAGCTAGCTTGGGCTAGCCGAAGCTTATATACCCTTGCAGATCATTCCTATTCATTTACGAAAACATTAAATTTAAATTAACTTCAGTATATGTTACAACAATCCAAATTTTAGCTGCTTTTGTATTACTTTGGCATTAGTTTTTTGATCCTTCGAATGGCAGCTATATAACATAGCCATCCGAATTTTTATACCCGTTACTCGTAGAGTAAAAGGGTATATTGTTTTCGTGCAAAAGTATGTAACAGGGAGAAAGAAGCGTTTCCGACCCTATAAAGTATATATATTCTTGATCAGCATCACTAGCCGAGTCGAACTAGCCATGCCCGTCTGTCCGTCTGTCTGTCCGTCCGTATGAACGCTGAGATCTCTGAAACTACAAAAGCTAGAGAGTTCGGATTACCAACACATATTCTTGGGCTTCCTACGCAGCGCAAGTTTGTTTCAGCTGAGCGCCCCCTCTGACGCCCACAATCGCCTAACGCCCACAATTAAACGATTTGAAATGGTGTCCGCCGCCCACACCTTTAAAGATTTCGGAAAAGTAAAAATGCAGTCTTATTGTGTTTATCAATACCTATCGAAATGTAGAAATTTTTCAAATCGGACCATTCGTTAAAAAGTTATGCCCGATCAAAGTTTTATAACTCCATCTCCCTCGCACTCCCTTAGCTGAGTAAATGGTATCTGATAGTCGGGGCACCCGACTATAGCGTTCTCTCTTGTTTTATTTAAATTGAAACACATCATCTACTTTCAAATAGAAACGCCCACACACACAGTAAAAATCAAAACAAATCCAAATATACATTACCTATATGCATACATATCTGAAGAAGTAACGTATTTGATTGCTTACAGATCAAACTTCCGTACTTGTTCAGAAATTTGAATCATAAGATTTGCTTACAGAATATGTAGTAAGTGTGTCATTTTTCATCCATGGCCGAAATTAAATAAGGCTCTTACTTCTGCTACAAAATGCTTGACCTTAAACATGAATTGAATTGTGTTATTAAAGTTACAAATATTAAAATGAACTAGAGCGCAATTTTGTTGGGAAGGCATGCTTAACCCTAGGAAGCCCATATATTAAAAAGGAACAATTGACCAAGGGATCGCCAGCCGTGAGCTACCCGAAAGGCGATCATGGTAGGGTGGGGATAAGGACACTGAATACCACCACAGTGTCCTCGAGCGTCCGATGTCCTTAAGACTGAGTGTCATGCCTTAATTTCTTCTATTTCTTTTTCCACTAGTTCTTTTCTTCTCCCGGTTTTTCTTTCCCCTTTTCCCCTGGCAATAGCACGCGATATTTAGTCTAAACTAACATGTATGAAGTTGAGCATTAGAGTAGAGGTCAGCATACTTAACCCACCCCCGCCCGACTACCGAACTGAGAAGCTGGAACGAGCTCGTGCCTAGCTGCTCTACCTAACCCCACCATCCGCTCCATGTATACGTTACATGCTACATATTTTAGATTAATTGGCGCCCGCATGTGTGGCCAAATTCAGCTGGCCAGAATCAACCGATTCATTACGTCGATAACACCTAAACGATCAGTTCAATAATTTGTTTTCTAGCTTTTCTTCGCTTTGCTTGACTTGCCATATGCATTGAAATGGTTACAACTAAAGAGTCCGGATAGGAGTATCGTAGCTGGTATTAAGATGTTTACTACTGGAAGTGTTAAATCTGTGATCATATAGTGGAGAATTTCTACGCCATTAACCAGATTCAGGCACGACCATATGCAGATTAAATTCTTAGAATTTATTAGTTATCCGGAGACAATTGGAAAAAGGCTAAACGTGGATACAATCTACAAACTTGTCATTGTTAAAACCGGAATATTAAGGCGAACTTTCAGTAGCAACGTAGACTATTGACACATGTTGTTACGTGGACTAACTCTACGGCCTGACTAGACAAAACGTAATACTTAAGGTTCGCAACACCCCTTTCCTTTTCTTATAAATTGATCTATCACTATCTTTAATTAAAATTTCATTTTCTCATGACACAATTGTGTTACGAAGGAAAGTATTGGCTCCCAGTTTATTAGAAAAATTTAGATTTTTGACTATTATTTGGAAAAAGTTTCCGTTTGAAAAAGAATTATTTACCATAAAAGAATCAATACAATATATGATGGACGTTGATGCACTACGAGCAGTACAAACAAGTGGCCCAACGATACCAAGCACGTGCTTGTTACGCGCGGGACCCTTTATTAATTAGGGCAAAAATGCGAGTTCGCGAGGAAAATATATGAAACAAGTACTACAAATACTACAACTAAGATTGAAGCAAATGAGATAAAATTTTAGTTTTTAATACGGGGATAGATGTTGAAGTGCAAATTAAATGATAAAGATTGTTATAATTTTTACATAGAACACGAAAGGGCTCATGCAGAGTAAAATTTGATGTACATCGAGGCAAATTAAGAGGGTAATAATTTCGTGTTAGTCTAACGGGAACATTAAAAGTTAAACGGTTTACCAGTTCTACGGAGTCAATATCACCTTTTATAAATTTTTGCATAAAATAGTACCAAGCATTATTCTACGGTTTTCAAATGTAGGTAAATTAAGCAATAGTAATCTACTCTGGTAGGAAGGTAGCCTTACGTTTTGATCCCAGTTCAAACTACGAAGGGCAAAAAGGAGAAATTTTTTTTGCACCGACTCAATACGGTCGATGTGCACTTGATATTGTGGACTCCAAACTGAAGAACAATATTCCAAAATAGGACGGACAAGGGAGGTATATAATAATCTGGTTGTATAAGGGTCATCAAATTCCTTTGACCAACGCTTTATAAACCCAAAAACACTCATAGCTTTATTGACAGTGGCCATTATGTGGCAATCAAATTTAAGTTTTGGGTCGAGAAGAACACCTAAATCGTTAATTGAATATATACGGTCGAGTGGTGTATTTTGAAGAGAATAACTAATAAACGTAGGAGTACCCCTATAAAAAGTCATAACGTTGCATTTAAGGCAGTTCAGATTTAAAAGATTGTACTCACACCATCCCTGAAAACAATCAATATCTGACTGTAAGTTGAAACCGGACCCTACATCTTTATATGATAAACAAAGCTTAACATCGTCAGCGTACATTAGTACACGAGAATGAGCTACAATAGAGGGAAGATCGTTAATAAACAAAGTAAACAGCAAAGGGCCTAAATGACTACCTTGAGGAACTCCAGATGTCACGTTGATCATTTTAGAAACAGCGCTCTTAAATATAACCCTCTGAGTCCTACCATTCAAGTAACAAAATATAACAAATTTAAAGTAAAGCTTACTAATAATAAAACTTGCAGAGGGTATTATGATTTCAGTCAGAAGTTTGCAACGCAGTGATGGAGACGTTTCCGACCCCATAAAGTATATATATTTTTGATCAGCATGACAAGACGAGTCTAGAGATCTAGTCATGTCCGTCTGTCCGTCCGTCTGTCAGTCCGTTTCTACGCAAACTAGTCTCTCAGTTTTAAAGCTATCGGTCTCAAAATTTCCCAAAAGTCTTCTTTCTATTGCAGGTAGTATATATGTCGGAACCGACCGGATCGGACAACTATATCTTATAGCTATCATAGGAAGGAACTAAAAAATCGTAAAAAAATTTACCTATGGTGCAAATAAATCTAAATTTAATGTTTTTGTAAGTTAATATGAATGAACTGCAAGGGTAAATAAGCTTCGGGTGGCCGAAGCTAGCTTTCTTTCTATTTGAAATAATTATTTTTTGAAGCGAAATGCATACGCGTTTCTCTTACTAAATATTTTGTTGTTCTTCAAAAAATGAAAATAGCAGGGACCGTAATCATTATAAGTTAAATAATAAAAATTACTTGGTAATGAATAAATTTCTGTTTTTATTTTTTTCTTCAATGATAATATTTATTTTTGAGTAATATAAAAAGACTTCTAGTCTTGCTCTAGTTGAGCAAAAAAATTAAAAATCATCAATAATCATTATTTTTGAGGTTTATTTTTTTTGATCAAAAGTAATTATTATAAGTCTTAATATATTGCTCTAAAATAAAGATTACCATTAAACAAAAAGATAAAAATCATAAATTTAAGAATCATGGCGGGAATGCATAGATTGGACAACGATAATTATTTTGGTAAAAATCATTTGTTTTTGGGGCTATTATACGTGGCCGTTTCTTTTGTTTGAAGAAATAAAAATAATCATTATTTTCGGTACCTGCTTAGTACTAATAACAAAATATAATTAACGAAATGCATAAAAATTATAACTGAAAAGATTGGTAAGATGCACTCCGTGGGGATCAGTACAAATTGTGGCTGTGTCGGGATCGCCGTCACACTTCCCATCCACTTAGGGAGACGGAGGGCTATGGTCAGGGTCGTTTTCATGCTGATGTCTACGTTCCGTGTCACCCTATACACCTTTTCGTCGATTCTCCTTGTGAATCGGTCTCTTTTCGACTTAGGGTCGGGAAATTTTGGTCCTGGGAAACTTCCCACTCGTCTCCGGATGATTCGGTATATCTACGCCGCAGGAGAGGTTGCTCGCCATCTTGCTCGTCATCCTCGGAGGAGATCGAACTCCAAGTCCGATATTCCCGCAAACGTATCTGATGGCGTTGGATGGCTCCGGGTCCTTCGACTGCCTCTTGTTCCTCTTCGGTGGAGTGCACCGGACTTTGTCCGCTCTCAACACTAGGTTTCGACCCGTCTCGGACGGTGTCATACTCCTCTTCCTGGGGTGGAGGTGTAGATTTCCGGGTCTCTTGGACGTTTCCTACAGTAACCCCCTCGCTCCATGCGGCTCGCTGAGCCAAGGGAGGTGCGAAGGTACTGCGACAATGGGCTTCAAAGCGGAACATCGGTTCTTGTCCTGGCGGTGTAATTATGTCCATCGTCACCTGTCGGACTTAAGTAACGCAGTATCCCCCTGGGATTGTCGCGCAGGGGTAATCCACCCGTTCTCTCACGAAGGTGGAAATCCACTCTCGGTCTTCTTCTTCCTCCTTCTCGGATTCTACCTCTCGGTACCAGTCCACCGTTTTTTCCGTTGCCTGCTGATTGACCCCATGTCTTCGTACAAGTATATGTATATCAGACAATAACTCAATAATTTACTATGTCTGCCTGCTGCATTAAACCTTGCATTTTTAATGGCAATATCACCTCTTGACAACCCACAATTGGTTGCTGGCTGTTTGATAACATTGCTCACCCTAAATGTGCCGACCTTGGGCACAGTGCTGGCCGTACTCGTCGCTGCCAATTCCGGACTGGTTGACACCGACGCATCTTCTTGTCTGCAATCCGCTGCTCATTCATCTACTGCTACAACTGCTGTCAGATCCGGTTATGACCCAACACTGGGATCCTACATCTTGGCTACCAGTTATGCCTCTACTGCTGTTGCTGATGGCTGCCTCTTTTGGACCGCCCGAACCCGGCGGATTTCTGATCTACAACTGGTTAACTTTGACCAGGCATCTACGTCGCGTGTTGCTGCAGTTGGCTCTGGCATAATTTTGACGCCCGCTAATTTGAGTACGAGACCATCACAGTCAACCTTATGTGGAGTCGCTCAAAGAGAACCCATGCCCTTATCGGGCGTTGCACAAAAAAAGCTTATTTTTATCTCCCGCCTCAATCCTGGTGCTTCTCAAGATGACGTCAAAAACTACCTGAAAAGCAAACTGAATGTTTCTCGATCCGTACTAACCGTCTTGAAGTTTAAGTTTAAGCAGAGACGTGAAAAATCATCGTTTAAAATTGGACTTCCTGAGAAACATCTTGATAAGGCTCTCGATGTTTCTATTTGGCCTGATCATGTTATTGTTCACGAATACGTAAACAAGATCATTCCTCGGGTCCACAGGCCTCAGATTCCTTCAACCAACGCTTCAAAAAACTAAATAATTATTTTGACTGAAGAATTCACCAGCAAACCAAAGAAATTGTTCGTAGAAATATTACATTTCAGCATAACGGAAAATAGGTATTTTAGATATGAGGACAACAATTACACGCAACTAAAAGGACTACCGATGGGATCCTCGGCATCACCAATCATAGCGGACATCATAATGGAGGAAGTACTCTCCAAAATTCAAAACACGAGGTTACTTAGCAAATATGTGGACGATTTATTTGCTATAGTGAAGAAGGAAGAAGTCCAATAAAACATTGGAAACATTAAATTCATACCACAAGGACATCAAATTCTCAATGGAAATGGAAGTGGAGGACAAATTACAATTTTTAGACTCATTGGTATGCAAAGTGAACAACAGGATAAAATTGGTACCAAAAACCAACATCATCAGGCAAAATCATAAACTACCACTCCAAGCACCCCCGTAATATAATAATAAATACAGCAAAAAATCAAATTAGAAGAATTTTAGAGACAAGCGATGAAATATTCCACGTGAAAAACAGAATGCGAATTTGGACAATGCTTAAAAACAATGACTTTCCAAACGCAATAATACACAAGATGACACAAGCATATTACGAGGACCAGAAAAACAAAATAGATATAGACATTGTGATTTGAAAATAGTGTAATCTGCATTAAAATATTTTTCTTTTTAAGATAGTCGATTTTAGACTGGTTTTATGGCGGTAATTTGAAGTTTTCGACTTGCCGAAAAATGGCCCAAAACACACTTCCAAAGCCCATAACTCGGTCAATCGGGCTCGGATCCCTAAGCGGCATACCTTTTTAAGTTTGTGATTTGAAAATAGTGTAATCTGCATTCAAATATTTTACTTTTTAAGATAGTCGATTTTAGACTGGTTTTATGGCGGTAATTTGAAGTTTTCGACTTGCCGAAAAATGGCCCAAAACACACTTCCAAAGCCCATAACTCGGTCAATCGGGCTCGGATCCCTAAGCGGCATACCTTTTTAAGTTTGTGATTTGGAAATAGTGTAATCTGCATTCAAATATTTTACTTTTTAAGATAGTCGATTTTAGACTGGTTTTATGGCGGTAATTTAAAGTTTTCGACTTGCCGAAAAATGGCCCAAAACACACTTCCAAAGCCCATAACTCGGTCAATCGGGCTCGGATCCCTAAGCGGCATACCTTTTTAAGTTTGTGATTTGAAAATAGTGTAATCTGCATTAAAATATTTTACTTTTTAAGATAGTCGATTTTTGACTGGTTTTATGGCGGTAATTTGAAGTTTTCGACTTGCCGAAAAATGGCCCCAAAACACACTTCCAAAGCCCATAACTCGGTCAATCGGGCTCGGATCCCTAAGCGGCATACCTTTTTAAGTTTGTGATTTGAAAATAGTGTAATCTGCATTCAAATATTTTACTTTTTAAGATAGTCGATTTTTGACTGGTTTTATGGCGGTAATTTGAAGTTTTCGACTTGCCGAAAAATGGCCCCAAAACACACTTCCAAAGCCCATAACTCGGTCAATCGGGCTCGGATCCCTAAGCGGCATACCTTTTTAAGTTTGTGATTTGAAAATAGTGTAATCTGCATTCAAATATTTTACTTTTTAAGATAGTCGATTTTTGACTGGTTTTATGGCGGTAATTTGAAGTTTTCGACTTGCCGAAAAATGGCCCCAAAACACACTTCCAAAGCCCATAACTCGGTCAATCGGGCTCGGATCCCTAAGCGGCATACCTTTTTATGTTTGTGATTTGAAAATAGTGTAATCTGCATTCAAATATTTTACTTTTTAAGATAGTCGATTTTAGACTGGTTTTATGGCGGTAATTTGAAGTTTTCGACTTGCCGAAAAATGGCCCCAAAACACACTTCCAAAGCCCATAACTCGGTCAATCGGGCTCGGATCCCTAAGCGGCATACCTTTTTAAGTTTGTGATTTGAAAATAGTGTAATCTGCATTAAAATATTTTTCTTTTGAAGAAAGTCGATTTTTGACTGGTTTTATGGCGGTAATTTAAAGTTTTCGCTGACTATTAGACAAACCAAAAACATACAAATCTGTGATATATGTACCTGGATTCTCTGACAGACTATCAGAATAGCACACAAACCTGCCCAAAAAACGAATATTTTCTTTTCTAACATGAAAAGCAAAATAGACAAATTAGACAAAATAATTTGATTTGTAAGATTCCATGTGCAGGAGAAAAAAAAACAAACTGTGAAAAATTATATGTTGGCACGACAAAATGTAAGCTAAGAACGAGAATTTCTGGACATCGATCGGACATGAACAAAATACACGAAATAAATAGCCAAAAAACAGTACTCGCGACACACTGTAAGAGCACCGGTCACAGGACAGACTTCGATGCAGTGAGCATATTACAACAAGAAGAGCATTACAACAAACGGCTCTCAATAGAAATGCTTCACATTATAAACACACCAACAACGATTAGGCTCAACTTTAAAACAGACACAGACAACTGCGGACATATATACAGACACTTGCTAGAAAAGAACAGAATTAGTTTAGAACTCCACGGCAGACAGATCGGACGTCGTGCGCTTTGATTTGTAAGCAAATGTACGTAAAAACAAGGTTTAAATGCTTTTATGTTATTAAATGTAAGAATTTGGTAATATATGTAGCCCCTGAAGACGATTTCCGGAGGAGATCGAAATATATTGGGAAAAAAGCCAAAAATAAAGCACCCAGATCACGAGCTAGCCAAAACAAATTGTTTGAAAACATCAAAAAGGTCGCCAAACAACAACAATTCTTTTTTACACTACCAGAATGTTTATTGGGCAAACTTAGTACACTGCACAACAGTGTCTCCTTTAATGCCAATGTGATTGGTTTTACCGAAACGTGGCTTAATTCCTCTGGGTCTGACTGCGAAATATTTGCTGGTAATTATGTTATCTATAGATGTGACCGCTCATTGCGTCTTGGCGGTGGTGTTCTCATCGCCGTCAAGTCCAATCTTGTCTCTCAACGTATTCCGATATTTGGTACGTATAGCACATTAGAGTTTGTCGCTGTTCGGATTAAACTTTAGTTTTTGTATCATGCTCATATATCCCCCCCCCCCCCCCTCAGCTTTTGATTCGTTCGTTCCCTCATTTCCCACTGGAAACGCGTCCCATAAGCCGACGTGGTTCTCTCGTTTCTCTTACCTCAAAAACTCCATGCTAGACTGTTTAAGAAATATAAGAGAACCGGGCTGCAAGTTGACCATTCTAGATATGGGCACTTCCAAAATGTCGCTCGGGACATTTGCACATTTGTTGAAAAAAAATTGTAAAACAATGGATTTTAATTTTAATTATGGGCTTTTCTTTTCACTCTTCCCAAGCTCTATTTTTGGTAAAAATCTTGATTTTGTATCACTTTTAGTTTTTAAGATATCGGTAAAAAACTGCCGTATTCGCTCGGGACAAAAATAGAAGTGGATTTCGGGGAAGTTCATACAACACCAGAAATTAGCGAATTCTTAGGGAATATTTTAATGCGATTTTTTTTAGAATGTTGTTCAAACATGTCGCTGTGAAATGCTTTTGGTTTTACTCAAAAATTCTTTGCCGTTTTTTTTTTATTCAGTTTCAAACACATTCGCTCGGGACATGTCGCTCGGGACATTTTTTCCGACTGTTTTGTAAAGCAGATTTCTTTACCTCTATCTCTCAATTGCTGGATGTTTTGCTTTTAACTTAATAGTTTAGCATGTGAATGAAGCATTCAGTACGGAAAAATGTCACATATTAGCATTCCTATAGGATAAATTAACAACAGAAGACAGGTCCAAAAAATAACAAAAAAATAGCCAAAAACTGATTTTTGCGTATATTGGTGGAGTTTGTCATAAAAATAATCAAACTATACTCCAAATTTGTAGTTAAGCTCAGTATCTAACTAATTAGAAACTAATATCGGGGCAAAATCATGTGGAAATATGTTTTATTCAAGTTTCAAGGTTTTTGGCTTGGTGGACTTTTTTTTGGAAGTGCCCATATCTAATTGCTCGTTTAAATTTCTTAGTCCACAATTCCGAATGTTACAATAGTTACCTAGACCGTTGCAGAATCGAATTGCAAGACAATCCCAAGCAGTTCTACGCAGTCGTTATATTGAAACGAAAATCGCAACAATTCCCATCTTGCCTTCATCTTGAGACTGTATCCGCCTGTAGTTACGATAACACTTCTTTCTACCCATACCCTCTTCCTTACTCCAGCTGTATTTTTACACCCCTAATTAGTGAGGATTACAAAATTTGCAAACAATCAAGACGTCCTTCTCTTCTGGGCCTGATCTTGTACCGAGTTGTATCATAAAAAAATGTGCCGATGCTTTGTGCAAACCATTATCTAAACTTTTTCATATCTCCCTCCATCATTCATATTTCCCTAAAGTTCGAAAGGAATCTTTTATCATTCTACTTCATAAAAAAGGAAGCAAATCGGACATTAAAAACTACCGGGGTATTGCAAAACTAAGCGCGATTACCAAGTTTTTCGAACAGCCTATTACCGCTCAGCTACAGCACCAATGCAGCTCAGTAATGTCCCCAACTCAGCATAGCTTTATGAAACGAAGATCAACGACTACAAATCTTCTTGCATTTAATTCAGTCATTAGAAGCGTTTTAAAATTACTAATCAAACCGATGTTATTTTTACGGACTTCAGTAAGGCTTTCGATTCCGTAAACCATCAGTTATTATTGAAAAAAAAAATAATACTATTAGGATTCCCGATCACGTTGACCATATCAACATACCTGACTTACCGGACTCAGAGAGTTGCTTTTAAAAGCACAATCTCGAACCTTGTTCACGTGACCTCTGGTGTTCCGCAAGGGAGCCATCTTGGACCCCTACTGTTTGGAATTTTCATAAATGACTTGCCTCAAGTAGTTCTCTCTGCTCATGTTATGATGTAAGCTGACGACGTAAAAGTCTGTTTGCCGTTATCGAATCCCGATTCCCATGCACTTTTGCAAGCTGATCTGAACAATCTGCATTCTTGGTGCATCCAGAATTTGCTGTTTTTGAACAACTCCAAATGTAACTTTATGTCCTTTTATCGGAAGAATCTTTTCCTCACTACTTATTCTATTTTGTCGAATGAACTTGAACGTCCAATTCTTGAATACTGCTCGTGTGTTTGGTCACCCCAATATACCAATTATCAGGACCTCATCGAATCGGTACAGAAGCAGATCCTTTTGTTTGCTCCACGTGGTTTAAACTGGTTAACACATCGTCACCTGCCAACGTACGTGGATAGACTGCGACTACTTAACCTGCCCTCCCTCAAGGATCGTAGGACCTGCCTTGGTGTTATGTTCCTTCACAACTTAATCACTGGACTAGTAAATTCAAGCTATCTACTTGGTCAAATTCGGTTCTCCATCCCTGTAGGGTCTAAGCGGCACTTTCGACCTCGATATTTGTAAAACAAACTTTCAGTTACATGATCCATTTCGCGTTTTATGTTCCCAATATAATGAACTGTACTTATTTATATTTTCGGAAGGCTCTGTTAATTTAATTGTAACAAACATCCTAACTTACCTGTCCTTGCCCCTTCCACTTGATGTGAGTGGGGTACTATGTTTATGTTGGCAGATATTTGCTAACTTTAATGTTATAAATAATTACAAAAGTTATCCGCGATCAAAGTTTTATATCTCCATCTCCCTCGCACTCCCTTTAGCTGAGTGACTGGTATCAGATAGTGAGTTCCTCACCAATCGCACAAAACACTCTTCTTGGTTGGATTGTTTTTGGACCAGTGATGGAATCCATGACACACACCATCACTAACCGAACTAGATAGCGTGCCGTCTGAACGCCAACTCACCACAGAGGAACAGTGGTGTGAAGAACACTTTCGTCAAACCCATGTTCGACAGCCCAACGGAAAATACATGGTCCGCTTACCGCTGAGAACCTTGTTAGACCCGTCACAAGGTCTAGGCCGATCAAATCATATAGGCTTGAATCGTCTCCACGCATTAGAGCGAAAATTGCAGCATCGCGATAAGCTTCATCAACAATATGTCCAAGCAGTCGAGGAATATTTTGACCTACAGCAAATACAGGAAGTCACTACAAGCGAAGACAGTCACTCTCAGATCAACAGAGTGATGCGTCTACTGCAGCACGATTCCACACCATGCAGTGCTGAAGGAGGACAGCCTGACTACTAAACTCAGGGTAGTTTACGACGCCTCTTGTAAGAGCTCCAACGGGAAATCACTGAATGACATTTTATGTACTGGCCCAGCTTTACAGAACGATTTGGGAGGAGTGATCCAAAATTGGCGTTGTTATCCAAAGGATGTACCGATGTAGAGGACTCTCAATTCCAGCGCATTTGGTGGCGTGACAAAACCGGAGAGTTAAAAGAGTTCCGTCTTACCACAGTTACCATTGGAACGGCATCAGCGCCATGCACGTCGATTCGGGGGATACACCAAATAGCTCCGGACGAACGAGAAAATTATCCGCTAGCAGAAATGGTGCTGCAAAGGGAGATTTATGTTGATGACGTACAAAGCGGCCATGATACCACGGACGGTGCCATTCGAGTGGGAAACGATGTCATAGCAGCCCTCCGCTCTGCTGGTATGAATCTTCGCAACGTTTTACATAATATTTGAGAATTAAATTTTTAATTTTAATTCGTTTTATTATTTTATTTTAATTTTTATTTTAAGTGGTACTTTGAGATTTTAAAAATGTAAATAAACTGTCCCTAAATTGCGTTGTGCTATCAATTATTTTAAAACCCTTTGTTTTTCTTAAACGGCAACAGCAAAGTCCCCATTGCAGACTTCTGCTAATCATTGATTCCCGTATTTATCAGCTCAGTCACACCATAGTTACAATCTTAACATAATTCATCTCCGCCTGGCTCGTCTTCTCGGAAGTTCCTTTAGCTCCGCGATATTGGCCACTCTCCTCTTAAATTTCAGGACTCGAAACGGGCCGTCATACTTTGGCGCCTTCTTCGCTGCGAAGCCATCCGCTCCCCTGAACAGATAATGTGCTTTTACTAATACGAGCGACAATAATGCGGGGCACCATTCGCGCCTTCTCGCCATCTGCTCGGCGCTCGCCCTCTCTGCGTTGACTTTGACTATCTGGAATATTTATTTCATCTTGATCGCTTTGTTTGCGAAATGGCCCTGGGGCATTCCCGATCCCACGGGTCTTTTCCTCGTACAGGACTTTGGCCATCCTCGGATTGCGGCCTTGCATTAGAAAAATTGGGCTGAAGTTCTTGGTATCTGATATGCTGGAGTTGACGGCCAGGGTCATCTCAGGCAAGAGGGCGTCCCAACTTGACTGTTCACCTTCAAGGAACTGGGCGATCATGGGCCGTTCTCCACATCCGAATTCTAGCATATACTCTTTAATCTTTGGCAGGTTAGGCAATTTTGAACGTACCTTTTGACGTCACCGTTCATCCCCGGCCAGCAGTACTTTGAAACCACCCGTAAGATTGTCTTCCGTATGCCCAAGTGTCCTGCCGTCGGGAAGTCGTGACACATAACTTCCATGGCACAAAGTCGGCGTCATCTGGTCGCGACCCAAGAAGACGATAGATCTCCCCGTTCTCGTACGTGTAGTCCGGGAATTTTTACTGGATCCCCAAAATCTGTTCTCGTTTCTGTACCCACCGTTTACATCCTTCTTTGTTTGATTCGGTACACTGAAGTTCGGTTAGTGGTTGGCGGGACAAGGCGTCCGACACTTCATTCTGGCATCCTTTCCTATACGTCACTGAGTATCTAAATGAAACTCGAGGGCTCATCGAGCCACTCGTCCTGACGGGCAAACACTCCTTCTCCGTAGTGGTATAGTTTTCTTCCGCCTTTTCTAGCCGGCGGCTGATGTAGGCGACCACTCTTTCCGTTCCTCCCGCCTCCTTAGTCAATATTGCTCCCAATCCGACGTCAGTAGCATCCGTCTAAACCGCGAATCGTTGGTCGAAATTTGCGAAAGCCGGGGTGGGTGCGCTTGTGAGGCGTTCTATTAGCATGTCGCATGTCGCGAAGTTCAGTATAAACCTACCGTACCACGATGCCATACCCAGACATCTGCTCAGTTCTTTCAACGAGGTAGGTGGGCGTAACTCCCTCACGCTGCCACTTTTTCGGGGTCCGTCTAAATGCCGTCTTTGCTCCCCATGTGGCCGAGGTACTTGAGTTTTCTTTTAAAAAATGAGCATTTCTCCTTGTTAATCCGTAGGTTGGCAGCCCTGAGTCTCCGGAATACTTCCCGAAGATTTCGGGTGTGTTCTGCTATGTCTTTCCCAATCACTATGATGTCGTCTAAATAGGCAAACGCGAACGGATCTAGTTCGGGTCCAATGGTCTGAGGGTCTAAGGCACGTTGGAACGTAGCGGCGGCGGAGTGTAAGCCAAATGGCATGACCCGCCATTGGAAGAGGCCTCGGCCGGGACGGTGAAAGCTTGCTGTCCGTTGCTGACGTTGATGCAAACAAGTACAAACAAGTGGCCCAACGACACCAAGCACGTGCTTGTTACGCGTGGGCCCTTTTATCAATTTGGGCAAGAATGCGAGTTCGCGAGGAAGAATACATAAAACAAAAAAAAAACGGGACACATAATGAGAATAAAGAAGCAATTAGGAGTGAAGCAAATGAGTTAAAATATTAGTTTTTAATACCGGAATTGAAGTTGAAATGCAAATTAAATGATAAAGGTTGTTATAATTATTACATAGAGCGCGAAAGGGCTCGTGCAGACTAAAATTTGATGTACATTGAGGAAAATTAAGAGGATAATAATTACGTGTTAGTCTAACGGGAATATTAAAATTTAGCCGGCTTATAAGTTCTAGAGAGTCAATATCACCTCTTATAAGATTATGCATAAAAATAGTACCAAGCATTTTTCTACGATTTGCAAGTGTCGGTAAATTAAGCAATAATAATCTACTCTGGTAGGAAGGTAGCCTTACGCTTTGATCCCAGTTTAAACTACGAAGGGCAAAAAGAAGAAATTGTTTTTGTACCGACTCTATACTTGGTATTGTGGTCTCCAAACCGAAGAACAATATTCCAATATAGGACGGACAAGGAAGGTAAATAATAATTTGGTTATATAAGGGTCGTCAAACTCTTTTGACCATCGCTTTATAAACCCAAGACATAACAGTCAACATTATGTGGCAGTCAAACCTAAGCTTCGGGTCCAGAAGAACGCCTAATAATAAACGGTCAAGTGGCAAGTTCTGAAGCAAATAACTTATAAACGTAGAAGTACCCCTGTGGAAGGACATTACATTACATTTCAGGCAGTTCAAATTGAAGAGGTTATACTCACACCATACTTGAAAATTATCAATGTCTGATTGTAAGCGGAAACCAGACTCTATATTGTTGTATGTCAAACAAAGCTTAACATCATCAGCATACATTAGTACACGAGAATTTGTTATGATAGAGGGAAGATCGTTAATAAACAAAGTAAACAGCAAAGGGCCCAAATAACTACCCTGGGGCACTCCAGATGTCACGTGGATCATTTAGGAAGCAGCATTCCTCTGAGTCCTCCCATTTAAATAACTTGAAATCCATGCTAAAAGATTACATGGAAACCCAAGCAAGTCTAGTTTGAATAAAAGAAGAGAGTGGTTAACAGAGTCAAAGGCTTTACTAAAATCTGTATATATAACGTCGGTCTGCATTTTATTGTTAAATCCGTTTATTACAATAGATGACAATTCAAGTATGTTGGTGGTAGTCGATCTACGCTTAACGATATTAGCGAGGAACGTAAATGTTGCAAATGAATAGTAATAATACGTTCAAAGGCTTTTGGAATTGCCGACAATTTATAAATACCTCTATAATTCTGGGCATCCGCCTTCGCACCCTTTTTGTGAAGTGGAATAATAAAAGAGTCTTTCCAGATAGTTGGAAAAACTGATGATGAAAAAGACAAATGAAAAAGTTTGCCCTATTTAAGGGAATAGGGTAGATTGATTTTGACCATGAAGAGGAGCTGTAAGTGGTTTGGAAAAAGACGGCAAATAAATCAGCAATTTCAGAATCAGTCGATGCCTCCATTGAGTTAAAACGAACCGATGAAGGCAAAGCCGATGACTTACGTTTAGCGTTAACAAAGTTATAAAACTGTTTCGGATCATTTAAAAATTCAAATTTACAACGATTTAAATACATAGAATAGCAATGACTGTTAAGAACATTAAAATCAGATCGAGCCACCACATATTTCGAAAAATCGGATGGCTTACCCGATTTTTTATACTTTTTATAAGTGTTTGTTTTAAGATTTGGAAGTCTTTGAAGCGCATTTGTAAACCAGGGGGGCCTGTTCGGCCTTGGAGGAAGCCTATCAGGAACGCATTCATTAAAAAAAGTGTTTAGAACGCTATAGAAAAGTTCAGTGGCACTTTCGATGTCCATACAGTTATAAAGATCTGTCCAATTATATTGCGAAATCATTAAGTTAAGTTTATTATAGTCACATTTACGAAAGCATCTCATTTTAGTTGGAGAAACTAAAAGAGAGAGGGTATCAAGGTAGGGGAGGCAAATTGTCAATTTCATTGTTGGATGGTATCGGTCTTCTGGTACCACAAGAGCGTCAATACCGTGACATCCGACGGCTCTGAAACAAACACAAGATCTAACTGTCTATTTAATGATTTCAGAAAGGCCATCCACAAAAACATGGGCGGATAAGGGAATAGCGACAAGTGAGTCAGTAGAAGGGGACCAAGAAATATCTGGGAGATTAAAGTCACCCAAATCAATCAAAAGGTCTCTGTTGGAAAGAGAGGATAGAATAGATTTAATAGCAGATAGATGTTGCTCATAAATTATTAAGTCAGAGCCAGGTGGAATATAAGAACATGTAACAAAAATAGACAAGAATTGCATGGAAACTTTTACACTAACAAATTCTATGTTAATGGGGACATGAGAGTGAATTCTCTCCGAATTTGGGGTAGAGGTAACGGCGATGAGAACACCCCCTCCCCTACGGGAAAGGCGATCGGTTCTATAGGTATTAAAGCTGTTTGACAAAACTTCAGAGTCGGTTATCTCTGGTTTCAGCCAAGTTTCTGTAAATGCCAGGATATCATAGGTAAAGGCCGAGGAGTCAGCATAAAGCTTGGGTAGCTTCATGTTAAGTCCTCGTACATTTTGGTAAGCCAAGAATAAACTTTTCAGTTTTTTGGCACCATGGGAGGCCTGTTATTTGTTCTCGGTTTATTTGGAACAAATTCTTTTATAACCAAATCATCATTAAGCGAAAAGCTTTCAGAAAGAAGTTCTTTAAACACATCAGGCGGAGCAAATATTTTAAAAGATGATATCCTACGGGTATCTGCCACTACCTTTTTTTTTTTGGTCTAGCGTCGACAAGACTTGAGCCTGTCTGAGACGATCTAGGATATAGTTGATGCGAGGGGTCGTGTCGCGTCTGGTATTGACCTTGCATTCAGTTGTCGGAAGTCAACACACATTCGCCATTCGTCGTTCTTTTTGCGGACTAGGACGTGCACTTTTGTATCGTTCTATCTGCCCTGTGGTTAACAATTCATTTACGTCGATTACTCGTTGCATCGGTGGGTTTTTCGCGTAATATCTTTGTTTCACCGATCGGTCATCTTGCATTGTGATCATGTGTTTCGCGATGTGTGATACCCCCGACATACTCTCGAATCCTTCCAGCTCTTGTTTAAGGAAAATAGTATGTGTTCTCGGTCAGCTGTCGGCCAGCCTTCTTCCTTTTCCTGGATTCTCAGATTTTCTGGGTTTTCTTGTATTACTTTCCGGATCACGCCTTCCTTGTCTGTGGTAGATCTTTCTTGTGACTCCTCTGCGTCGAGCTCCAGTAAGTTAGTTATGGTCGGCCGATTCTGTGCGTTTTGGTTCTCATTGTTTTGTAGGATTCTAGGCCCCCCTCTCGCAGGTGGAGACGTGCTCGGCTACATCGTATCGTGGTGCCGATCGCACAAAGAAAATCAAGTCTTAGAATTACTTTGTCTAACATCGAGTTCATTACTAGCAGCGCTAGTTCTACTACCTGACCTCCGAGGTTAATATTGGTGACCACCATCTCAAACTGACGCTGGTTCCATCCGTCAACAGTATGCTGGTGCACACCTCTCTCACCGTCACTGATGCATTCAGTTCAGCGGTTCGATAATGAAGCTTCTCGTGGCCTAGCTATCAAAAGTGGCTAACACGAGATGTCGGCGACTAATACTTCTTCCCGCCTTCTACGCGCAGGGGCGCGCCTATTCCCGGCTCTCGGGTACTCTCGTCCCCAACTGTTCCCCGGGTTGGTCGAGGACGTTGGTCGTTTCCCGATTCTGAACGTCTACAACAATCAATAGGACTGATCCCTTCCCTTCTACAATCCAAACACACCGACCGCCGATGATGCTGGCACTCTCTCGCAAAGTGACCTTCTGCGCCACAGTTGAAACAACTACGTCTCTCGGGTGGAGCATGTAGCGACTCTTGGTTCATTATTCGATTAGAGATTCCTTCGCCATGACAGGTCGTGGTGGTGAGAAACTTTAAAGGTTACTTCGGATAGGGTTGCGCGTTTGAATGGGATTCGGCAGCGTCTGTTGCCTCTGAGGGTCTCGAATGTTCCCGGGAGTCCGGCCGGGACTTTGGAACGAGAGGTCTTGGGACCGTAACCGTACACGGTCACGATGTTGTATACTTTCGAACTCGACTGGGAATTGTAAAAGCTGGCCTAAAGTCTCAAAGTCGCTACGCTTTACGTACATCTGGAATGCGGGGAGTGAATTCTCGTAAATCCTGTCTAATTCCTTCATCTGATCATACCCAGCGTGTCGCATCAACGTTCGAAATTCGATAACATAATCCTTGAACTCCTACCCCTCGCGTTGGTAACGAGTTCTGATGTCGTCTTCCAGTCGACGGAAATAATGTAAGGGTTGAAAATAGTCTAAAAACTCCAGGCGAAATACTGTCCAACACGGTCCCTGTAGTTGGCTAGTTCTAAACCACCGGGAGGCTCGATCCGTAAGAGTTTTTGTCACAACCCTCGGCAGCTGTGCTAAGGGAAGGGCGTATGATGTAGCTCTCTCCTCAAGTTCCTTTAGGAATTCAAACGGGTCGGTATGACCGTTGAATTTGAGCCCCCATTTTCGGACTTGCTCTGCGACGACACCGTGCGTTGTGGCCCGACCATAGTTACTCCCACGAGCCTCTTTGTTATCGTGTGTAGTACCGTTCGATATCATTACGGCTGTCGGTTCCCTCCACAGTATTCGCTCGATCATGGTCGACCGGACTACCACACCTAGTGGTGAAGGACCCCGGTACCTGTAGTTGGATTGACCTAGTGTCTGGGTTTCCTCTACTCGTGGCCCGTCAGTATTTGATCCCCCGACCGCAAATACGGCTTCTACTCGGGCTAATCGAGCCCTTTGCGTTGTAGAGAGCTCACCTGCTTTGACAATTTCCGCAAAACGCCTTCTCATCTCGTCCACTTTTCCTGTGCCGTCGATTCCGAATTCCTGTGCGATGGTGAGCAATTCGTCCTTCCTTAGCATGTTAATCCAGCGAGCTCCTATCCGACTTTCGACCCTAGGGCGCTCATCTTTTCTTGCTCTCCTTCCGACATTTCGTTATATATTGTGTGTGCCGCAGTTTTCGTAGCTGTAGTTTTTTTTCATTCGATCGTGTTTCTCGCTCCTAATTATCTCAAACTTTACGGGTCTTTATTCCGCCTGATGGTTTTCCCGTGGTCGTCTAGGATTCACACAAATAATTTATAAATTTACAGTGGACGATGTGGGTGTGGACGGACCCTGAGTTTATCTACTAACTATGATCAGATTTCGGCAAGTAACTACTGTAGAACTCGGGCGAACCCTGGGTTTTGTTACTAACTGCGGTTAAAACTCGCGCGGACCCCGAGTTTCGCTAATCGTTATCCGAAATCCGAGCGAACCCTGAATGCCCTTATTAATTACGGTAAGGACTCGGGCACGCCCTGAGTCTTGTTAAACGACTACGGTAAATCTCGGGCGAACCCGGAATCTTGTTAAACGGCTACTGTGAGACTCGGGCGAACCCTGAGTCCTGTTAATAATTACGATAAAACTTATCTTACGATAAAACTCGGGCGAACCCTGAGTCCTGTTAATAATTACGATAAAACGTATCTTAAAACTCTCTTAAACTTGGGCGAACCCTGAGTCTTGGTAATGACTACGATAAAACTCGGGCGAACCCTGAGCCTTGTTAGTAACTACGATAAACTCGGGCGAACCTCGAGTCTTGTTAATGACTACGATAAAACTCGGGCGAACCCTGAGCCTTGTTAGTAACTACGATAAAATCGAGCGAACCCTGAGTCGTGTTAATAACTACGATAAACGCGATCAACAACTAATACATGGATCGCAATACCGAGCAGGGTTACAATTCAGTTATACTTGATAAAATTTTAGGTAAGGCTGGCTGTTTTTCGTTGTATTAGTTTATTTATTTATTTTTATTTGATTATTTGTCCGATGGGCAAAGCTATAACGGGGCGGGGTTAAATGAATTATACACGTGATCAGGATTAACATTCACTTCCGTGTTTTTACTCACTTGCGTCTTCTCTCGCCTTTTTGAATCGGTTCTTATAACTTCACAATGCACTCTCGATTATATTTCATTCCTTGTACTGTACCGTTACGCTTTTCGACTACCAAAAGCGTGTGTTCTCGCTTAATCTTTACTCTTTACTCCGTTTTAAATGCCTCAAGTCCTCTTTTTCCTCCACCTTTGTCTCTGTTCGCTCTTTCATCTCTCCGTTTAGCCACAGCCATCGCTTCTTGTTGCTCTCTCACGCTCTCTCAGCCGCCGCTGAGGTGAACTTTATTTTAAGCTCCCATCGTTTGACAAATTCGATCTCTCGTACTCTCTCTCTTTTGTCGGCAGCTGCCGAGGTGAATTTCGCGTTCCGTTTGGGCCGTTACTCTTACTGCTTTCGCTCGCTCTTCTGAGATGAACTTCCTCGTTCTCGTTCCCACTGTAACGAACATTCATAACTCTCAGGCCAAGATGTTGTCTAAAAGAAGCGCTCAGGCGAATTTATTCTCCGTCTTGGCTCGTCGACAATTGGTGTAGGTTTTGGCTACTACTCTCAAATGGCCTATGTACATTATTAGTTCAAAAAAAAATATTCGCGTGACAGGACAAGCCAAAAAAACAAAGGGACGAGATACTACACATTTTAACCAGACTTAACAGACTTCTAAAACTAGGGGGGTCTATTGCACTTTGCCTACTCCGTGAACTCTTTAAAATCTCAGATATTGGGAAGATCTATATTGCCCTCCCTTCCTTTGACCGTTTCTTTACCAAAAAAAAAACCCATATTATTTGAAACGGTCCCATCGGTGTTCAGGGGTGTCAGGGGGTCATTTATGCCGAGTCAAAAATTTAAGGGTTCTAAAACATTATAATATTTATATTATATTTTCAGTCAGATGTTTGCAACGCAGTGAAGGAGACGTTTCCGACCACATAAAGTATATATATTCTTGATCAGCACCAATAGCCGAGTTCATATAGCCATGTCCGTCTGTCCGTTTCTATGCGAACTAGTCTCTCAGTTTTAAAGCTATCGCGATGAAACTTTCCCAAAAGTCTTCTTTCTATTGCAGGTAGTACATATGGGACGTTCCATATCAACCCGGCCACCCCCTTTTTTTTTTTTTTGTAAGTGGACAGCACTAAATTGATTGGAAAGCCCTTTGGTTCCAATATTTTACCTCATACCTATTTTGTCTAAGTTACCACTCTTTCGCCGTATATTCGCGTTAGAAAGAAAACACAAAATCAATATTATCTTTCGAACGAAAGACACAATTTGCATGGTGCAAAAACAGAAAAATCTGTCTTTCCATGGCCGATTACGAGAAAAAAAATTGATTTTATTAGACCGTAGATGACCAAGGGATAGCGTTTTTAAAGTCTAAAAGTAGGATTTCATACAAAGGGCCAGTCTGCAAAAATACCATTATATTTTTCCCAGAAAGCCCCAAATTTAACGGATTTTATGAGACGAGTTTCAAAGTGGGATCTCTCTTGAGGAATTAGCTTCCGACGAAATTCAACGGTTCCCGGTCGTCATTTCCCCGGCGTAGAATAACACTCCCTCGAAGGCGGCTGCGCGACAACTGCGCGAGTCCAAAAAAAAACTCAAGCTGGGTGGCGTTTTGGAGATTCTTTGTTGTTGCAAGACTTCGATATTCTTCGGTTAAAGGCTCGCCAATATGCACTCAATTTTGTTGTGTTTGCTTCCCAATTGATTTTTGTTTAGCGCCAAGCCAGGTAGGACTTAGGCCTGCGCTGGATATTTAAGCTGTGATTCGTTTCTCGGTTCGCTGAGTTGCCGGGAATAACTCTCGCTAAAAAAATTTACTTTGGAATATATAACTTTGACCCAGCACAACTTGCACCTTTGACGCCACGATTGGAACAGAAAGATCTAGACGCCACAATTATGGCGCTAACCCCTTGCCGAAAAGATGGAGAAAGGGAAAGTTGAGAGAAAGGTCTGTTGCTCTCTTTGCCGCTTTACCTTTGCCACATCCTGGACCGCAGAGCGACTCCTAGATGGCGCTTACCATATTTTACATCTGGCTAACTACAAGCGCTACAAAAAAGACCCCCTCCCAAGAGCAGACTTGGGGTTTACAAACCCGAAGAATAATCACCACCAAGCTTGTAGTTCATTCAGACTACTGTTTCAGGTCCATGGCGTGGAAACGACCTACCAAATTCCCCTGTAAATCTTCAAGCTCATAACATGAATTCCCTAACTTCTTCCGGACTCTGGCTTTAACATACGTTGGTCCTAATTTCGAACTGTATCCGGTTGGAAAACTACTCTGCTTAAAATTTTTTCGGTACACTTCTTGCCCTTCGCTGTATGCAACCTCCCTTGTCCGCAAATTGTATTGACGCTCCTTTTTGGCGTTTTGCCTACCCTTTCTGAGCCTTTCTGAGCGAGTAGATTTAAGATATACATATACATATATACAAAAGAATTAGTATTAAGTTTGGATAGGCCACGAAGGCAGGCAAGAAGCCAAAAGAGTCGTTAAGTTCAAAAACTTCGACCGTTAGCCAGTAGTTCAAACAGGCGTTATTTAGTATGTTAATCGGCTGTTAGCCAGTAGTTCAAACATCTCAGCTGAGCAGGCGCTCTACACACGATCGGATTAGGCGGTCTACCCACGATCGGATTAGGCGATCTACGCACGTTTCCAGTGTTGAGGAGCGAGGGCCCGGCAGGCTATAGAAGCCCGGCGGCTGCCAGTCCCAACTCTCTTTCATTCGCCAAACGACGCAAGGACACCAAGGACACGCAGGACATCGAGGATCAGGACGATGGACCCTAGTGAGTAGAGTGCGAGAGAAATAGGGAGAGACAGGGGAAGAAAATAGTGCGGCTAGAGAAAATATACATTTAGAAAAAAAGGAAGAAGAGCCCAAAAGATAACCAAGAGAAATAAAAAAAAACACGGACAATAAGAACAGCGAACACACACCGAGTTGGATTTATTTCTTCCCTGACCCACGCCCCAAGTAACCCACGCCCCAAGCAACCCAAACCCGACCCGCGTGTGCTAAACTGTGGCCCAAGCCAAGCCGGTTGCGTTTTCGAGAAGACTCCTCTGCGCAACTGGTCTTTGGTGGCAACCACGTGCACAGACGTGAAGGCGTGCAAGTACGGGCTTTCTCTCCGCTTGCATAGCTTTCCGTCTCGGTTTCGACTGACGCACACCCATCCCGAACAGTGGGAACCGATCCCAGAACTGGGAGCGCTGACTTCTGTCCATGTTTAGAGACGATTCCTCTGCGTGGGCGTGAAACAGCGCCCCAGGCGGCGGGAGTTGACACAGTGGCACGGGCCAACCCTCCCCACTGTGCCTCCTCCGGCACGCACGTGATGGCTTTCACTCGTTCGCGTCTGGCCCAAATCCGAGTCCCAAATGCCTGCTCTGACCCGCCAATAAGGCCCGCCGCGCGCATCGCGGCTGATCGGCGACTGCGTCCAGGTTGCCCGCCTCTCCTCGTCCCCGCTTATTTACAAATTCGATTGTAAAGGCTCCTGGGGAGACAGCTCCATCCCAGCCGTAGAAACATCCTTACAAACTCCAGAGAGTCCTCTCGCGTAAACACCGCGGATCTGTCCTCCAAAGTTCCCAACGCTTTCAACAGATTATAGGAATATCCGGACGAGAGGAAATGTTGCCCAAAAACCATGTAGTACAGTGTAGTCCCTATAGCTGAATGGACTGCAGAACGAAGAGCACAACATATACTACTAAGCTGCTCATCCCAATCTTTTTGGTCAGCTCTTACGTACGACCGGATGGCGGCAATCCCTGATCGATTTACCCGTTCGGAAGCATTCGCCTGAGGCGAATAAGCTGCTGTAAGGGTATGCGTTTTCTTGTATTCCCTTAGAAACTTCTGAAAGGATTCCGCCTTAAACTGGGAACCATTGTCAGATACTATGGTCTCTGGGAACCCGAACGTATGGAATAATTCCTGTTGCATATATTTTATCACCACGTCTGCTGTGAGTTTCTTGACCGCTTTCAGAAACACGAACACGAGTAATGGTCCAAAACAATGAAAATTCCCACATTGCCAGAGCGATATCTGGGATATGGGCCTAAGAAGTCAACATACAAACGCTGAAAGAACCGCTGTGACTCTGGTGCCACGCCCATTGGTGGCCGCTGTATTCTATTCGGATACTTGGTGGTCTTGCATGTTTCACAGGATTGAATATATGACTTGACATCATTAATGAGACCAGGCCAATAATAATACCTACGAATCCTTTTTCAAGTTTTATGTACGCCTCCATGTGAAGCAATAGGTCATCGTGGGATTTCTTTAACACCTCTGAGACTAACACGTCGGGAATCCAAAGCTTCCAAATAAAAGTATCATGCATCGGATCGCCCGTAGCATGATCTGATCTCCTGTACACCAGTCCATCTACTACCTTCAAGTCTGGCAACTTATCTTGATTTGCTTCTACTCTTTTCCCACGCTTCACATGTTCATCAGATTTGAACTGTGGCGACTGAAGATCGATTAACAATCCATGACTTGAATCAATAGATGCTTATTCAGTCTCGTTTACTCTTGATAACGCATCCGGTACAACGTTCAGCCTGCCACTTCGAATGCGATTGGACGATCGTCACCTTCCTCGGTTTTTTGCACCAAGACTCATCCTACTCCAGACTTACTCGCATCACACTGCACGAAAAAGGGCTTATTAAAATCTGCGCTGCGTAATACAGGAGCAGAACAAAGCATAGTTTTTAACTGCTTAAATGCTGTTTCGCCTTCTGGAGTCATCTGAAATATTTTCTTGGGCTTAAGCAAGTCTGTTAGTGGGGCTGCTACCGTGGCAAAATTTCTAATAAACTTGCGATACCTGCCTACCATCCCTAGGAAACTTCTGAGAGATTTTAAGTTTTTCGGAAGAGGGAATTCAGACATTACCGATATTTTTTCTGGATCAGTCTGTATAACTCCTTCCCCAACTATATGACCTAAATATTTCACTGATCGCATACAAAAATGGCTTTTTCCACGTTAAGAGTTATACCAGCTATCTTTACCTGCTTAGCTACTAAGCCTAACACTTTTAGATGGGTTTCAAAGCTATCCGACACCATCAACAGATCATCCAAATAAACAAAAACCTCATTGCGTAGATTGGCTTGTCCATTAGGCGCGTCATAGTTTGTAAGTTTGTAAGTTTGTAAGCCCGAATGGCATCACATTATACTGATAAAGAGGCTTTCCCAGGATGGTAAAAGCCGTCTTATCGCGCGATTTTGGATCTAGAGGGATCTGCCAATAGGCATCTTTTAGATCCAAACTGGAGATAAACATTGCCTTGGGTAGTCGTGACAAAATACCATCGATTTTCGGCAAAGGATATGCATCCTTTTCGTTACAGCATTGACTTTGCGACTATCTAAACAAAGACGGACTTTTCCTGGCTTATGAACAAGGACAACTGGTGACGACCAAGCGCTCTGGGACTCCTCTATCACTTCCATTTCCAACATTCTATCGACTTTAGCATATAGCGCTGTTTGACCGGTTAAGCATCACCGATATCAATCTCATGAGAAATCAATGTTGTTTTTCCCAACCCAGACAGTGTATTTCGTTGTATAGCGGACAGTATATGATTGCCGGACACTATTTCAGAGACTTGCATGGATGGTGGTAATAAATCAAAAATATTCCAAAAATGTATCCCTAGGTAAAGATTCTGACCCAAGGACGGCACAATGTGAAACTCAAGCTCCTTGGATACGTCCTTGAAAGTCACTTTGGGTTTTAAATTTACCTATGACATCCTGTTTCGTTCCATCGGCTGTGTAAGCTACCATTGAGACACTTTTGAATTTAACCCTACTACGTATGATTTGCTCTGCTTATTTACCGCCGATGACATTTATAGCTGCTCCGGTATCCAACAATCCTGTTACTACCATATTCAATAACTTGACTTCGGCGTACGGACGAATATCATGCTTTTTAAAACGTATACAATTAATGGTTTTAATCGAGTTCCAAAACGATCTTAATCATTTAGTATTTCTCGACATTTTTCTAGGTAATTTCTGACTATTTAAACTAACAATATCACTAACCATATTAGGCCAACCGAGTGAACGTTTTAGGCCTTCAATGGAGTTAGACTCACAAACAACTGGACTATTTATGGTGGATTCGATTCCTCGTTGGTTGCCTTGCTTGGTGGAACACAGGTCGATTGGCGATAGCTGCCTGTGTTCGTCCTCTCGTATCGAACACAAGTATGACTGTAGGCATTCATAAGGCCACACTTATAACAGAAAATGTTCCTCTTAGACTTACAATCTTGGTATCTGTGGCCTTCTTTATGGCAATCAAAGCAGATAAGCGCCACAACCCCAACTTCCCAACTGAGCGTCGGAAAATTCCTCGGCATCTTCCCACTTGACCTCCTCGACCAATTCTATGACTTGTTTCCTGAACGACACGACCTTTTGGTAGCCCTGAGTCTTTCGCACAGCTTCCAAAAAAAATTTCCCTACGTCGACAAATTTCTCGTAATCTTTCCACAGTTCGTAACTGCAGATTTAAAATCTCATTCCTAATTTCCGCCCTTAAATTCCGCTTTAAAATTTTGACAACCTCCATTTCCGATAACGGCATGTCTAAACTGTCCATCATTTCAACCACAGCATCGTAAAATAGCGAATAGCCTCCCTTGTGTCCATGTCCGTCCGAACATCACGAAATTGATTTCTCAAAGCACTACAAAGGAATTCCCATTGCAGATTGATTGTTCGTTTATGGCATCTCTAATAAAATTCCCTAGCTTTTCCTTCAAACAAGAGATTCGCGTTGCTACTAAGGATCGAGTAGTTCCCCTCCAGAGTCTGTTCTGTGGCCTACCTTATCCGGCCTCTGGGTTAGATCGGATGTGAAGCTCCTAGGAGTTCCTCGTCCCGAGCCTGTTTGAACACCCGTGTGATCTACTGGAATTTGTCGCTTTACCCCTTTTTCTTGGTCAGAGATATTTATACCCGTTGGCTGAAAGCGAGCCGCAAGGTTTGTATCTATAAGCAGGACCATTTTGTCCGACAACATAGTTAGTAATTCGTTTTGCATGCCTTGTATAGCGCTTTTGACTGTATTCTCAATTAATTCTGTTTGAGAAGCTCCCAACCCTGCTGAGCCTCGAGATCCTATTGGCTTATTGCCACTTGCAGTTAGCACCTGGGTCTTCTGCTGTCTGGTATTCTGAGAAGGAGTTGCTGGTTTCTCAAAACATACGGTTTGGCAAATAGGACATATAGTATGGGTCTTGGAATAATTTGCGATACAAGATTGATAAAACTCATGCTTACATTTAGTTTTATATGTTTTGGCTGAGTCTAAATAACACTCGCACTGCGAACACTGGCGGGTTTCGGCACCTTCGCAATCAGCCATATTGAATAAAAAAAATCCTAGTCCAACAATGAAAAGATGTATAAGCTAATATCTAAAAAATTTAAATGTAAAAACTAAACTCAAAGTTTAAATAGATAACCAATATTTCTTATCTCCTTTTGTTTGCGAGGTCGATGATTTCCGCTGAACAATCAGCTGTCCAACTCTCTATGCAAAATTACTCAAGATTCGAACTTAAACAAAAATCCAATCGAACTGCTCGAATACACAGAGAAAAATCAAATATTGATTGACAGCTAAAATATGATATACAGATAATATACAGAAAAATTATAAAAAAATGAAATATTTTGAATAAATAAAATGAAATAAATTCGTAAACAAAAAAATTCAATCGAAATAAATATCATAAATTAATTTGACGTCGGACATAAATATTCCCCCTCTGACAAACCTAACAAAGATAAGAAAAGTGCATAGAAAGAGAAAACAAAATGCAATTGCATGTGCATTGCGCTTATCGCTTTGCCAAAAACCCAACAACAACAATAAGCGCCATTTCGCAGACAGCGGCTAGCCGATCGTACGACCTTCGCGACAATGCCTATAATCCGAGCCGTCTGCTTTTGCGCTTTACAAATACAAATCTCAAAACCTGCAGATCCTATGCTTTTAATAACCAAACTTATTGACTTGAAAAATGAAGGGGTATACTAGTTGGGTCTTCTTCCTCTTTCTAAAATGTTTGGTCAAGCGTGGATGGATGACTCGTCTCTCTGGACTCTGTCTCGTTTCCGAAGCGTTTGAGTGAAATTCTAAGTGAGGCTCGAAGCTGAATTGAGTAAAAATATCTGAAAGTCTCCAACCTCAGCAATACGAGAATTATTTGCTCGATTTTTGCACAAGTAAAATCAAATATTAATAACCTGGTTAAAACATAGAAGTGTATCTTGTGAGCAACGTAAAAAACGTGGCCATAAAGTTGGGCGCCATGAAATAATAATGATATTTACATATAATTTTAAATGTAACGAACATTCATAACTCTCACGCCAAGATGTTGTCTAAGAGAAGCGATCACGCGAATCTATTCTCCGACTTGGCTCGTCGACAATAGGTGTAGGTTTTGGCTACTTCTCTCGAATTGCCTATTTACATTATTAATTCTAAAAAATATTCGCGTGACAGGACAAGCCAAAAAAACAAAGGGACGAGATACTACAAATTTTAACCAGACTTTACAGTCTTCTAAAACTAGGGGGTCTATTGCACTTTGCGTACTCCGTGAACACTTTAAAATCTCAGATGTTGTGAAGATCTATATTGCCCTCCCTTCCTTTGACCGTTTCTTTCTTTCAAAAAATACTGATATTTAGCGTCGCTTGTGAACGGTTGTGTTTACCTGTGCTCTGAGTTTTTGATTTATTTTTGTGATTTTTTCGCAAGTGTATTGTGTTTAGCTTACTAACAAAGTTTGCCTAACAATCGCGTTAGTGTTTTAAATAGATCTCCCTGTTTAACGGGTATGTGGTTTTAGTTATTTTAACAATTTCCATTAGATTTGTTTAATATCTTGGCTTTGTTGGTGTTATTTTGCACTCTCTAAATTTGCTCTTGTATTCTCTCTCTTTCTCTCTCTCTCTTTTCCGCTCTATTATAACTGTAATTTCGCTCTCTCGGAACCTGCCAAATTTCTTGTAGACTCTTGGGTGCTTTTCTCATAGTCTCTCTCTCTCTCGCTTTACATTGTAACTGTTCGTTCGTTTAGTTGTTGGTGCCCCACAAGCCACGCTCAGTCGATTGAACATTTTTACTCTCGCGCTCTCTTGCTCTCGACTTAATTCGCGATCTCGCGCTCTTATACTTACGTGTTTTGTGTTTTTTGCTGTTTTGGAATTTGATCCCAGTGCCAAATTTACTCGTGGTATATTTTCCAAATTTTATTTTCTATTTCTTTAAATAACCTTTTTTTCCTATAAAATGGCCCTTATCTGTACAAAGAAAAATTGTTCTCTTCCGACATCAACCAAAGATTCTTTTGTTATCTGTTGGCTCTGTGATTCGGTCATGCACGTCAAATGTGCAGGATTTACTGGCAGAGTTAAAGACTTCATTGAAATGCGTACCGGTCTCATGTGGGCATGTGAGTCCTGCAAGGAAATGACAGTCGAAATGAGCAGCTTTATGAGGCAGACTCGAGACGGACTATTGAACCTTTCTCGAGTTTTCAAACAGCTCAATGACGGGTTCAACTCAGTTTGTGACCAATTTAATAATAAGAAATTATTATTAACCGAGTCGCCTAAACGTAAAAAAGCCAGCTCAGGGGCGGTTAATAAGACCGTGAAAGAAAACAAAACATTGAACTCGGTAGCTGCAGCAGTTCCGGTCGGCACAGGGGTAAGCGAGCCACCTGTGCCTATGGTAACAGCCAGTTCCGGAGGTGACTCTGTTTCTGGATGCCAACCTGAGTCACAGAAGTCGGTGCTGACTGTAGAAACAGTAGGAACCGCTTCTGGGTCCCAGCCGAGTGAGGTTCAGACTGCTGCTGGGTGGCGTAAGAAACTTTCAGTTGTTCCACATAGGAAGCAATTGTTTGTTTCTAGATTTACCCCGGATACCAAATCTGAGGATGTTATGGAATTCATACGTGAAAAATTCCCATCCGAGGACATTGAAGTTGAACAATTTCGATTTTCGTACGCCCGTAGGATATCTTCTTTTAAAATATTTGCTCCGCCTGATGTGTTTAATGTACTACTTTCTGAAAGCTTTTGGCTTAATGATGATTTGGTAATAAAAGAATTTGTTCCCAATAAACCGAGAACAAATAACAGGCCTCCCACTGTGCCTAATAATCGGCTTTCCACTGTGCCTAATAATAGGCCTTCCGCTGTGCCAAAAAACTAACAGGTTTATTTTTGGCTTATCAAAATGTTGGAGGACTAAATATAAAGCTACCAAAGCTTTATGCTGACTCCTCTGCATTTACTGAAGATATTTTGGCTTTTACGGAAACTTGGCTGAAACCAGAGATATCTGACTCTGAAGTTTTGTCAATGAACTTTAACTCCTACAGGACCGATCGCTTCCCGCGTAGGGGGGGTGGTGTACTGATTGCCGTTACCTCTAGTTTAACATCGGAGAGACTTAACATTCATATCCCTAACGATATTGAATTTGTTAGTGTCAAAGTTTCCATTCAATCCTTATCTATTTTTGTAACCTGCTCTTATATTCCTCCTGGCTCTGATTTAATAATTTATGAGCACCATCTGTCTGCTATAAAATCTGTTCTATCCTTTCTTTCCAACAGAGACCTTTTGATTGTTTTGGGTGACTTTAATCTCCCTAATATCTCTTGGTCTCTTCCCACTGACTCACTTGTCGCTACTCCTTTATCTGCCCATGATTTTGTGGATGGCCTTTTAGAATTATCGTTACAGCAAGTAAGCTTTATACGAAATTCATTAAATAGACAATTAGATCTAGTATTTGTTTTAGATCCGCATGAAGTCACTGTAGCTAGAATTGACGCGCTTGTTGTACCTGAAGACCGATATCATCCAACTTTGGAATTGACAATTCGCCTCCCCTGTACTGATACCCTTTCTCCTTTAGTTCCTCAAACTAAAAGGAGATGCTTTCGTAAATGTGACTATAATGAACTAAACTACATGATTTCGCAATATAATTGGACTGATTTGTACAATTGCATGGATATTGACAGTGCAATTGAACTTTTCTATAGCGTTTTAAACACTTTTTTTGACGAATGCGTTCCTGACAGTCTTCCTCCGAATCTAAACAGGCCTCCTTGGTTTAACAATGCGCTTCAAAGACTTAAAAATCTTAAATCCAACACTTATAAAAAGTATAAAAAAACGGGTAAGCCATCTGATTTTGCGAAATTTGTTGTGGCTCGTTCAGATTTTAATGTTCTCAACAGTCATTGCTATTCCATGTATTTAAATCGATGTAAATTCGAGTTTTCAAATGATCCAAAGCAGTTTTATAACTTCGTTAATGCCAAGCGTAAGTCTTCGGCATTGCCTTTATCGGTACGTTTAAACTCAAAAGAGGCATCGTCGGATTCTGAAATTGCGGATTTATTTGCCGAGTTTTTCCAAACTACTTATAGTTCGGCTGTTTGGTCAAACCCTATCTACCCTAACCCCTTAAATAGGGCTAATTGTATTTTTACCCCTGTAATTACCGAAAGTTCTCTTTTAAAGGATTTAGCAACAACAACGCCAACGTATTCTCCCGGTCCTGATGGACTCCCTGGGAGTGTGCTTAAGTTTTGTGCTTCAACCATTTGTAAACCGATTCTTAAACTTTTTCATTTGTCTATTTCATCATCAGTTTTTCCAACTATCTGGAAGGACTCTTTCATTATTCCACTCCACAAAAAGGGTGCGAAGGCGGATGCCCAGAATTATAGAGGCATTTCTAAATTGTCGGCAATTCCTAAAGCATTTGAATGTATTATTACTTCTCATTTGCAGCATTTATGTTCCTCGCTAATATCACCGTGTCAGCATGGTTTTGTTAAGCGAAGATCGACCACCACCAACCTTCTTGAACTGTCATCTATTGTAATAAATGGATATAAGAATAACATGCAGACTGACGTTATATATACAGATTTTAGTAAGGCCTTTGACTCTGTTAACCACTCTCTCCTTTTATTCAAATTAGATCAGCTTGGGTTTCCATGTAATCTATTAACTTGGATTTCAAGTTACTTGAATGGTTTCTAAAATGATCAACGTGACATCTGGAGTTCCTCAAGGTAGTCATTTAGGTCCTTTGCTGTTTACTTTGTTTATTAACGATCTTCCCTCTATCGTAGCTCATTCTCGTGTACTAATGTACGCTGACGATGTTAAGCTTTGTTTATCATATAAAGATGTAGGGTCCGGTTTCAACTTACAGTCAGATATTGATTGTTTTCAGGGATGGTGTGAGTACAATCTTTTAAATCTGAACTGCCTTACTCCTTACTCCTACGTTTATTAGTTATTCTCTTCAAAATACACCACTCGACCGTATATATTCAATTAACGATTTAGGTGTTCTTCTCGACCCAAAACTTAAATTTGATTGCCACATAATGGCCACTGTCAATAAAGCTATGAGTGTTTTTGGGTTTATAAAGCGTTGGTCAAAGGAATTTGATGACCCTTATACAACCAGATTATTATATACCTCCCTTGTCCGTCCTATTTTGGAATATTGTTCTTCAGTTTGGAGTCCACAATATCAAGTGCACATCGACCGTATTGAGTCGGTGCAAAAAAAATGTCTCCTTTTTGCCCTTCGTAGTTTGAACTGGGATCAAAACGTAAGGCTACCTTCCTACCAGAGTAGATTACTATTGCTTAATTTACCTACACTTGAAAACCGTAGAATAATGCTTGGTACTATTTTTATGCAAAATCTTATAAAAGGTGATATTGACTCCGTAGAACTGGTAAACCGTTTAACTTTTAATGTTCCCGTTAGACTAACACGAAATTATTACCCTCTTAATTTGCCTCGATGTACATCAAATTTTACTCTGCATGAGCCCTTTCGTGTTCTATGTAAAAATTATAACAATCTTTATCATTTAATTTGCACTTCAACATCTATCCCCGTATTAAAAACTAAAATTTTATCTCATTTGCTTCAATCTTAGTTGTAGTATTTGTAGTATTTGTTTCATATATTTTCCTCGCGAACTCGCATTTTTGCCCTAATTGATAAAGGGTCCCGCGCGTAACAAGCACGTGCTTGGTATCGTTGGGCCACTTGTTTGTACTGCTCGTAGTGCATAAACGTCCATCATTAAAAAAAAAAAAAAAACCCATATTCCTTGAAACGGTCCCATCGTTGTTCAGGGGTGTCAGGGGGTCATTTATGCCGAGTCAAATAATTAAGGGTTTTAAAACATTATACTATTTATACCCTTGCAGGGGTATTATAATTTCAGTCAGATGTTTGCAACGCAGTGAAGGAGACGTTTCCGACCACATAAAGTATATATATTCTTGATCAGCACCAATAGCCGAGTCCATATAGCCATGTCCGTCTGTCCGTTTCTGTGCGAACTAGTCTCTCAGTTCAAAAGCTATCGCGATGAAAAAGTCCCAAAAGTCTTCTTTCCATTGCAGGTAGTACATATGTCGGAACGAGCCGGATCGGTCCACTATATCTTATGGCTCCCATAGGAATAATCTCAAAAAATATATAAAAATACATTGTAACGTTGTAGAAAGTAGGCGTTTTAATTTTTGACAATTTAATATGAACATTTTTAAATGCAATAATATATTTGGAAACCCAGGAACAGCACCGATCGAGTGAGGACTAAACTTTGGGTACTTATTATAACTGCAAGGGTATATAAGCTTCGGCTGCCCGAGCTTCCTTTCTTGTTTTATTTAACATCTAACAAAATAATGCAAGTAAATCATGGGGACTGCTAAAATAACACACATTGATTTAAATGAAAGAACAGTAAAACCATAAAAATACAATATAAAATGTAAAAATATAAGAAATATAAAAATATAATATAAATATTAAATCGATATAAAAGATATGGGATAATAATGTGGTTCATATAAAAGTTACTATTTATTAACTATTTAAATAAATTAAACGAGGACATTAAAATGATAAAGTTTAAAAAGGCGAATCAGATTTTTTCGGCGAGAGTATGTGGTACATGGCCACCCAAATTTGAGCAGCAAAAATGCCGATTAATTTTGTTATATTTTCTGGTTTTGTTTTATATATTTTCTGCCACTCCTTTTCCATTCATTTTTTTTATTGATTAATTTTAGACATTTATCCCATGATTGGATTTATCAAATATGTTAACTTTAAAATGGTTTCTCAAGCTCGCATTTCCTTTTATTTTCTTTTCTTTCAACTGGGGATTTCTCTTTCGTTACAGCATCGTTTTTTTTTGGAATATTAAGAACTTGTGTTCGCTCACCCATGGATTGCAGGGGTCCTCCTCGACAAAAGCGCTTTCTCGGGATAGACCTGTAAATTCAGATAATATGGGTTTCTGGCACAATCGTACCACGGAATTATTGATGATGAAAAAACCGAAAATAATGCAATTGAGTCGCCGGGCAAAAATCACTCAAAAAATTTTTTTTGTTAAAAATCACTCAAATTGACCTCTGTCTTTTCATCATCATTTTCGCTCTTTCTCTTCACCGCATGGTGCTCTTGTTATAAACTATAACTTAACTAAACAAATTTACGGCTTTTCATTCTGCGGTTTCAAATAGTGATTTTTTTATATTATCGGGTACTCAGGTATTTTTGACCCTTCGGCTAATTTGGCTGAACGTTTTTCTGTGGGCTTTGGGGGACTTTAGACGAATTTTTTAAACTTTTCCCGGACCGCAGGGCGACACCTAGATGGCGCTTACCATATTTTACATCTGGCTAACTACAAGCGCTACACCACCATTCTATTAATTCAATAACACTCTCTCTCTCTCTTTTTTCCTTCGCCTTATCTTCTTATATTAAATCATTTACTTTATGTGTTTTCTCTTAATACTAATAACAAAATATAATTAACGAAACGCATAAAAATTATAACTGAAAAGACTGGTAAAATTCTCTCCGTAGGGATCAGAGAAAATTGTGGCAGTGTCGGGATCACCGTCACACCTTAGTAAGGTACAAAAATTAAGAACCGAAATTTCTATATAAATGACAAGGACTCTGGTACATAAATAACTAAAATTGTCTAAATATCCCATTATTAGGCAGGATAAGTGACATAATTGGTCCTGGTCTATTAAATTTCCTTTTTTTTTACCTAAATTTAAACAGATAGTTCGGTTGAAATCAGGGAGCTGGGACCTGATACAGTGACTCCCCCTTGCATGGCAATTCAGCAGATCCTGATTTTCAAGTCTTTTCAAAAGGTCCAGGACTCTCCCAACCAACATTTTTTTGTAGGTTTTTAACAGCCAACAACTTCCTACGATAAGCAAATGGTGCTTTAAGTTAGAGTTGGAATATTTTTATTTAGAACGCCTATTTAGAATGCCTATCGCAGAAAGTTTTTGTTATTCCTTAAAAATTTTGAGCTTTCAAATTTTTGTTTGAAGGTCCTTAAATGCGACTTGGGCCATTTTTCTCAGTTTGTCTACAATCTGGTTCATCAAGCTCTCGCTTAAAAATTCGACCATAAGCGCAACCAATACTGCCCTTCACTATTTGGAACATTTTCCACACCATACATTTTTTTTTTTTAATTTATGCGCCAGATTGTTAGTTTCAATCGGTTTTTTGTTAAAAAAGAGGAGCCATTTTTAGTTTTTAAAATATCGAATTTTTTTTAACAAAGCCTCGGCTTTTTTTTGTGTAAACACGTCGCAGCAAGTAGGGCTACTCTCTCACTCTTATCGGATCCTTATGGTGTTGATGTTTTCTCATCGCTTAACAGTCTTTTAACAATTTTTTGGCCAAATCACACTTTCAAGACCTATGAACATATGGGCTTATGTTATATATTACACTTCATGTTAATTTTAACCATGGGTGAAAGTGAGTTGACTTTTACAAGGCACACACAAAAAGACTTCTACAACATCAAAATCGATTTAGCGTCGCTTGTGAACGGTTGTATTTACTTTTGTGCTCTAAGTTTTTTGTGTTTTTCAGTGGTTTTTTGCGAGTGTCTTGAATTTGTTTTTAAACAAATCTTAGCCTAACAACTGTGTTAGTGTTTTTAAATAAATCTTCCAATAAACGGGTACATGGTTATAGTTATTTTAACATTTCTATTGGATTTGATTAATTGCTTGTCTTTGCTAGTGTAAATTAACCCTCTAAACTTGCTAAAACTCTTGTAATCTCTTTCCCACTCTCCCGCTCTCACTCTCTGGGAACTTGCTGTACTTCTAATTTCTCTCTCTCTTGCTTGCTTTACATTTGAAACTGATCGTGCGTATAGTTGTTGGTGCCCCACAAGCCACGCTCAGTCGATAGAAGATTTTTCTCTCGCGCTCTCTTGCATCATTTTAAATTTGCGATCTCGCGCTCTTATACTTCTCGTTGTTTTGTGTCTTTGCGGTTTTGGAATTTGAACCCAGTTCCAAATTTACTTGAGGTATTTTTTCCACATTTTATTTCTATTTCTTTGAATAACCTTTATATACCCTTGCAGGGGTATTATAATTTCAGTCAGATGTTTCCGACCACATAAAGTATATATATTCTTGATCAGCACCAATAGACGACTCCATCTCTGGACAGATCTTTATAACTGTATGGACATCGAAAGTTCCACTGAACTTTTCTATAGCGTTCTAAACACTTTTTTTATTGAATGCGTTCCAGATAGGCTTCTTCCAAGCCGAACAGGCCCCCTGGTTTACAAATGCTCTTCAAAGACTTAAAAATCTTAAAACAAACACTTATAAAAAGTATGTTACGTACGCCCTCTCCTTCAATTTATTTGATGGAGAAAGATGCACGTAGAGAAACAACATCGAATCTCAAGGCAAGGGAGGGGGGCGATCGAAACGTTGACTCACCGAAAACAAGCAAAGGAATGTGCAATTTGACGATCTTTTGAATGGCATATAGTCAGAACAACGACCGTAACCCTAAACCAGTAGCTGGCAAAGTGCATCAGTCGGGCATTGACACTACCGATAGGGGAAATCATAGGTGGGAACACCTAAATAACCCAACCTATCACGAGGGTCGAGAAAAAGCTCTATACTGGTATAAAAGACCGTAGCCGGATAGAGAAGGTAGACAGAGTTAACTCTGATCTCGCAGCACTATAGTGTAAGCACTATATTGCCGAAGCCGCCAATGACTACAGCCAAGACCAGGAATCCTGAAGATAGTCCTGTTTGCCTTAGATGAACTCCAACTCCCCTTGAAGAGAAGTCAATAGAAGCCAGCAAACATATCCTGAAGGAAGCCTTGTTACAGTGACTAAAAAATCAGCGTCCTCAAAGGAAGTCCTGTTCGCCATTGATGAACCTCAACTATCATTGAAGGAAGTTTGTTTTGAAGCCAGCAAACATATCCTGGGAGAAATCTTTCCGCCCACGATTTCACTGAGCAAAGTCTTGCCACATCCTAGCTTCGAAGGACTAGCATGTATTTGCGGATTTATTAACTAGCAAGGATTACAGCATGGGTGGAACCCATTCAAAGGTGGACCACAGCACGGCCAATGTGATCAACACGGTGAAAATTATAGACCACAAGGACGACATACAGGACCCAAATCAGAACCTTAAGATCGTCATCGGTATATTTGTTTTCGTGGCCATCCTGAAAGTGGTCAAGATGTACAAGCGATCTGTACAAGGACGCCGGGACCAGAAACATACCCTCGAGCAGGCGATATGCCGAGTTTAATCAAAGTGAATGTGCAGGAAAAGCCCAAACCCAAAACAATAAACAGTGCAAAAGCAAAAACAATAAATACTATAATTGCAAACAAAAGTGAAGCGAAACATTTTGTGAACTCAGGCATTTATGGATGCAAGTGCAAAACAAAAAGACAACAATTACAAGTGCAGTGACATTGGAGACGCTGCTGTCTGAGACCCTACCGTAGGAACTGACGTGTGCGCCGTGGGATCTACATACATACATGCATAAACAAACATACATACATATATAAATATACAATAAGTGATTGTGCTTAAGAACAAGATTTTTTTTTTTTTGTCCGTATTTTTAACGATAGTGTTTGCACGTATATATATATATATGTTCCTAATTTCTTCAAAAAGCCCAGGATCCAGCGCGTCGAGATCTCATCGCCCAGGACTGAAAGGGGTAAGTTTGTCGGAACACGGTTCCTTTATCCACTATATATATATATATATATCCGTGCCTTTTGTTTTTAATTGTGACGACGATTCCGACGCCGCCACATAAGCGCCCAAAACCCCACGGAGGGGGGAGGGACGGAATTCATTATTATTATTATTTACTTGTTATTACTGTATTATCGACAACCCCAAGCCCATGGAGTAGGCGACGGAGTTTTGTCGTCAACTATCTCATTAGATTAAGAGAAACCCCTGAAGCCATGTTTTGTTTTAAATATATTAATCATAGCCCTAAGAAAACCCATATGCCTTAGTCTATAAATATATAGTAGGGGAGCGAACAAGGAAATAGGGAATAGGGAAAGGTACAGTCGCGCAGCAGAGAAACAAGACTCACAGCGGCGACGGTACAGTCGACGCTCGACAGAACGAGAAGCGGCAAACGAACGAAAAGGCAGAGCGACAAAGTATACGACGTCGACTGCGCAGCCGACGCCAGACAGAGTGAGAGACAACAATAAGCCACGTAGACCAATGAGAAAGCTCGCGACGGAGTACGAGCGAGTGAACGCGCGATCAGAGAGTCTAGCGACAAAAGCTCACCTCAGCGACAGCGCGTAGGCACGCGCCGTGATGTGGTGAGTTACAAAAAAGCCGCGGCTGCGAGGATCGAGGGCAGAGGGAAAAACGCCGGGAAGTCAGTCGAGTGCGAGTACTGAAACGGAGCGGAACGTCGTGGAGAAACATAATAGAGAGCATTAAGCTGAAGTACGCGGCTGTAGGGTAAGCACGTGGTACAGTCTACCACTAGTTAGTGTCTGGTGCAGCAAAGAAAGTCTCGAGAAAGAGCAATTGTCAAAATCAAGAAAAAAAAACAAACAAGAAACGGAAGAACAAAGTGAATAAAAGTGGAACTAATTAATATAAAAAAATTGAGTGACGTGTGCGTTTCTTTTATTTAAATCGGAGTAATATCGGCTAATAGTAACCCCGTTAAACAAGCGTAGAAAACAACCAACAATAATCCGTAACCTAATTCCGGCGGTCGAATCAATAAATAAACTAATAATCTTGAGTTAACAGCGGGTCTGCGTATGACCTATAACCCCAACCTTATAACCTAACTTGTCCTGTATTAACTATTGTAGTTAACTAGAAGTTCTGGGTTTGCCCGACTTTAAATCGTAGTTAATTAGAAGTTCTGGGTTTGCCCGACTTTAAATCGTAGTTAATTAGAAGTTCTGGGTTTGCCCGACTTTAAATCGTAGTTAATTAGAAGTTCTGGGTTTGCCCGACTTTAAATAGTAGTTGATTAGAAGTTCTGGGTTTGCCCGACTTTAAGTAGTAGTTAGAAGTTCTGGGTTTGCCCGACTTTAAACAGTAGTTCGTTATAGAATTCTGGGTTCGCCCGAGTTTTATAAGTAATATTAATACCCTAGACCACACTCGTAGTTGATTATAAGAATCTTGGGTCCGCCCGGATTTTGTAATCATCATTGACCGCCTGAACCAGTAACCTATAAACCCGTAAATATCCTGGGGCTCGCCCGGATTTCCGTAGTTAAATTTAAAATCTAGGATCCGTCCAGATTTTACAATCAACGTCGAAGACTCTAGCCTGTCCACATTAATTTGGTAGTAAGACCCTAGGTATTCCGAGGCCTGCCCGGATTTCCCGTAGATAATCCTGAAGTTCTGGGTCCGCCCGAACTTCACCATCGACCTCGGTAGCGCTTACTTACATACGTCTGTACCCTCGCCCGACATAGTTCTTGGGATCACCCGAACACTGTCGTTATTAGTTCTATAGGTTCTGGATCTGTCTGAGCGCTCGGGTCTCTCACTAGAGGCGATAATTGACACGGAACTCCTTCCGAGGTCATAGTCGTACTACCCTGATGGCTTACCCTATCTTACCTCCGAGATCACGCCGATAAATGCGCTTACTGAACCCACATCGTCTACTGTAAGTTTATAAATTTTTGTGGAGACCTCGGCCAAACCCCCTGAACCTACCCCGGCTGGAAAAACCTCTTTACAATGGCGCCCGAGCAGGGACTTTCGTGGGTCTGATCACGAACGATCGGAGTAAAAATATCAGGCGGACTAAAGCCCCGCAAAGTGCGAGGCTGATCAAAGATAGGTAGAGAGTGAAAATACAATCGACGAAGAAGTAAAACAAGAACCTATAATAACAAAATCTGAAGAGGACACCGAAAACACTACGATGGCAGACCACGAATCGGAGGAGAAGAAGGTTGCTTCGGGTCCGACGGACGGCCGGCTAGGAACACGCTGGATTTATTCACTAAGGAAGGACGAACTTATTAATTTTGCATTGGAATTTGGATTCGACGGCACAGGAAAAGTAGACGAGATGAGAAAACGGTTTGCCGAGGTGATTAAAGCAGGTGAGCTCTCTCCAAATCAAAAGGCCCGATTGGCCGAATTAGAAGTTAACTTTACGACCGGGGGTTCCACCTCTGGCACCCAACGGTCGGATGGAACCGACCCCGACCACAGGTCAGTCCAGCTACAAGTTCCTGGATTTTTTACCCCCAGGGGTGGGAGCCCCGTCGACAATGAACGGGCCCATACCGCAGAGAAGGGCACAGACCGTTACCATGGCCATGACCAGAACCAAGCGGGTGAAACGGCCCACGGAAGCATGTACGGGCGGGCTACGGTACACGTTGCCGTAGCCGAACAAGTTCGGAAATGGGGACTCAAATTTAACGGCCACACCGACCCCTTGGCGTTTCTAGAAGAACTAGAAGAGAGGGCTACATCGTACGCTCTCCCTTTTTCTCAGTTGCCCAGGGTGATGACAGAAACGCTCACAGATAGGGCTTCCCGGTGGTTTAGGACGAGCCAATTACAGGGGGCCACGTGGACAGTATTCCGTCGGGAGTTCTTAGACTTCTTTTTACCGCCGCATTACTTCCGCCGTTTGGAAGACGACATACGGGCCCGATACCAACGAGAGGGAGAAGGCTTCAAAGATTACGTAATCGAGATACGCACCCTGATGCGCCACGCCGGTTACGATCAAGCTCAAGAACTAGACAGGATTTACGAGAATTCTCTCCCTACGTATCAGATGTATGTGAAACGAAGCGACTTTGAGAAACTGAGCCAACTTTCACAATTGGCAGTCGAGTTTGAAAGTATCCAGTATCGCGACCGTATGCGATCACAAGCTAGAGACCCGTCATACCGAAACCCCGGCCGATCGCTTGGAGGTGTCCGAGAAACCCTACAGTCACACGCGCCCTTGAACCCCACCCAAGCGCGCAATCCCTTCCGTAACAACCCTCAAACTCCCCCACAAGCCCAACCACTGGCCTCGACGAGGGGAGAAATCTCAAACAGAATGATGAACCAAGAATTAACGTCGACAGAAGGACGAATATGCTTCAACTGCGGCGTAGAAGGTCACTTCGTGAGAGATTGCCAGAACCCCCGACGGCTAGTGTGTTGGGATTGTAGGCGGGAGGGGGTTAGAACGATCGATTGTTGCAGACGCCCGGGGTCGGGAAACGACCAGCGTCCCCGACAGGCCCGGGAACAGTTGGGGACGAGAGTAACAGAGACCCGAGAATAGGTGCGCCCTTGCGCGTAGAAGACGGGAAGATCGTGGCGCAAATAAAGATCGCAGACATCCCGGTCTTGGCCACGGTTGACAGTGGAGCTACAAGGAGTTTTATTAATGAGACGCTCCTTGGACAGCTAGAAGCGTCAGTAACGGTTAGAGAGGTATGCACTGGCATACGACTGGCGGACGGGACCAGCGTCAGTATCACAGGGATGGTAGTCGCCAATCTACATTTCGGAGGGCAGACAGTAGAGATAGCGCTGTTAGTTATGAACTCGATGTTAGATAAAGTCATACTAGGACTCGACTTCCTCTGTGCAATCGGTACTACCATACGGTGCGGACGAGCACGCCTCAACCTTCGGGAGACTATACCAATCCCGAGACCCCAAGCAGAAAGTCAACCGATCATGGCCAGTCTACGAGGGCTAGAGACAGAAAGGACAACCGAGAGAGCCGCAAGCGACACAAGGACCGAGCTGGGAAATGATCAAGAAAGGCGGGAAAATTTAGCAGGAAGTAGCGTACACCTCCAGCAAGAGGAAGACTGGCCTCCCGCCGATCAGGAATATATCGACCGGTTCCTTGAACAAGAACTCGGTGGTTTCGAAGGGATGTCAGGCGTGTCACACATCGCGCAGCATACTATCACGATGCGAGACGAACGGCCCGTGAAACAACGGTACTATCCGAAGAACCCCGCGATGCAACGCGTCATCGACGAACAGGTGAACGAATTATTAGCCGCAGGACAGATAGAACCGTCTAAAAGTCCGTATAGCGCACCCATTGTCCTTGTACGCAAAAAGAACGACGAGTGGCGTATGTGTGTCGATTTCCGACAACTAAACGCCAGGTCGATTCCAGACGCGTACCCGACGCCACGGATCAATTATATCCTCGAACGACTTAGCCAGGCCCGAGTCCTGTCAACACTAGACCTGAAAAGTGGTTATTGGCAGATACCCATGGCACCGGATAGCAAACAATATACGGCCTTTACAGTCCCCGGCCGAGGTCTTTTCCAATGGCGCGTCATGCCATTTGGACTACATTCTGCAGCAGCTACGTTCCAACGCGCCCTCGATGGCGTCATCGGGCCCGAACTAGATCCGTTTGCGTTTGCTTATCTGGATGATATAGTGGTAATCGGGAGAGACTTAGCAGAGCACGCACGGAACCTCCAAGAGGTATTCCGAAGACTCAGAGTGGCTAACCTACGGATTAACAAGGAAAAATGCTCGTTCTTCAAAAGGAAACTCAAGTATCTAGGACACATGGTAAGTGAAGCTGGTATTCACACAGATCCCGACAAGGTAGCAGCGGTAAAAGAGCTACATCCTTGAAAGAACTTAGGCGGTGTCTGGGGATGGCCTCGTGGTATCGGAGATTTGTACCCAATTTCGCGACGATCGTACAACCGATGACGAAGCTACTACGCAAGAGTACTAAGTGGCGCTGGGACGCAGAAGAACAGGTCGCCTTCGACGAACTAAAGGACCGGCTTACGAGTGCCCCCACTTTAGCTTGTCCAAACTTCGACCACAGATTCACAGTCCAGACAGACGCAAGCGACGTTGGATTAGGTGCGGTATTAACTCAAGAGACAGAAGGGACTGAAAGAGTTATCGCCTACATCAGTCGTAGACTAGAGAAAGCCGAAGAAAACTACACCACGACCGAGAAAGAATGTTTAGCAGTCGTGTGGGCTATACGGAAGTGGCGCTGTTACCTCGAGGGATATGAATTCACAATTATCACAGATCACCTTGCGTTGAAGTGGTTGAATTCAATCGAAAGTCCATCTGGCCGAATAGCCCGATGGGCCCTCGAGTTACAGCAATTCCGATACTCGGTGACCTATAGGAAAGGATGCCAGAACGTCGTCGCGGACACCCTGTCTCGCCAACCCCTGGCCGTACTCCAACGGACGGAAGAAGAGGAAGAAGGATGTAAATGGTGGGTACAAAAACGAGAACAGATCTTGGCAAATCCAGAGGAGTTTCCCGACTTCGCTTATGAGGATGGACAAATCTATCGCCGTCTTGGGACTCGACCAGACGACGCGGATTTTGTACCGTGGAAACTATGCGTACCACGTAGTCACCGGAGACGGGTATTGGAAGAGTGCCACGACGCCCCGACAGCTGGCCACTTCGGAATACGAAAGACGATCTTACGTGTCGCTTCGAAATATTATTGGCCCGGAATGTACCGCGACGTCAAGAGGTATGTACAAAGCTGCCTAACATGTCAAAAGTTCAAGGTCAACCAGCAAAAGCCGGCAGGTCACATGCTGACCCGACGCATAGAAGAACCCTGCTCTGTCTGGTGTGCCGACTTCGTGGGACCCCTGCCAAAATCAAAGACAGGTAACACCATGCTGTTAGTATTCTTCGACGCATTCTCCAAATGGGTCGAACTTGTACCCCTCCGGAAGGCAACCACAGCGACTCTGCTCAAGGCATTCCGGGAACGTATTCTCGGACATTTTGGAGTCCCCCGAGTATTCGTGTGCGACAACGGAGCACAGTTTACGAGCCGCGCGTTCAGGGAATACATACAAGAACTCGGGTGCGAGTTACAGTACACGGCACCATACTCACCACACGAAAATCCTACGGAGCGGGCGAATCGCACCGTCAAGACGATGATCGCCCAGTTCATCGAAGGCGAACAGTCTGGTTGGGACAACCTTTTACCTGAGATGACCTTAGCAGTGAACTCGAGCATTTCGGACACTACCAACTACAGTCCTACGTTCTTGATGCATGGTCGCGAACCGAGGATGCCCAAGGCCTTGTACGAAGAAAAGACGAAAGGGAACGGGAACCCGCCCGAGGACTTCGCACATAAGGCAGCCAGGATGAAAGAAGTATTCGAGGTCGTCAGAGTCAATGCAGAACGAGCCAGCGCCGACCAGATGCGTCACTATAACCTGAGGAGACGGGAATGGCGTCCCAACTTGGGCTCACTCGTGCTGGTCAAACAGCACCATCTGTCAAAGGGAGCTGACGGCTTCGCAGCAAAGTTGGCGCCGAAGTACGACGGCCCATTCCGGATAGTCAAATTCATATCGCCGAACATCGTCCGAATCCAGAAGCCCGGAGAACGCAAGCGACCAACAAGTGGCCAACATCGCAGAGCTGCGAGAATTCCGTGACGAGGGAACGCCCACGGCCGAAGAAGTTTCGTAAGGTATATTACCATATTATAAATATAACTTCCATTTAAATATATAACAATTGTAACTAAATATAAGACGTCTATTGTAAGCTGCACCAGTAGGTAGGGAAGTCAAAGATTTAGAACCGTTTCCATAAGATAAGTTATCCTTCCCTTCAAAGGTACGATGGAGGACGAGAAGAATCGAGGTGATTCGGACTCCACCGAGGAACGGCTCGAAGACAATGACGACGACAGGTCCATGTCCACCCCGGAACCGATTGACCTCACCACGGCGGATAGCAACGGCAGTGAAGAGCAAACCGATTCGGAGGCCGAAGATTCGATCGACGAGCCCGGCGGGGATACCTCACCCTGGTACGAATCGTTCGGGTACGCCTCACCACAATCAGACCAGTCGGTAAGGTTCCCCCCAGGCACGGCATATACTAGTCCCCCCGCCCCCGAGGCCGATCGACGACACCCACACTCTAGAGCCACACCTAGGGAGACCTACGAGCCCTGGCGAGAAGATTGGGCCCCACCGCAAGGACGCCCACGCGACCCCAGGACAGGACGGGGTATCTATCAACACCGAGCGGAGGCAACCCTGGACCGATGGCAAGGCGAAGAAGAAACGGACGAAGAAGACGACGAAGACGGAGTGTGGACGGCCAGCTTCATAAGGGAGAAGGAGGACTACCACTGCGCAGCGATTCCCGGAGGATACCGCGTCACCCAAGTGCGGCAAGTCACTATGGACATTATTCCGCCACCAGGACAGGAGCCGGCTTACCGATTCGAGGCCTACTGCCGACGGGCTTTCGCACCCCCCTTGGCCGAGCGTCCGGCATGGAGAGCGCAGGACACAGGTCATAACGACGACGACGGGCGCCACGAACCGGTAGCCCAAGAGCCACAAGCGGAAACGGCCCCACCACCCGAGGCTACGACGGACGACGAAGGACAACAGGACCGGGAAGTAACGGAAGAAAAACACCGAGACAACCACCGTAACCACAGGCGCCGGCAAAAATATTGCACTTGGGAATCGGTAACATCCGAGGAAGACGAGGACCTGACCGACAGTCAAGCCATCCTCCGCCGTAGGTACGTAGAGTCTCCGGTAGACGACTGGGAAGTGGACCAGGACAGCCAGTTCCCATCGCTGAGCCTACGTCGACGCACGCCCCGAACCTCGACGACCGAACCGACAGGAGCCCGGTCCCCTCAGGAAGAGGAAACCCGACCATCGCAGGAAACAGAAGCGCGGCCACCGCAAGAGGAAGATGCCCAGCCCGAAGCGACGACAGAGGACGACGACGAACTCAGTCTAAACCTGCTAGGGGAGCTCGACGACACCAATCTGGGTTATAGCCTGGACGATTTGCTCGACGACATCGAGTCACTGGAGCAGGCAGGAGTCGATGCTCCACCAACCACGTTAGTGGAAGCTCCTGAGGCCTGGAGGGTCTACACGCCCAGTCGTATGCTCCCCCGGAACCTTGTAGAGGAGTTGGCGAGCTTCACACCGCGGGGACCTAAGCGGGATCGCTTTTCCCGGACATGCGACGGCGGTACCTACCGAGTGACCAGGAACGTCGACGCCAAGGGTCAGATGACGCTCACCGTAACCCTTCGGCCTGTCGAGTAAGGGGAGGGTGTGACAACGATTCCGACGCCGCCACATAAGCGCCCAAAACCCCACGGAGGGGGGAGGGACGGAATTCATTATTATTATTATTTACTTGTTATTACTGTATTATCGACAACCCCAAGCCCATAGAGTAGGCGACGGAGTTTTGTCGTCAACTATCTCATTAGATTAAGAGAAACCCCTGAAGCCATGTTTTGTTTTAAATATATTAATCATAGCCCTAAGAAAACCCATATGCCTTAGTCTATAAATATATAGTAGGGGAGCGAACAAGGAAATAGGGAATAGGGAAAGGTACAGTCGCGCAGCAGAGAAACAAGACTCACAGCGGCGACGGTACAGTCGACGCTCGACAGAACGAGAAGCGGCAAACGAACGAAAAGGCAGAGCGACAAAGTATACGACGTCGACTGCGCAGCCGACGCCAGACAGAGTGAGAGACAACAATAAGCCACGTAGACCAATGAGAAAGCTCAAGACGGAGTACGAGCGAGTGAACGCGCGATCAGAGAGTCTAGCGACAAAAGCTCACCTCAGCGACAGCGCGTAGGCACGCGCCGTGATGTGGTGAGTTACAAAAAAGCCGCGGCTGCGAGGATCGAGGGCAGAGGGAAAAACGCCGGGAAGTCAGTCGAGTGCGAGTACTGAAACGGAGCGGAACGTCGTGGAGAAACATAATAGAGAGCATTAAGCTGAAGTACGCGGCTGTAGGGTAAGCACGTGGTACAGTCTACCACTAGTTAGTGTCTGGTGCAGCAAAGAAAGTCTCGAGAAAGAGCAATTGTCAAAATCAAGAAAAAAAAAACAAACAAGAAACGGAAGAACAAAGTGAATAAAAGTGGAACTAATTAATATAAAAAAATTGAGTGACGTGTGCGTTTCTTTTATTTAAATCGGAGTAATATCGGCTAATAGTAACCCCGTTAAACAAGCGTAGAAAACAACCAACAATAATCCGTAACCTAATTCCGGCGGTCGAATCAATAAATAAACTAATAATCTTGAGTTAACAGCGGGTCTGCGTATGACCTATAACCCCAACCTTATAACCTAACTTGTCCTGTATTAACTATTGTAGTTAACTAGAAGTTCTGGGTTTGCCCGACTTTAAATCGTAGTTAATTAGAAGTTCTGGGTTTGCCCGACTTTAAATCGTAGTTAATTAGAAGTTCTGGGTTTGCCCGACTTTAAATCGTAGTTAATTAGAAGTTCTGGGTTTGCCCGACTTTAAATAGTAGTTAATTAGAAGTTCTGGGTTTGCCCGACTTTAAGTAGTAGTTAGAAGTTCTGGGTTTGCCCGACTTTAAACAGTAGTTCGTTATAGAATTCTGGGTTCGCCCGAGTTTTATAAGTAATATTAATACCCTAGACCACACTCGTAGTTGATTATAAGAATCTTGGGTCCGCCCGGATTTTGTAATCATCATTGACCGCCTGAACCAGTAACCTATAAACCCGTAAATATCCTGGGGCTCGCCCGGATTTCCGTAGTTAAATTTAAAATCTAGGATCCGTCCAGATTTTACAATCAACGTCGAAGACTCTAGCCTGTCCTCATTAATTTGGTAGTAAGACCCTAGGTATTCCGAGGCCTGCCCGGATTTCCCGTAGATAATCCTGAAGTTCTGGGTCCGCCCGAACTTCACCATCGACCTCGGTAGCGCTTACTTACATACGTCTGTACCCTCGCCCGACATAGTTCTTGGGATCACCCGAACACTGTCGTTATTAGTTCTATAGGTTCTGGATCTGTCTGAGCGCTCGGGTCTCTCACTAGAGGCGATAATTGACACGGAACTCCTTCCGAGGTCATAGTCGTACTACCCTGATGGCTTACCCTATCTTACCTCCGAGATCACGCCGATAAATGCGCTTACTGAACCCACATCGTCTACTGTAAGTTTATAAATTTTTGTGGAGACCTCGGCCAAACCCCCTGAACCTACCCCGGCTGGAAAAACCTC